>BOPP01000360.1:511586-531621 GCA_017312745.1 Gryllus bimaculatus | reverse complement strand
ACAAAGCAGTGATAAATCATATTCATACAAAACATCAGAAATGCAAACCTGCATTAATCATTAAAGGAAAAAGATGGACGATTAGGCAAAACAAAAGAACATAAAAGGAATCCGTCACTCTGGTCACTAATAACTAAGGTTTTTAATTTACATATCACCCTTGGATTTTCAACCACTTAATCTAATCATCAGAAGGTTAAGACAACAAATAATTTCAGAATCTTCCTAGTTTAAAACTCCTTCAACATACCTCAAGACTGTCGTAGGTCGGGCAGATTGTTGGGAGGCTGGCCTGTTCTCTGCATCCCTATTTCTTAAAATAATTGTTGGGGTAGGTTGTGATAACGGTTTTGCAGGGCTACGATTATCCATCAATCTATCCTTCTCAGAATCACCATCTCTGTCCCTCTCGCGACCAGGTTTCGTTAAAATAATAGGCATCCTCCTCAACCCCCATGTGCCATGATCTCTTCTATCCTTCAAAATACAAAAACAAAAAGTAATTATTGGAAGGTACTCAATAACTGTCGCTGAAAAAACTGCTTAGTGGAACAATAGCAGTATGAAATCATTCATGTCATTCATTTAACATTCATACCTTATTGTGCATGCCGAAAAACTTCTTTTGCCTGGGATCCCGCTGCCGATCGAATTCAGACATGTTATTGCTCTGACTCGTAAATTCACATCGACCATACATCAAATAGCAATTAACAGAAGCCGGTACACACGCGGGATATGTACGAGATAAAATCAGTGGGGGATTTTGGAAATCCTTCTATTTACACAGAATCAATGTCACAAATCATACGTAGAAACAAGGCAAAGCAAACGCACCAAAACACGCTGATATATAATATGTCAGAAGCACGACCAACGATGATGAGGTACACCAAACCACACCAAACAGTGTATCGAGTAACCCACGAAGTCGCGCACAAATTTTCCAAGTTTTGACACCAATGATCAGCCAAAGAGTATAAGAAATAAACTATGATTTATTTAACCATGCACTTGAAGTAAAGCAGCTGTTCACTGTTTCACCCAATTAAAAGCTTAAACGTCATTATACGTCACTATAACGTCACTGTAGTGACATCTATGCTCCCGATTAGGTGAAACCCCAATAGCTGATTTACGTCATGCGCGCGACTAAATAAATAGTACTGTAAGGACAGAATATAGCCTATCTATACTGCGATTTATGCAACTTTGCCTTTGGCAGGAATCAGTAGTTGACATTTACATCCAATCGAGAGCTTGAACGTAACTATAGTGACGTTTTGGCTCCCGATTGGACGAAACTGTTAACAGCTAATACCTGCCAGGAACAGTTGCTAAAATCGCAGTTTACTGGCTGATAACGCCAGATGATTGATTATACAGAGGTAAGGAAATATGTTAAAAAAAATAAAAAAATCGTAATCAAAATTTGTAGCCCAGCATAGTGCTGCAACCCACAAGGGCTATACTCCAATTTAAACGTAGTGGCACTTCTAATAATAGCTGAACAGCAAGAGTACCCACACTTGTTAGTTTATCTATGCAGTGCATAGAGCTTAGTATGCACTATATAACGTCCATAGATTAGATATTCATTGATGGAAGACATTATTATTATTATTATTATTATTATTATTATTATTATTATTATTATTATTATTATTATTAATTCATTGATGACACTTAAAGATCAAGAGCTATAGAAAGAGAGAACGTCATTATCACCCAATCGGAAGCTTCAATAGAGATGTCCAGAATGACATCCCAACATTTGCCGAGAAAGGGTTGGATGGCAACCTCTGTCGTCCGCATAAGCGATTCCTATTAAAGAGAATTGCAAAGTTTTTGGTAATGGCGGCTCGTGCTTAGGTTGCACGGTTGCACAACCCTCAGACAAAATCGAAAAAATCTCTTAATATATTAAGAATCTACATTTTCCTTTTAATGATGTTCAATATTCAAGATATTGCAGCAATATAGATGTACATGAAATCATTTTGAAACCAAAGAGTGTCCAAGTGTCTCTCCGATGCCTTGCCCAGTATTTGGTATCACGCTCTTGGATCTTGGTTGTTTTATTACAAATTAACATCATGTATTCATCCGTGGTAGTTTTGGGTTTACTGCATTTACTTTTTGGTCCTTCGATTTCACACGAGTAACAGAAGATATTTTGGTTGGTCAACCAGACTGGTGCCGCTGTTTAGCGCTGCGCAGCAACGGAGGGAGTCACAGGAGAATATCAATATTCTATCTGCGTCTGACTCGCTGCACTGTAATTTTATGAATTTCGCTTGTTATTGTATACAAGTTCAGTCAATTATTGACGCCATTTAATGCATTATTTATGATCTTTAGAGAATTTGTTTTCATTTGATATTAAATTTATTGACTTAAAAAGTACTCTTGATGAATTCTTCGTGTAAAATTTGCCGATCTGGAAGTAAGTCCCTTTCTCGGTAGTTGCAGCAGACTGCAGTTACACGACGAAGAGCGCAGGTGAAATATGAATGTGTGTGTGGAAGGATCTTTGTTACAAAATTTACAGGAGTAGTGATATTTTTGAAATGTAATAATTTTATTTGTGTCAAACATGTCTAGACAATAGTGCTTGTTGCGATGTGCTGGAGTCGAACGTAAGTGTCCAGGGGAAATCAGAGACAGCCACGTGCGCGAAAGGTATAATATACCTGACTTTATATACCTGACTGTCACAATTATGAAAGTAGTGATTCAATATGGATCTTTATTTAACTTAATTTTAATTAATTTGAATTGCTTACGTTATTATTATATTTTCGTATTTTGAATTCTGAAAATTACATTGCCGTCATGGAGATGCAACCTCCAGTCATTTGGGGCACCAGCTGCTACTGATTTTTTGGCTGTATTGTGCTGTTGCCATGATGCATATGGCTTATCACATTTGTTATTTACAATGATATTTGCTTTCTTTCGGGTTATTTGGGTTCTCACTGCGAACGCCGACGACAAATTGGATTTGAAAAAGCACTATTTTATCAACAAATGTCAAGTCACTACCTTTTCTTTTTGAAAACGATTCGAAGTTAATCTTCACCCTTTCCCTATCATTTCTATTAAGAAGGAATTTGTTAATAAAACGTGTTTATATGTTTAAATAATGTATAAATGTTACTTCGTACTTCAATATCATACAAAAATAAAAACAATGCAATTGACGTAGGAAACAAATTTTCAATAAAGGTTTATTCAGTAATATAGAGAAATGTTCTTCGAACAATTCACACTTCCTTAAAAACATTTGAAGTTCCTTGACAGTTAACTTTTTTGCTTTCCTTGATAGTCACAAAAATATTAGAAAAGGTTTCTACGCATCAGAAAGCCAAGAAAAGTATTCTACGCAAAACTACAGGAGCGGGCAAGTTCAACCCTACTTGTTGTAACGTAATTTAACTTTTCTGGATTTGTTATCGAGAATAGAAAGGTTTTTGGAAGGGCAGGGTGCTAGTTTGCCGGGGGTGCGAAAATTGTAAAATTATTTGTATACTAAAAAGTAATGTATTATTTACTGCGTTCTGTACCGCAAGAAAAACAATTCTGAACTAAATAATAATAAAACTAATATTTTCAACTTTGAGAAATAAATACCATTTGAAACAATTCTGAACGTTTAGACTTCGCGTCAATACATGGGAATGTTGCTTAAAAGATTTTTACTTATTGAATACACCTTAAAGTAGTATGTTCGTTAGATCGAGCACGGTGTAGTACCCCCCCCCCCAAAAAAAGTACTCTAAATAAAAGCCAAAAATCTGTTCTTCAAGATGCTAAGAAAAAAATTCGCCCTTACCGGCCCATTTTTTTAATAAAAGAAGTTTATTCTTGTATTAGTACAAGTACGATTACAATGCTTTCTTCTGAGTAAGGATGAGAAAGTATAAACAATTTTTATTTAAGAATTTGTGTTTGGAATGGTTGGAAAGTAAACCCTGGTGTAACTACTTATGGCTAAATGTATCAATACTAGTTCAAATCAAAAGATTGTTAATTTTGGTGTCGTCAACATGTGGCAGCACCAAAATTTTAAAAAAATTGTACTACTAATTACACTATTATTGTTAAATGTTTCATTAGTAAACTGCATTTGGCACATTATCGCGTTCTCGCTACGAAGTAGAGAGAAAGTCATGTAATGCTGTGCGAAAAAACGGCGAATTTTCGGCAGAAAACTCATTACAAGGCCCTAGTACCGAAAACTTGAAGGACCGCTAAACGTCTGTCCGTCTGCGAACAACCCTAGCGTCTAAACCGTTCAGCCAATTTCCTCTAAAATTGATATTCTTCAATCGATCTGGCTGATGTCAGAGCCGCTTGAATTTGAAACTGAAATTTTAATTTTGGGGGTCACTTTTTATAAAGACTCTGAGACATTTTCCAAATAAAAAAATGACCCCTACGTTTTTGATTAAATTTTTTGTTGGATAGTGTGAATAACGTTTTAAGAGAATGGTGCAGATCACATGATCGTTGAAAACATGATTTTTCTAAAAGATTGATTTTGAAATAAGGTCAAGTACAATTTTTGAAAATTTGAGTACTTTTCACTTGCGTGAAAATACGGGCGAGAAAGTAAGTGCTATTGTAGTTACAGGACTGAATGAAGTCCTGCTTCCAGAATCGTCGAGTGAACCGTCCAAATCGGATGACTAGGAAATTAAACACTATTTTTTTACGTAGGACCGCGGGGTCATCAAAAAATATTGTGGGGCAAGCCCCCCCCCTTCCGCGTGCAATCTAAAAAAAAAAACCCTATTTATATTGAAAATGTGCATATGCTACATAATTCCGTATCTTTTAATAGAATAAATAGGCTTCTAATTGACACATTAATTAATAAACAGCCTACTAATTACAATCATATTTAAGATTACATAAAACACAAACACGGACTTTCTACGTGCCCTCCTGCACACCCCACATCTTGTAGCGTTGGGTCTCCTTAATATTTACATTATGGTATAATTTCCTTACACCAGGGTTTACATTCCAACCATTCCAAACACACTTAAATAAAAATTGTTTTTACTTTCTCATCCTTACTCAGAAGAAAGTATTGTAATCGTACGCCGGAAACTTTTCGAAAGAGAAACTCTTATTGTCGGACCCTAGTAACTACGAGTTCAATGTGAACCATTATTGTTTTGATTGTTAGAAATATTTTTAGTTTAGTTATACACACACACAGAGACACGCGCGCGCACACACACACACACACACACACACGCACACGCACACGCACACGCGCGCGCGCGCACACACACACACACAAGCTTATGTTATGGATTGCCCAGGGATCAAATCAAAGCAGGAAGACTACTAGCAAATACGCCACAAGCCACCCCTAACGTCACCCTTGGCAAATTATATAAAGTCTAGGAAGGAACCATTGCAACTTTAGTTCTGTAGCCAACATTTTATCACATTCATCATCAGAGCTCCCTGGTAATTGAAATATGATGATGATGATGATGACGATGATGATGATGATGATGATGATGATAACATGGTAGATAATGTGGTGTGTAATAAAAACGATATGAGTAAATTATGAAAATAAAAAGAAATCCTGAGGAAAGCTACAGTTAATCAACCTTCCACCTCAATTTCTACATGAATTATTAGGATTTAACTGAGATACTTAAGAAAAGGAATTATGTCATGCTGACTTCTGCATTCTAGCTTTTTTCCCTCGAAGCAAGCTCTTTTCCCTCAAAGCAAAATAAATACTTGGTATAACTAATTTCTCAGACAGGTGAAAAACTACAGGTGAAGCACTTAACAAAATCATATAATAATATCATAATGCTAAATATTTAAAAAAAAGCAATATTAACCTTCCCCAAAACAAAACACAAATTACAGGTAATTGAAAAAAAAATTTTTCAGTATGTGCATAATTTCATTTATTAACATAGGTTTGTAAACCCAATACAATATATTGAGTTACAATAAAATTTACCTTAAATGCATCTCTATTTCATTTAGAGTACCAGTAATTTACTTTAGTTTTCAGTCAATAGGTAAATTCACTGAATGCATCTTAGCAGCACACAGAGGGGAAACTGCATAGCCTCTAAACACAGAAATGTTTCGTTTGAACAATTGTGGTTACTTGGAAACATCAGTCTATTACATGCAAGCTTCAATCATTAATAGTATGATTTCTATTCTGAAAGACATTATTAGGTACTGTAATACACATTTCAAAAAAGCTTTCTATACTTTTCGTTCATGCAATTGACCATGAATGGGTAAATTGTTTAAAGATTCAATAAATCCCAAATTCAAAGGATGACTCTGGTTACCCTTTGAAGTCCATCAGTTACATGGATTAAACATAACCACGGTGTCTAATTATTGGAGGTCAGTTGCATATATATTTATGAAGTTTATATTGTCTTCTTAAATCTTGCATTAATATTGGAGCTATGCCAAGACAAAATTGTAAATCACTTGTGTACTAGTACTAAGAACTTCCACAATATTTAATCTATATTCAGGATGACTAGGACACTTTGTATTGAGAAAACTAGAGGAAGAAGAGGTCACTCAATGCAGTTTCACTCTTTGCTCAACTAAGATGTTCAGGAGGTAAATATAAACATTACGAGAATTTTTCATAAATATATTTTCTCAGAGGTATTCATTCTCAGTGTACCAAATTGTTTTCTTGGGAGCATGTGAAATTGCTCCAAAGAAGTAGAGCTGGTCCAACAAATAAAAATCATACACACAGAGATCCAACAAGTGATACAAAAAGGTATTGATTTCTTAAAAAACATTTATGGAAAAATATGTTCATAAATGCTGTTTTCTTTGAGACATTTTTTCTCTTATTTAATTCTCTCAACTTAATTGCATTCATTTTTAATTGTATAACCTTATTCTCCAACACCAAAAAACAATCAGTTTTAATTTCCCACATTGATCATTTTGTTAGAAAGAAATGAATTTCTAGATCACAATTATTATAAATTGTTTACTAATGAAACTTTAGAATTAGAGTAAGCTAAAGCTTATGTTATTTACTCACTTCAGGAGGAATAATCATCAGGCCAGGTTCAAAGATAGAGATCACATGCTTGCTACCCTGCTTTTTAAATTATAGAATTCTTTATTTTCTAGAAATGCAAAAATTGTCCATGACTAGAACAGATTTAAATCAGACCAAGAGGGTAAAGACCAACCCTACTTTCACAACTCCATTTGAATTCTGCCACTCAAGAAATTAATTTAGAAATATTTTTGCCAATTGAAATAAAGGTTTAATTCTTTCTAAAACAATTATATGAAAACGTGACCTCTGAATCAGGAATTTTCTAATGTGATAATTTTTCAATTCCAGTTCAATAAAGAAACATGCAACTCTATATGAAAAAAAAGTCATTTTCTTTCTACCTCTAGAAATACAGTATGTCATACAAATCTAAACAAGCATCAATGAGTCAAATAGAATTAACATTAATATTACCCGTACTAGACAAATATTGCATGGAATGCACAATACTCCAGAATACACTTTAGGGAAAATACCTCTGATTTTTTAACACTTCAAACATTCATTAATATGCAATTAAAATTTTTCAGGGACTTATTTACAAATTTAAAAACTGTTAAGGCAAGGCTTAGACATGTGCACATTACATATGTTTTGGATGTATATTGTTTATAATACTGTTATTCTTTAACCTCAGATTCTCACAAAGGTTTGTGCAGCAGAACACAAAAATATACTCTTCAGGAATCTGTAGCAACAGGGAGGTGAATTTAATAAGTGTTGTGACATCACTCATTTAATTCCTCCATCAGAGAAAGACATATACTGATATGTCAAGTCAGAACGAAACATTTTCAATGATCAAAGCTATTCATGTTTTTTGTCAGTTCTACAATAAAAATTTCCAACCACCAAGCTGATGAAAATTACTGAATTAGTCTAAAGAATAAGACACTTTACAGAATCTTTCAATAAAATATTATGCATGTGTTAGATAAATCATATTACAACAACAACAGAAAAAACATTGTTTTATAATAGTATTTGCAGTGATTCAAAATTACAAAAATCTGTGACAACTTCTTGTAGGTTTTGAAAGGACATATCAGTATATTATGTGAAGAGTTAAAAGAGAACACTGATTCCTTGCAAAAATATAAAAAGAAGCAGTCTTTCCAAGTAGTGAAGGCAAATTTGAATAATGTGATTCAATATCTTTATATGTGAGGGCAGTGGTTCCTTCCCCAATTAGGTCAAATAAACATGTATGTTTTACAATATTATTCACTATTTCTTTAAAAAATAAGAGGCAATGTTCTCTACCATTGGGTCTTATTTGTTTCAATGAAAGATTTCATTGAAACAAATATTGTATTTTGTTTTATTTCAGGTACTTATTTTTCTGCAGGGACTAGTAGCTGAAATATCTGATTATGAAACATTTTTTTATATTGCTGCACGACTCAAATAGATTACAAATTTACATGATCTTGCCCAGATAACCTTTTCATGCTCAAGCAGCATTACCATGTTTCTTTAATAGGACTAATGAGTTTTTCAGAAATTTTGCAGGTTTAGCAGCAAATAATTTTGTGATTAGCCAATGGCTCTATCATAAAAATGGAAAAAGAAATGAACTGTTAAGAACCAAACCTCTTATTACAAAAAAAAATCATTTACCAATAACATGATCAACATTATAAGAATTTCATACACAATGTAAATTACAACACAAAGTCATCAAAACTTGTAAAAAATCATTGTAATATCAAATTTTAAGTAGAACACAGCTTAGAATTAAGATTGGGGGTTTACCATAGATCAAAATGCTCTTCTTAGATGTTGATAATGACAAGTTTGGATTCAATTTAAGAAATATAATAATTAACAGAAATTAATGTTTCATAAAATGGATTATTTACACTTAACTCTTCTTATAATATAAAATGAAATCAATTGAATTCAACGTACTTTAAAATTCTTTTACCATTTAGAACATATTTTAGATATTGAATTTATTGCAAAAAGAAATTGGTCCAATTTACTAATTGTATAAACAAAAAATAATTTGCATGTAATATCCAGGTTTCTGATGGTAAGGATAAGCCTTCCTGATTTTAATGGTATAAAGCAATTTCTTTTCTTGTATTGATCTTCTTAGCACCCTTTGAATACATTTATAAGAATTCTCTAGAAAATGTTTTCTTTCCAAAATTTCTTGATTTGAACATTTGATAACATGAAAATCACACATTAAGGAATAATTGTGTCCTCGGAGGGAAAAATTATTACTTCTAAGTCTAAGTCTTCAGGAAGGGAGAGGGCAATCTTGCATCTTCACCATCTAAGAAGACATCAATAATCAATAGTTAGGAACCACTGTTGCTACATGATATGCAAAGCTGCAGGAAATACGAAGGTATAAGTGGAGAATGCATCAAAAGGGTGTCAGTGATAATTTTACTCTTGCTGAGAGAGTCAGTTTATATGTGCAAGAATCTCTCAAGAAAAAAGTATTGCAGATGTATATTTAGAGAAAGAAAAAAAGAGTGAAATTAAAGGATTCATAATTTCTGTTAATTTTAAATTAAGCCATGAATATAGGAGAAATCTGAAAAATTACAAATAAATTTAAATAATTTAGCTGGTACTTTTAACATTATAAAATTAGAGAAGAGAGAATTATGATGAAACAATCTGCCAAATAAGAAAGATGCTAATAAAGATAAAACAAACTATTAATACTTATTAACTAAATAATTACATTAACTTAATAATACAAATTAAAACAACTACTAACATAAATTTCAAAACAGCTAAGACAATGCTTAGAAGTGTAATAATAAAACAGAAAAAAACACATACTAACATGTAAGACATGTGTTTTCCACAATTTTGCAATAAATTGGCAATTATATTCTGCTATTACATTTTTGTTTCCAAGCATATTCTATCAATAATCTGCAGTAAATACAAAATCTGCTACAAAGGTCCATCTTTTATCAATTACAGGACATACAAAATGTTAACAAAATATTAATTGATAAATAATTAAATAAAAATTAAAAGATCCAACAATACTCATGTGCAGTTGCAATATAAATTGTTAGAACAACTAGAAGATAAAATTTATTGCAATGATAGATGAAGAAAATAAATATGCAGTACTAATGAAAAAGGACATGAAAGATAACTAAGAGTAACTGAAAAACAAGATAAACACATTTTCTCATGTGAGCGGAAATTTTTGGTTTGATTTTTAAACTGACAACCCCATTGCAACAGTCTCATCTATCTAAGTACTAAAAACAGAAAGATATGTAAGCAGAAGGCAACCACAAAGGTTCTCTGGATGTTCATTTTTCTACTTATCTATTACCTCTCACCAAGCACAAGTGTGTGCCAGAGTTGGCAAGTCTCTTACACACCAGCACTAAAATACATAATCATATGCTCTAAAGATACACACTGTATCTGTGAATATGTATAATAGATATATCTGATAGCTCATGAACAACCCTCATCCCTATTCCTTTATGTAAAAGTCATCTCTCTTTTCGGGATAAGAAAGATACTACTTTGAATCATTGAGCTTGTAAATTGCAACTTGGATCCAATCATTGATTAATACTCATTCAATAACACATTAAAAAGTGACATAATTTAAATTACATTGATAACATTTAGTTTTAAAACATCAGTCTGAGGCGTAAGTAGATTTTTTGGAATATTTAATATTTCTTACAGAAATCATATGTTCATGGCCATTTTCCAGAAAAATTTAATGTTCTTCAACTACAAAAAATATACATGCTTCAGTTTTCTTTAAATGAATATTACAAAAAAAATGTATTTACTTCAGCTTGACAAGTAAACAGTTGACTTTGTTTTTTCTAAAAGATAGTATAATAATTATACAAAATACTCTTTGAAAATGAAATTTAAAAATAATGGAATGCATTATGTGGAAACGAAATATTATGCATTCCACATTAGTGCGAAAATATAAAATTAGACACGTGCACACTCATTTAGCAAAGAGATGTCAGAAATAGTACCCATCTTATCCAGAAAAGAATCCTTTTGAGTTCACTTTGAAATTTTAAGGTTTTTCATTATGTAGATTAGTACCATTTTTCAAAAGCAAGTTTTAAGTGGTTTATTATACACATATATATATTATATATATATATATATATATATATATATTATATATATATATATATTTATATATATATATTAATATAAAAAATTTATTCACCACATCAAATATTTTTTCTCTTAATTTTTAAAATAATTCTCACAACTCTGGTTGACTTCCTTAAAAATATCATAAATATACATTCTCAACTCAGATTTGTTTTTTTTTTGTTTCATTTTTTAACATACAACACACTGGTTATATAGCACACACCACAGAGCAACAGGTAAAAGTGAGTGAACAATACACCAATGAGACAAGTCTAGAGAAATCCTAATAGAAAATGGAAGCCAGAGAAAATTTGAAATGTTTGGAAATTTTTGCATTTTTTAAACTTGCCAGGAACAGTAGTCAAGACAGATCATTCTACATGGACAGTATGTGGACGAAACATATAACAGACAGTTATTCACTAGCCTGATATGAAAGATTAATGTAAATAACGTTTAAGTCAATGGCTGACATTCTTTTTGACTCTTAAAAATACAATTTGTACGGAAATAAGATTTCCTTATATAAGTTTTTAAAACACAAATTTACAAGTTCACTCAAATATCAGAGCAAATTTGTGATTACTGTTTTTTCAACAACAACTTAATTCTCATAGAATTTTCTACATTACTGTACAACAAAATATGTTTACCAATTTTTTCACCATGCAAGATAAGATGGTATGCTTTCAACAACAATAAAAAATATTTTAATTCAAGGGGAGAATCAGAACTAAATAGTGTAGTTGTCATTCCGAAAATCAACCAATGACTAGCTTTGAATTCAACTTGTTTTATTTGCTATGGTATTTAAACCAACAGCAATAATGCTTTAGGTAAGTTTCAACACTGGTGACACAGACCCTTCAAACAGTGCATCACAATTATAATAATATAATGACTGTGATGACATGCTTCTATTATTCAAAAAAAGGAAATGTAAATAGATTGTTATATAAGTAAATGCAGATGTGCAGTAAAAGCACAAAATCTATCACTAGTAGACAAATATTACTACATAGATCAGAAAAATGATATATGTTTAAGTAAGATTTCCAGATCAACATCAAAATCACATAAATCAAATCTGAAAGTTACCACCTAGGAGGTGAATAAAGCATTGCAATTAGTAGGAAAGTCACATCTTCAATCTTACCCATAAAACATTCTGAAAAATTTAAATTTCCAAAAATGTACAGCTGAGCAAATCCTGTGGAATGTTTTCTCATAAGGAGCTTTGAAGTTTTTTTTTTTTTTGTTGATAAGCTCGTGAATATAAAACAAAAAGTTTTCTTAATACAGTGTACACATTAATGTTCTTAAAATTAATAATAGAGCTGTTTTCACTAGTTAGACAGTAAAATAAATCATATAACATACAGATCTATAATTAATGCATCAAGTGCATAAATTTCAATTAATTTGATATATCAGATGTAATACACATCAGTAACATATAGAGCTAGTGGCGGACCAAAAACATCCATGCATTCAACCGTATCTCCAAAACTTAATTAAACATAAAATTATTAGAAAATTTTATTTAACTTTTCTTAAAAAATGTTAATAACTTTTGGAGCATTTCAAGGCCTTTACGAAAATGGGGGGGGGGGTACCACATTCCCTGTACCCCATGCTCCCTGATCATTGCAGCTGTGGAAAGTTTAATGGAAAGATTAACTTCATAAAATGGTCTTTGCATGATAGAAGAAAATCCAGACGTCTCTCCTATCCTAATAAATCAGATTACAAAAGTGTTAAAAAAGACAAAAATTCAATTGTTGTCAGAAAGGCAATGTTTCTGGATCACCAGCAAGAGAAACTTATTGCACATACGACTAACATTTTACTTTTCACATCCCTCTATCATTCACAAAAGTTGCAATTGCATTTGCCTTGAAGAATCCAGAAATTAACAGTGAACGTTAGGGACAATGTTGTCTGCATTAACCGTTTATTTATATTATTAAACAAAGTTACACTTATCCCTCATTTTCTGGTTCTCTTAAATGTCCTTATATTCTGATGTAATTTTTCTGAATTTTCTACAAAATAAAATAATCTTTTCTCAGATTCAAGTAAATAATTACCTAATAAATAAAGTATTATGGGACATTTTTGGCATTTACAATTTTGTTTGTACAACCAATATTTCAGAATTTTGTTTATTGAGTAACAAAGTTTGATAAAGCTTAACAATATATCCCTCTTGTCTGAGCATCTTTTTAATGAATTATTTTGAAGTATATTGTAAGCGTAATTGAAAACTGCACGAAAGAAAAGAAAGGGGGGAAAAAAATAAAAGACTTTTTTTGAGATATAGAAGTTTTCTTTCGGGACTACAAAGTCCTTTTAGATCTACTTGCACTTGCACAGAAATGATGTTTCACAAGTATGCTACTCGCAGGTGAAGCTATGAAATGATGTTCATTAAGGAAGTTCATTTTAAAAGCCAATCAAAAGCCAACATACCCCTCAGAGGTAATAGTAGTTAATGGTATGAAAGTAAAATAATATTCTGTTCAGGAGTGGAAAAAAGTAGCCACTGAATTGACATAAGGAAACTGAACGGGCTTAATTTCATGTGTGAATAAAATATATTTAGCCTTGAATTTAGCTACATTTAGCCATATATTATTTTATCTAATACCACAAAGTAAAAAAAAATTAAAGAGAGTAACATAAATGTGAGAAGTTGGATTTATAAATGTTTGTTCTTGTAAATTTATTTCTTTACAGGTTTGTCATAATAGTTAAGAAATGTAAAAAGAAAGTGACCAATATGTGAAAAATATTTTGATTTTTACATTCTAAAATTCAAATTCAGTGCTGTTCTAAGATCGTGAAGTAAAGACTTTTACTTTAAACCATCTTTTATCTACAACTTTCATATTAATTTATTTCAGTAAAGAATTCTACTTCACTATTAATGACGTAAAAAAAGTCACAAAATATATTCAAAACATTGCCTCATATCTGTTAACTTCTGGAATCTAATAATAAGCATTAACACAATTTTAGTATATTCTCAATTCTTTTTTTCACATGTATGAACATTTGTATACAGGTTCAGAATACAATAAAAATACTCTTGGGAACATTTTCTCAACATTTTTAAGATATATACATATTGCTTACATTTCAATAATTTACTTAGGTGTAGCTTATTAATAAATAACATGTTTTCGTAGCTGTTATCCATATTATAATACTCTCAACTACAATGTTACAATACCAACAAATAACCCAATTAAAACAGAAGAGTGCAGGGAAAATGCAATCTCAGTCCACTTGCATACATTTCACAGGAATTGAATTAAAGTTTTAAAGCACCATATAATGCAGCAGAAAACTTTTTTTTTTCTCACAATTTTTAATTATAGCCTATAATGTTTTTTATGAATAAATATGTAATTGTAGTATTGCATTCCTTCAATAGCATAGTGTTAAAATCTAAAATTTCAGCAAAAGTGGACTTTGTTTTTCCTCTGTACCCTGCATATGGAAACAAGAATTAAAAAACAAGTTACAACAAGGCATAGTTATGGAAGAAAAAATGCTAAGCAAATGTCAAATTGAAAACAGTTTAGTTCAAGGAGAATTGCATTTTTCTCTTACTGATAATTAGTATATCACACACACTGCTGACAAAATTACATAATATATCAATCAATGCGTTTATGAAATTATAAATAAAATCAGGTACAGAATTCACACAAGTGGACATTACCATTGTAATGGCCAATGTGTTGAAATATACCAAAATGTGCCCTGAAATGGTACCTATACTCATTTGTTTTCCATTAAATAGTATTTATTAGATTTGAACATTTTTACGTCAAGACAAGTTACACAAATCTCATTGAACGTATTCACTCTCAAATCATCACAATTTTTTTAATTATGACAATATTTTGTGACATTATCCTTAAAATTTAAAATAAAATTAATTTTTAAATTCAGCAATATGTGTGGTACACAAAAACAGAATAAACTTATTTTCAAAATTATCATAGCCGTAGCTGAATTAAGGCTAGTTGATAGACTGTTTCACAAAGGAATTTTAAAATGTAATAGACAGGCAGCATAGATGTCGGCATCTAAAGAAGTGAACCACATTTAAATTACTTAATACATGATTTGCTCTAATGTTTTATGGTTTTCTCAGAAACTAAAATTTCAATTATGAGGTCAGAGAATAAGGTGTAAATCAGTACAAACACATAATGGCTTTATTATTAATTCTACACATTCCTTTAATAATGCAGCTATATTTATCACTGTAAACAATGGTTCAAGAAAAAGAAGAAATGGTGAAAGCCTCCTCTCGTTTATTGTTCAGAAAAAAATAGGCTCTCTTCAAACACAAAATCAATTTTTTAATGTGAGTGTATAGAGGTATTTGTATTTATGTTTAATGTCTATATACACACACAATAAAAAATTTAGTATAGTACAAGCTTTTACCCAACTTTCCTTCTCTAATCTCAAAATTCAATAACTTATTTGTATTTTTTAAATTCAATGCAGTAATTTTAATTTAAAAAATAATAAGATTATGTACATGCATGCACACACGTGCACACCCACTTGCTTAATAGTTACATGTCGTACAGGCAGATAGATAACCCAACCACATATTTAAATATTGAAAAATATTTTTTCTTAGCTCAATTTTATTCTATAAAAATTTTGAAGACACAAATTATTATAGATACCAACATCTGATGCAGTACAAAAACAAACAGAAACAGTCTGAGACAGAACAGTGCCAGAAGTGGTAACTGTAACAAAGGACTTGATATGGAAGCACTTCATATTGCTTAATTTCCATATTTTTCGAACTTCACATATTTTTATAGCCTGTCACATAATTGCAAGTCTATGAAAACATTCAAGTATGATTCACAAAAGTGGAGTATATTAGTACAAAGAAAGTTTAGATACAAACCTATTTGGTTATATTTGATAAGATTGCCAAAATGCAATGCACTTTTGGTTCAATCTGAAAATGTTAAGTAACATGTAAGCACTATTTTGTACTTTAATTTTCTCTTCTGCCTTTTCTCCCTGACCACATTTGCATTCCTAAAAAGATTTTTTTCTCCTTCTATGATTATGGTTTACAATATTTAAAAATGAAATGTGCTATTTATATTATAAAATTACTTTTTGTCAAGCTCACACTGACTAACTGGATTCAAAAAATGCAATATATTTTGTGAGAGTGTTTTACATTTGTAAATACATTTTTTGTTAGATTAAGATAATGCACATTTTTAAAAAAAGATTTACATTCAAAACACTTTTTGAATTAGGATGTAGGGGCAGAATCTAATTACTTCCACCCAATAAACATTTTTAAAACAACATTTCCAACAAAGTTACAATAGGACCCAATAATTACATTATTTTCCAAAAATATTTATTTACAATCAACAGATGTAAAATATACTGCTTCTTTAAACTGAGATGTTTAAAAAATTGTACGTTAAAATATTTTTTAATAAAACAATACCACAGGGCCCGTGTTTGCAAATTAAATATGTAAAATAACAATAATTGAAATACACTTCATTTAATAGGAGCTCTTAGTTCATGAGACTGCATGCAGTAAACAGAATGCTGTCGAAGCATGCTTACACAAAATAAACACTCTCCATGATCCACTTCCTGCACTGTTCTTAATAAAGAGTATCTGGCAAATATCTTGGGTAATATAGTTATCTGGGTATGGTGTACGTCATAATTCACATGGTAATGTCTTGCTTTATACATTATAGTCTAATGGGCAGTATAAACAAATTTTAGACATGGCATTTTTGAGAGCAGTGTTTCCATTTTGTGCACATTAAACACAATCTAGAGAGATTACCTTAATTACAGAAGTAATGAAATATAACATTTACTTGTGTCTTAGACACCTCTAAAGAGATATTTATACGGGAATTAATATCTCTGAAATTTGTAGTATATTATAGTGGGATAATGTGAACATTACGGACATTGTGATCATAATGTGGACATTAGACATAATTCATAAATATATTTGAATTATGACACACTTTATTACACAACACAAAAATGACCTGAAGGATAGGTACAAGCCTTCTTGAAACTGTATTGTCAACTCTCAACAAATTAATTCAACAATAAAAGATTCCTGAGGTTTGTGTGCCACTACATCACTACAAGCAAACATCACAGAATATATTCAACAAAACAATCAACAGGTATTGTCAGGACATCTCCATTACAATGGCTTTCAGTGGAACTAACATTCCTAGGCCACTAAATCCAAAGCAAATGATCTTATTACATGGAGTACACAAACAATAGTTTTACCCTACTTTTTATTGATCCTCAATTTTTTCTACTTCCTTTAACATAGCACAAACAAAAGGCAGTCAGTGGACTGCACTTATCCTATTGGTATCTACACTATCTTTGTTCTTATTGTCTCATTAAGTTATATACACTATTTGCCTCGATTCAAGAACATTAACTTTCACATCCATCTACGGCTTCTTGACACCTATCCCTCAAGTCATTTGTCATGGGCATTGGTGCTCAGTAATATTCTCCATTGACTGATCCACACTAAGTTCTTTATATTTTCAAACACTGATGGTTAATTTTTGGAAGTATGTAACTTTACAAAACTAAAATTAAATTAAAATAAAAAAAAATATAGGAAATCTTGTGTTTCGATTTCCACTATTACAAAAGGAATACGCAAACGTATTAGTTCACTTGATGTACTTTTGGGGAAAATGAAAACAAAGTGCATCAAACTTTAAAAAAATCAGGTTAACCTCACCTCTAATTTGGCATAAACACAAAACCTCTTCATGCTCTAGACAATGAAATGTCTGTTTCTTTTTAACTATTAGCAATGGTTTATTAAATCTGCATATATGTATATAATGGCTAGATTTTGTCCTAACATTTTTATTTGAGTAAGTGGTGTACTTTGGAAGAAATTTCAATTCTAAATAATGAAAAATAATGGATTCAAAACAATAACGGACAAATGTTTTTTCTCATTAGAAATTTCACAAGTTGTTCCATTCTAACTAGCACTTTTTTAAACGTAACAGGAACTATTTAAGATTATATAAATCAATGACACTGGCCATTAAATGGAATTCAGTATTGTTGGTGTCAACAAATACCTGTGTTATCAATATTATTCTTCAGAATGCAAAATATAAGCATTCCAATTTTGGTCATGTGTTTACAAAACTCAAGTTATTTCAACAATCATACAAAGTAACTTCAGTGCTGCAAGATAAACTTTGAGCACCAGTAAAAACAAGTTTGAGTTTCTCCAAAGGAAGCATCAACACACTTCCAACAATAAGTACTTGTGCAGTCTCATACACAATAATTTTATCACAATTAAAAAGTGAGGGGAAAAAAACAATAATACTACAAGTTTTCAATATGTTGTTGTAACACATCAAGATGCAAATGACTAGAATAACAGACAGAAGTCTCGTATAACTAGATAATAATTCATTTTTTTCTTTCTTTCTTCTACATTTACATTACTTCCTTTAACAATATTCTTTTTAGACCAAAGCCATCAAGATGATTATTAAAAGATGAAATTATTTTAAAACCAAATTTCCAAGTCTTCTTACTCACGTAGGTTTTTGAGCAATTCCTAAATAACGAAGACACATCGAGTTACATGCGCTCATATTCTCACTGAATTAGCAGCATTTGAAAATAGTTAATAGATGTTTTAAATAAAGAAAAACATATCAAACATCTTGTCAGTTTATTAAGAGCAGAAATAATTGGTATTTAATGTATCTAAAAAAATTGTAGTATATTTTAATTGTTATAAGGGAACAAAATTAATTTTTTTATTCATTCATAATTTAGTTCTGGATTTTCAATTATGGCACAAGGAAACCCAAATTCTCAAATACAAATAATTCTGATGCCTTATTAAAAAACACAACCTTATTGTACAACTGTAATAAAAGATCTTTGATCCAGATAATTGAAGTTGTGTGACAAACCACCTTTGAATTCTTACTAAGACACTGATAGTCACTCTGCATAACCAGCTCTTGGTAGTTGCTTCTAATTTAAAAAAAAACATTTTCATTATTATTTCGATCTCTGAGAGGATATCTAGTTCATCAAATTAATTTTGAGATGGATTAAAAGTGTAAGCATGAAAATTAATTAGTTTGCATTAAAAAATATAAATAATATAATTTAATTACCTGCATTAAAAGATTTATTTTTAGTTCAAATTCTAGGCATTACCGAGCAATTTTATGTTAGGTCACCATGAAAAACGGTTGCTTTTCTGGATTACTGCTGTAATTCAAAACAAGCAAAAATTGGGATTTTAAGGTGAAACACAATAAAAAAAATCACTTATGTGGAATAATGTAAACAGGTAAAATTTTCAAGGGGACTTAGAGGATCAGAGGACAATTTAGTAAGGGAAAAGGAATAAAAAGAAAGAAACAATCATTCATGTGAAGATAAACATTGTAGTGACAAAAATGATCTTAATGAGTAAAAAAAATGGTGACAACTAAGGAAAAAATTTAATATTCTCATCAATAAGACAATTATAGTCAATTAGATAAAATGCAGATTTATTTTGATTGAATAGCAAGAATTAGATAAAATGAAAACTGGAAGCATCCTCAAAATTAGGGGGTTGTCTTATTACAGTCATATTATAATCGGGTAAATATGGTATTGAATTTAACTATTGTTTATAGATACTTTCGGTGAAATACAATACAAACATTTAAAAAAAGTATTTCT
>BOPP01000360.1:460297-507996 GCA_017312745.1 Gryllus bimaculatus | reverse complement strand
GGACCCGAACTCTCGATCCTTTGGTCCCAGATCACTACGGCATTACTCCCTTAGCGACCTCGGCTATCTGGACCAGTTTGTTTTACTTTAGTGTTCCATATAAATCTATTAAGGTGGTCTTAACAACACAAACTTACTCGGTCAGTTTCTCTATTATCAGGTAATTCATTAGGATGAATATGACCTACCAGGACCAGCAGACCATGTTTATTCATCATTGTCATAGCCTAACACATGTGTGGCATTAACAAGTAAGGTCAATTCTCACCTTCTTGAAAAAACTTCACTTGACACTTTGTAAGAAGGAATTTTGAAAACCAGTTTTCCTGATACATATAACTTATTTTTTTGATAGCAAACTGTAATTTTGCAACTTTTCAAGAATGCTGGTTGTATCAACCTAAATGTGCACTTCTTCACTTCTTCTGCAATTGTAGATTTTTATAAGAAAATGCAAATACCAATAGTATTGATATTATTGTAAGGCTATCAGTGGTTACTAACTTCACAGCAAACATGCATGTTCCAAGAATTCCTGTTAACACAACTGACTCAATATATCAGAGAAAGAATGCTACTGTTTCAGGCAGACGCTATCCCTGTCAGTTGAGTAGAAATAAACCTGATAGTCCCATTTGGTAAGAAGACGTCCGATTTGAGACAGCATATTTCTGTGATTCGCAAAATGACATAAGTCTCATGATTGCTTCATTTTTGGACTTCATGGTACATTGTGTCATTGAGTGTGTAGTTTAAGCAAACCAGTACAGCGGGTAGCGAAATGCGCAGAAGTACAAAAGTATTTGTTTAAATTAATCTAAATGTCAGCCGAATGTAAAATTTGCATTTTAAAAATTAAAATAAATTTTAAATATTTAAATTATATGTCTGCAAACATTATATTTACATCTTTTTAAGTTTAAATTAGGTGTAATATAATTTTTCTGAAGGAAATAATATTTGCGCAAACAAATTATAAACATTAGAGTGTGTAGGATTCTTCGAAAAACAAAATTGGTAATATATCTGAAAGGTGTTGGGTTAGAATAAAAGAAAAAATATGAGTCACCTATTTTCAACCCTACACCTCATAAAAAAAGTTTCAAGTAGCTAAAAAATAGAGATGTTTTGTGAGTGTGTGATTTGACGTGGAATGACTCTATAGTGATACAGAACTAAGCATTATTAGGAACTTATCATTAATTAGTATTTAAATACTCAATACAAGGAACAACTTCTCAAAAATGAGGGTCAAACAAACTCTCATATTAAAAAGCCATTACAAGGAATAGTAGAGAACACAACATACTAATTTTTAAAGGTTTTCTTTAAACTGGATTTCATGGTCCTCTAGAGGTCTCAAGCAATTTTTGGGAGACCCTGAAAAAACCAGCAGGTGAAATTTTGGGTTATTTGTGATTGTGGCTACTAGATGCCACATCTCATGAGAGAATCCAATTTAGTTCCTCTGATATTTGTTATTGTAATTGAGGCACACTGTGGTCTTGGAATCTAACAATGATGATTACATCCAAGAAATCTTTTGAATTTTGTGAAGAGTCAACTGTTAATGATTCTTGTGTTCCAGGTACATTATTCTACATCCATTTTTTATACATATTATAACTATATCTCAGATCTCCAATAATTTATTTCTCAAAAAGTTTGTCAAAAACAATCCTCAGTGCTAATTGCAGTTTAAATAAAAAATTTGCAAAGCAATCTAATATATTGTAAAGAAACCTCTGTACAAGAATTATTGTAATATTATTGTAATTTGTGTACCAGAAACAAAATCAATTCCAAGATGTATACTTGGTATTGCTGTATTTTGCATAAGCAATTTCTTCGACTATCTGACCGCAACCTCACTCAAAGCTGTGAATCAGCTGTCCCACATTGTAGATTTACTGCATGTAAAAGATCCCCAAGTCTTTCAAAAGAATCCTTTGGATTTTAAATCCAGTTTAAGAATTTAAAATCCAGTGTTTTGTCACCCAGCGATACCTTCTTTCTCTGCTCGATGGTGAAAGGAGCGAAGCGAAATTTATGTTATCAGACAGAAGAGCAGGTATAATGACCCGAGTCCTGCCACGTAAAATACGGCATTGAATGGAATCTCCAACGTACCTTGAAATGTCCCCGCCTTCCCCTGCTTCACAAGGTCTCTGAACTCTTCCAGCCTTTTCTTTTCCGCTTCCTCACTGTCTTCTTCGTCTTCATTGGAGCTGCAGTTTTCACTGCTACATGATGCCTCCTCCTCGCTCTCCTCATCCTCGCGTCCAGTCACCAATTCAAACTCCGGTAGCAACCACAGGCATCGCATCGACTTGCTTTCCGGCTTCATTATGCCTGTAGCACAAAGAACAATGAAGAATTATAACCACTAGTTCCAGCAATTATCCATCCACCCCCACAGTAAACTTACAAAATCAATCTCATACAGCCAGATTAAAATAAGAAATGTGACTAACACATGTATAGTAGAACTTCAATTATCAGAGTTAATTTTGGGACAAAGAAGAAACCTTAATTCACAATTTAATTTGTAATTACTTTTTTAGTGCATCTTACAGTATACACATTTCCGTACCTGATGATTGTTAAACATAATGTTATTAATTACAGTAATGTTTTTTCTATGCCTTGGAACTTTTTAATTTGCTTCTGAGCTTAATCTAATCATTCCAATTCCTGCCAAGTCAAATCACCCTTCACCATTTAATTGAGACTATTTAGACCCGTGTAAATGTTCCCTATTATGAATGCAAATCTTGCACCAAAAAAACCAACTTCAAATATTTTGCTGAGCCATGTCACAGAACGAAAACTTACTAATACAAGGACCAAAAATGTCTTGATTTATACATTACATCTTAAAAAACTCACTTATTTTCCCTATTGAAACATGAAAATCTGATTTTAAGGGCGTAGGATACTTTGTTTCTGAGTTATGCGAAATGAAAATGTGTTGCAGTAGATTATGTGTTGTGAGTTGCACTTGCTCCTGTACCTATTTCACAATCTCTGATCTATTTGTTATGGTCTCAAATCCATTTGATGTAGTCGGGGAAATTCCCTCTCCAGCAAGAGCATACTCATGGGGTTTTGTAACAATGATTTCTTAATCTTAACCATTTTCTTTTACAAATAAAGAGGAGAATTGAAATGCTACCATTCATAACCAATCACCGCACTAATCAATTAAATACAGTGAAACCTACCTTTGGGCAAGATAACTTCTTTTCGAGACCAGTTTCTAATGGAAAGGAACAATTACTCCATAAGACCAATTTATGTTTACCTCCCTTAAAAACGGCTGCCCACCTTCCCGATCAATGACCATGAATTTTTGCCGTAACGTAACATCGCATTCCCTTTAAGATGACTAGAAAAACCTAGTACTGAAATAATAAATCCAAGACTTCACATACTACTGTGAGCCAAGTAATTTCCATTGTCTTTCAGATAAGCAGCAATCAGGCAGCATGCGATATCTTGATAACTCCAAAGGAGAGACCCTCCAGGAAATGTAGAGAAACTATCACATAATAAAGTTGAAAGATAATTTCACAGAAGCGAAATAATACCCCTGGATTATGATAATCAGGAGCCCATCTTATGTCTCTAACGCATTTGAAGCAGGACAATTCTTAAAGAACACTGTACTATTCTTTTTGAAATCATATTAGAAAATTCAGTTGATAAAAGCAATATAATCATGCAATACAATAAAGCTTTCATTTGAAACCAAGTTGCAGTATAATGCCAATAATAGTACTTGCAGTAGTAGTAGTAGTAGAGTACAGTTTATAGTACGATGTAATCTTTAAGAAGACCACTCCTCTACAAGCAATTTTGAAATACTAATTATGTGGTCAGCTTAAAGGGGTTTCACTGAATTCGACTAAGTAACTAACTAAATAAATAACAAACTAATATTAAAATTGATGAAGAAAACTTTCAAAAAACAAACTCCTCTATGCTCTTTTTTCATCAGTACAAACAGAATATACTACGTGCTACTTTTCTCAGAATAAATAAAATCTTGACATATCACTACTATAAACTGCCAAAAATGGGAAAGTGAGATTTCTGTTACTTCATATGTCAACCTTCATTACTTATTGTGTTCTAATATACATGCAAACAGGGTGTTGATGGTTTAAATCACATGATTCATAAAAAATCATTGATTTAAAACAAAAATATAATCTATGTAAATTTTACAAATAATATTTAAAAATTTGAAGGTCAAATAAAAGGAAAATATAGCCAGAAAACTAAAGAGAAAATAGTAGGGGGGGGGGGGGAGTTCGTGCCAGCCAAAGTGCATATTTACATTAACCCTTGCAAAAGAGAATGGTGTACATTCGTGTCATTTTCAAATGATGAAAAAGATGCTGTCATTTAGGATTTCTATAAACTGAATAATTATAATACTCAAAATGCATATTTATATAACAAAATAATAACATATATATCAAGAAGAGACAAGAGAAATGGCCAGAATTTTATTCAATAAGAGCCATGATTGGTCGCAATTGGATGGATGCAAACTTTGAAAAGCAACATGTCCTTGCACGATTCTCAGTTCACAGCATTCATCATATGCTTTGTAGAAACGATTTACAAGCCCAATGAGTACTACAGATGCAAACTCTGACCTACGATGTTCCTGCTATCACATAGAGCAATGCTTGAACAGAGTACAATCAATCACAAGAGTATGCAACCATCAAATGATTGGAAAAGTGAAGAAATAATAAGTGTATATAGTAAAATACTATACAAAGTGAAATGAATGTTAGTGCATTGTTCAGCTGTAATAATTATAATTATAATTTTTATTAAATGCATATTTATTTCATCGTATTAAGTCTTTTTCTTACAAAAGAGGGTATTTAAAGGACAGAACAAATGTTGGTGAAACACAATCGTAAACCACAAAAAAATGTAATGAGATATTTTTTCTCCTTATTTGGAGAAAGTTGCCTTGAAAAGTATTCCATTAAGATTTTTCTGATTAATGGTTTCTGAATTATTTATGAAAGTTCTCGTAAAACCCTCAGTAAATATCTCAGAACTAGGTCAATGTGAGGTAGCCCTATTGTTTTACTGATCTCCTCAATTCTTTGTTGTTTTTTTAGATATCTACAAATTTTACCTCATGTGAATATTTTAATTTAAATAAATACAATTTGATATTTGATTTATTTAAAAAAATCATGATTTTTATTAACCCCTATGCAAAACCACTTCATATAGTTTAATTTCTAATACCACTATCTTTACGATTTATTATTGTAAATTCTTATTTTTCTGCAGTTTGTGTATTTTCTCATTCCTTAATTCGTAACAGTTATCTTTTGATGACATTCCGTTTTATTTAATTTTTTTTCATCAGAGCAGCAAGAAGTGCATGAAATGACTTCTGTAAATTGTACTGTATACTAGACTTCAGCCGGTTTTATTTCCTACTTCTCAAAAGAAAAAAAAGAAGAAGAAAGGGACATGGAAACACTTTACGCTTCACAAATTCTTATATAAATTTTTCAGGAAAAATTTTTATAGCCAAATATAAGCATTAGGCAGGTACATTTTATAAACTACAATTGGTCAATATAAGTGTAAAAGTCTTTTAACTGAGAATTTTTTAAATTAATTTTTTTTTTTTCATTTTGCCAATAAAAGAAAATGCTTCAGAACACATACATTTTTTGGGTTAGCGATCTGTTCTTTTGAAAAGGTGGTGCTTTTTAGATTTAATTTAGTTTTCTATAAGATAACTACATTCAACAAACATATAAGAAAATCTAACAGGAAAGTGTTGGTGCAGGTTATTCAATTATTTTAGTAGACACTGTGTAGTTGTGTAGACGAAAATGGAGATTTTTTAGAAGTGTGACTGAACAACCTTCATTGAATGTCAAAATCAGACACATGGGTTGGAAGGAATAGTTAGGCCCTAATTTTAAAGATTTACGTTCTGAAATCTGATAATAGGATTAACATTCACATGCATTAAATTGAATGTTCAAGATATCAAGAGATGTAAAAATAGGATTTGGTCAATTAACACAAACTATAAAATGCCCATTATCTTTCCACCGAACAACAAAAATATACTGAGTTCAAAAATCAACTATTGGAGGAAAATAATGCATATAATACACTAAATTACCTGATCGACACATTTCTTTATGACCAGTCTTCCAGTCAACAATTTGGTGTTGCCTACTACAGTAATTAACTTTCTTACATCGACCACAGTGACTAGTTCCTTTAGCACCACATACTATGCATAATTTGTTGTAAGAATCTGCCTTCAAGTCTGGTCTCCAATTTTCATCATCAATGGGTGGATCAAAAGGAAAGAAATCATTTCGCCTGCCAAATTGACATCGAAACACTTTGAATGTCCTATTCTCATTTTCTTCACAGCAATCAGCATCCACACACAAGAATATAAAAATTGTTCTGTGAAAACAGCTTTCCAAATCTATCCATGGTGCATAAACTTGACATAAAAACATGCAGGGATTTTGACATTTTGGGCACTTCAAATCTTCATTACTAGGCAAGTTTGCTAAATCCAACCATGCTGGCTTTCCACCAACTTTACTTGGAAAGAAACGACTTTCCAACTTCCACGATTCTGTTTCCTCAAGATACCCTATTGCTACCACATGTGTATCATCACTCATTGACTCCATTTTCCAAGTTCTACTGAGCTGTCAGTGGTACCTTAAGCAATTAGATATCTCACATGTTCTAGGATGTGAGAAACTACCTCTCTATTTCTTAATCACACACAAGATTCACCCCTTGCTTTTGTTTCTTGCAAAGTGAAAAATATTTATTCGCCGACATTCAATAACAAAATTATGCATACTCTGTGCGCGATGGAATGGATAACCTTGTGCATTTATACCAACTATACCTTACTCATTGTGATTCGTGGTACCAACATTGAGAAATAGTTTTCTTCTGAATTGTTTGACAATATGTCGTCGCCGGCACCGAAATCACCTGAACAGTCGGAAAAAAATAAGAAATACGATAGACAATTAAGACTTTGGGGCGATCATGGACAAGCAGCACTAGAATCAGCTCACGTGTGCCTTATCAACGCCAATGGTTTGGGTACAGAAATTCTGAAGTCTCTTATACTTCCAGGAATAGGAGCATTCACCATCGTAGACGGAGAGAAGGTTACCGAAGAAGATATTGGGTGTAACTTCTTTCTTGACCATGATAGCGTTGGAAAATCAAGAGCTCAGGCGACCATTCAACTTCTTCTAGAATTAAATCCAGATGTTAGGGGTGATTATGTTGATGAAAGTGTGGAACAAGTCTTGGAAAATAACCCTGATTTCTTCAACAATTTCTCTGTTGTTATAAGCACTCAGATATCAGAGAGGGTCATTATAAGATTGTCTAAAAAACTCTGGGAACTTGAAATTCCCTTCATTGCATGTCAGAGTTATGGCTTTATTGGTTATGCCAGAATTCAAGTACAGGAACATACCGTCATAGAGACACATCCTGATAATGAAGTTCCGGATTTACGCCTTGATAAACCTTTCCCTTCTCTGAAGGAATTAATAGACAGCATTGACATTAGTAAAATGGAGTTGAAAGATCATGCTCATGTCCCCTATGTCGTAATTCTATACAAGTGCTTACAGCAGTGGCAACAAGAAAATGAAGGTCAAATCCCTAAAACATATCGTGAGAAGGAAAGCTTAAGGAAGCTGATTCGAGCTGAAATACTCAATAATGATGATGGTATTCCACATGATGAGGAGAATTTTGAAGAGGCAATTAAAGCAGTTAACACATTGGCTCCCACAAACATACCATCACATGTGCGAGAAATTCTTGATGATGAATCGTGTATTAATCTCACATCCAAAAGTAAACCTTTTTGGATTATGGCAAAAGCTTTGAGAGAATTTGTTGAAAATGAAGGAGCTGGCGCATTACCTTTGAGAGGCACTCTTCCAGACATGACAGCTGACACAGAACGCTACATCCATTTGCAACAGGTATACCATAGTCAAGCAGCCAAAGATGCAGAAGTAATGTTTCGAAGAGTACAGCAGCTGCTAAGAGAGATAAACCAATCGCCTGATAGCATAACTGAGAAAGATGTAAAATTATTTTGTAAGCATACTAGTACAATGCATCTAGTCAGAGGATCCTGCATTGCAGATGACTATGACAATAAGATTTTTGCTCAGAAATTAGCTCCTCACCTTGAAGACCCTGAAAGTGCCCTTGTGTACGCAGTGCTTTTGCGGGGTGTTGATCGCTTCCGCATAGCGCATGGCACTTACCCTGGAGAATATGATGACCAGGTGGAACCAGACATTGTGAAACTGAAATCTTGTGTGTCAAAACTCTTAAATGAGTGGAGCTGTGGGCCCTTGGCTAAGGATGACTATGTTCATGAAATTTGCAGGTATGTGTTGACACTTAAAATTTATTTTTATATTAATATTATTCTATTAATTTATATAATATTTATTTCCACACCCTTTTTAGTCTGTCTTAATTAATTATGATTTTATGAAGGGTTAGGGTCCATGACAGACGAATTCTTGTAACCTTAATTTATTCTATAATTGTGCAAGAGTTTCGAGGATTGTTGTCCCCATCATCAGACTGTAAAATTTAATTTTGAAATTTTATAGCACAAAATTTAAAATTATTTACAATACAGTATTAAAATTGAGAAATTATGATAGGAAAGAACTTACCTTCTTACTGGTGCTTTCAAAATCTTCCCCCTTTTAATGTTTTACTTCCCCTGACTCTCAAAACTCATTATTTCAACCGCTCCAACCAACGTATGAAATTGATTTTGTCTGTGTAGCGACCATTAGCCGTAGAATGTAATGTTAAAATCATCTGTTTTATGAGTTCTCGTGTGTCTGGTTAGTTCTTTCCTGTCATGATTTCTCAATTCTAATATTGTTTTGTAAAGAATTTTAAATTTTGTACTACAAAATTTCGAAATTCAATTTTACAGCCTGATGATGGGGACAACCCTCAAAACTGTTTGCACAATAATAGAAAAAATTAAGGTTAAAAGAATTTGTCTGTCAAAAAATATGGACCCTAACCTTCACAAAATCATGGATTTATAATACATAGTTGCATGTACTCATTGAAGGATAAATTATGTTTGAATTGATTCAGATCTCAAAAAGGAAATTGCCAATGCTAAATGGAGAGAAGTTTTGAATTGTTCATTGTTTTATAATTTGAAGATACAATGCTTGTGTGCCTAATGTATTTAATGTTTTTTATAAATTTTAAAATTACACTGTTTAATATTGTTCATTGGGTGTACTCAGCAGTAAGTAGTACTTTTATATCGCACCTAATAAAAAGGGCGTCAGTAAAATTCATTTTGTGAGAATTTTTAATAACAGCATTTACATTTATATACTTTTGGATTTCTCTTTGTATGATGATAATAAGAGAGTACATCACAGAATTTAGATATTTTTAAAAATTAATCAGTGGTGTTAATCCCATTTTGAAACAAAACTTTTACTGTTTATTTGATCTGGATGAAATACAAGGGGCAGAAATATTAGAGATATCCATAAAGCATCTGCAATTTAAATATCTCTTATGAGATTTGATCAGCTGGGTGCTGTTATTTGAAGCCTCCAATTGGATAACTGCGTCCCAGCTGATTAAACATCAAAAGTCACTAAAATTAAATTGGAGAGCTTCATGAAGTTATTACACAAAAAAGTACATTGATTGTTTTCCTATATTGTTCTGTGCAAATATATTTTTTCCACATAACTTCTCTATTCTTCAGACATGTGTGTCTGGTACCAGTTCTTATAAACACTTGCCACAAAAAGTTTCACCTGTGAGACAAACCATATAGAATTGGATGTTGAATATTTAACCTCTTAGTCTCCGTTTGGGGTCTTTTATGACCCCAGGAACAAATGTTTTGTAACATTCTGAACATTGTTCACATAAACCTTCACCTTTTAGATGTACAATTGCATCCAATTTTACGTATATTGTAATCTTGTCAGTTTTCTAAGTTTGATTTTTTGTTGAAAATAATTTGATTTTTATGCAGTTGGAGTCAAAAATGCTAATTTGAATCTAAACTTGAAGGAAAATTCTAAAAACATGTCCATTTTTATTTTATAATAATGGTACGGCTTCTCAGTGATAATTCAGTGTATTCAATCTATTACAATTTGATACCCTGTTTCAACCATTCCAATGCTGGTAAGATAGACACCTATGTATAGTAATGAGGATATGCGAAAACGCTTTTTCCAGAAATTATATTATTCTTTATTTAGTACAGTATGTAAATAAAGTAAATAAAATGCATATTTTTCTCAATAATTCCAAATGACATTCTTGCCTCAAATACTTGTATATTATTGCATAAAACGTTTGGGGGTCGAAAGTAACCTTTAACAGAATCAAAGAGCAAAGATGCTTTTACAGCAAATAACAATATAGAAAATAAAATAGTAACATCTCATTGTTGTTGAACTACTAACCAGGAAGAGTGATTGAGATTGATGAAAATCATATGGAGCAGGGTCTGGGCTGTAAAGAGTGTAACTGGACCCAGCCAAATTCTTATGGGAGTTGTAAAAATGCCCGGAACTAGTATAGCAATAAGGTGATTTTCATTTAATTCTCTACCTAAAACCATTTTTGTGCAGAAAATGGGGGTGGTATATTAGAAACTTTTCCTTGTACCTTAAAACATCTTAAAATTATCCAAGAAGTGAAACAGATTTATAAATTAAAATGTGTACTTGAGAGAGAAGACATGATCTCTGAAAGCTTTCCCTCATGGTCTTTCTTTCAATAACGTATTATCATTACTTGACAAACTGATTCTTTTTGTTTTAGGTATGGTGGTGGAGAGCTGCATTCTATTTCAGCGTTTGTTGGTGGTTGCATTGCCCAGGAGACAATCAAATTCATCACTTCTCAGTACAAGCCAATCCACAACACTTTCATTTATGACGGAATCACCAGTAACACAGCATCTTTTACTCTGTAAACAACCTGACCTTAGCACTTCACCTTGGCCTTGCAAATGCCTCTTTTGTTAATGTGTTTCAAGAAATTGTTGCTAGCACAAAGCATAAAGACAAATAGCATTGTGAATTTATTTATGAATATTGTGAATTGAAAACTATAATATATAAAATATTCCATTGTAAATAAATTTGGTATGAAAATGTAAATTTCCTCCCTTATTTTTATTTTTTTGTGTCCTTCATTTGAATTATCAAGATTTCCAACAATTTTTTATTGTACACTCCAGTACCTACTTGTTGATTTTCCAAAAGGAGGAGTTGATCTGTGGGACTGCTCAATGCAAGCCTTTCTAAAAGTAAAGCTGAATATTGTATTCAGCTAAATATTTTGATATCCTAAGATTTTGGTTGAGTTATGAGGCAAGTACACTAGGACATTATAGATAGGATTATAAAACTGCAAGAATGGACAAAAAAATGTTAAAAAAAACAAAGTTGCAATGGGGATTACAAGAGCAGTAGAAAAATAAACAATAAAGGGGTTCAGATTACCAACTGTTTAAAAATCCTTCTGTTGCAAGTGGGACCTGTTTGTAAACAGGGTTAGATGATTGCAGGTACCTTCTTTACTTTACACTTGTTCATACTCGATACCCTACCCCAGTCTAAGCATTTGGATTGAAACTGATTACATGTTATGCTCTTGCTGTTGGTATTCTGTGACATTGAGATGAGAAAAGTGTGAATATTTGAGCTCATTTTCAGTGAAAACTATTGAGTTTGTGAGAAACTTTATAAGACATCATTTGAAACACACGAACCCATAAAAGCAATAATGTGAACAAATCACCACGAATGTAAATATTAACAATGTGAGAGACTTGTCAAAAAAAATTACATTTTTGTAAGTTTTGAAAAACACACAAGAATAGAGCAAAATGGTGTTTATGTCATCTTACAGAGTTCATGTAGCATTTTCAAAAAAATATTGTGTTATGTTTTACAATTGCATATATTACACATGATAATTCACAAAAACTACTAAAATTTTCAAAAAAATCTTCATGACTATAATGAAAGAACTAAATCTGCAGACAAATTTAATTTGAAGGAAAAATCTATATTTTTAATTTTATAGTTATAGGAAGATGCCAAAAAACATTCAATCTTTTGCAATTTTTGAAAATTCAGAGTTATCAGTAAAAATCAAACCCATGCCATTTTTATAAGTGTCTTTCACTCAATTCTTACAAGAAATTTAAAGAAAAAATGTGGAGCTATTTTTGAGAACATTTTGAAAACAATCCAAGGGCTTTATGTAAAGCAACCGTTTGTAACAGTTTGACTGAGGTCAATTTGTGATGGTATTTACTTATCTCGATGAATGCTCGGTCACTATTGTGATCATGTATTGAACTACAATTGGGTAAGGACATTATCATTCATGTAGCAACCATGATGCACACATTGATGCCAAAGGGCAGCTGAGTCTTGCATTGTTCAGAGCAAACCACAAACCAAGACTACTGTTTGAGAAATTATGCAAGTTAACATTTCACAGCACACTGTTTATCAAACACTGCTATGGAATCAAGTGCTACACATTTCCAAATAGTCATATATAAAGACATATTAGTAAAGAGCATGAATATGGATTTACTTAAGATACACATTATGAAAGCTGTTTTAATATATTTTTTTTCTAACCAATTATTGATATCAGGCAGCATCATAAAACAATTAGTTATTCAAATGAGAGTGGCAAATATCAATCAAAAGATAAAACAACAAAAAATTATTCCAAATATAACATATAATAATCTTCAGATATTTGACATTCATAAGAATGTGCAAAGAAAATGCCTTACTAAAATGAAATTTGCACATTTTACAAGAAATATGACTTGAAAACAAATAAGAGAAATTAATATTTTGAGGAGAGAAATTGGATAAAAGATCAAAATCAAATGAGTGAAGTGGTTTTCCATTTCCATTCTTTCTTACACAAAACAATGTTAAGACATTTTATTTTCAAAATGTAGTACACGTTTGTTTATTATCTCATAGATAAGTAAAAAGGGCTTCATTTAACTTGTTGATTTAATTTTATAATTGACTTGCAAATTTTGAAATTCTGATTTAAAAAAAAAGTCCTGCAACAAAATTGTAAACACTTTCTATTATAAGTCAGTTTCTCATTCTCAAGAGTGACAGCCAACTTTACAGTTTTGCTTCACCTTCTTCTCAGCTGCATCCATCTGTGCCTAAACAACATACCAGAGCCTCTCTTGGCACCTACCGCTCTCCTGGAGATTATTCTCAGAGAAGAGGTTCCTCGCACTCCTCCATCATTGTACAGACAAAACCCTTTGGCTCATCTCAGTCCTGAACCATTATATACATATATGCACATTTTAGTCCTGAGCCCTGTCTCTGAGCTTGCACCATTGATCTGAATTTTAGTATCCAATTCCTCAATTATACACCCAGGTAAATTGCACAGAAATCTCTCAAACAGTTACTGATCCGGCTCAGGGATTAGAGAAAGATTAGGGTATTGCTGTGATATTTAAGGGACTAGAAATGCAACTCACAAACACAACTAAAATATTCATCATTTATGCAGGTTTTGAACCTACTGCCTTGAGGTCCACAATCTTGGGTGCCAAGCCCACCTCGAGAGACGACTCACTTGACCATACCACGAGTAAACTTGTTACAGCATTGTAACTTAATTATGATTTGATAAATAAAATAATTACTGAAACTAATTTTTTTTAGGCATAAGCAGACTGTAATGATTTTTGCAACATTGAATTTGTATCTTGCTCACTTTTGCTTCCATAGTAACACTATTTGATTCCATAGTAACAAACTTTCATTAGCATTACAATCTCATACATACACTTCATAAGTATTAACAACTAACAATGGTTACTTTCCTATAATATATAGAGGTAATTGTACTTTTTCTGACTTGTTATAGTTAATTGGAAATGAAACTGAGAATATCTTGGAAGAGCAAAATGCCACTTCATATTGAAATCGCTCTTAAAAAAATTTTGGAGCCGTTTTTGAGAAAATTTTGTTTGAGAATTTCTGAAAATGTGCAAGTTTGAGTTTATTTACACAAAAACATTTGAAATTTTGAGAATCTTCATAAGAGATCATTTTAAGTACTTATATTCACAAATGCATTGCATTATTAAAATACAAAGAGCAACTATTAGGGACTTGAGAGATAGTTTAAAAAAACTAAATTTATGTGTAATTTTTGAGATACCAAAATGTTTAATCAAAATTGTCATGTAGTCGAAACCTTTTGGCTTTATCTGCATGAAAAATATGAATTCTTTTAAGAAAATTACCAAATACAGCTGCATTACTGGTCACTTTTATTGACAATAAAAGATTACAGCATTTTTGTAGCAAAGTTGCTTGAAATTACTTTAAAAAGTACTTTTCCAGTAATATACGAGCGAACTTTAGTTTTGTTCCTACAGAACTTAAATTCTATTGCACTCAAAATAGCAATTATGTGCTCTTATTTTTCAATTACTATTTTCTATTGCATTGCAGAATGTCAATGAGAAAACAATACTAAACTAGGGAATAAAATACCTTCATTTTCTGAAAATAATTGGGAGCTTCACTCTCAGCAATATTTAGCAAAACTATTGCACCATTTTTCATCATTTAAATTTAAACACAATTTTAACACTGATATAATATTCATCGCTGATAAAAGTAAATGCTAGAATTGACAATTATAGTTTAACACTTATACTTGCTACAGAATCGCTCTTTATTCTGAAGTAATAAACATTTAACTAATACATTTATTTTGAAAAGAAATGAGCATGAAAATAACAACACAATCTCATTAGTTTCATATTTTTCATGCATTATAACATAACATATGAAAATGTACGTTGACATCCACAAAAATAAGAATTCACAGCAGATAACACTGTATCAGAGATTTCAGAGAAGATAATTTGACTTATTTACAATAACACAACTGTAGCACCATGTCAATTGGATCACACAAGGCACTTGTGCTAAATGTTTCAAATTTAAAGTAACACAGATAACATCGCCTCAATGATTGAATTCACCTAATGCCTGCAGAAATTATTTGAATTGTTGTTTGGTATTTAACAAGGCATCAAACCAAAACAATTACACATTTTAATAGTGAGAGGAAAACTGAAACCATTTTATTGTTATATATATTGCAGGTTAAGACACGATAACTGCAATGGAAAATCCTCAAAGACGAGGAAATAGAAGACCACACAAAAGGTAATAAAGAGTTCATTGAAAGGCTAAAAAATTTAAGTACAAAATATGAATGGAAATAGATGAAATTATAACAAATGTGAAAACATAATATAAAACCTGGAAGGAGGGAATAAAAGGATAACTACAAGACGACCAGAAAATAAAGAATAAATATAATAATATTTAATATAATAAAATAAATAAAATACAAAGAGCAGCTTATAAATGAAACACGATCACAAAGGAATATAAAATGAAAATACTGTTCACAAAAACAAAGTCTATGGGATTAATAGGTAAAGAATACAGCAGAACAAAAATAGCCATTGAAAATAAAATAACAGAACAAATTGCTACATTAACAAACTAGGAGACAAGATATCACCAACAGAAGATGATATGGACCCAAAATTAACAAGAGTACTACAAGATTTATTTCAAAACCCACCGTATTACATAGTTGTGAAACATGCTTATTAAAAACAAAGAGACAAAAAAAGAATCAAAGCCATCCAAATGAGATGTCAATTTTTGGCCAATTTTGAAAACATCAAGGACAGATAAGAAATGAAGATTCGAAAGACACTCAAAGCTAACTCTCTCTTTTAGAAATTGCAAAGGGACAAAAGAAGTGGCAAGAACATATAAAAAATAATTCCCAAAAAAAATACTCTAATACAAGCCAAAAGAAAGAAAAAATCCAAGCAGACGATGAAAATGCTGAGAAGATGAGGACACCTCTAAAGTGACTATGGGGTAAAAGTAACAAAAATTAAATGAGCCAAAAAACAGGACAATAGGCTTGAACGTTATCTGATCTTGATGATTATAAATAAGATGGTGGATTGTGATAATATGAATATTCTGGCACCATAACTAACTGAAATGATTCTGATTTTTAAAAAGATCATAATTTCATGCAACTTGGTATAGAGTGTTCATGTTTTGAAAAGTAACTGATAGAGTAAATCTCACATATTCCAGTTTTTGAGCATTTTTCACGGACCTCTACCAAAAACGATATTCTGGGTTGTTTTATTGGACTCCTCAGACTGTAACGTGAATATTTCTTTATAACTCTTCAAAATTATGCCCAAGAATTCCTGTATAAACTTAAAGAAAATGTCACATAGTGGAAATATTGATTTTAAACACAGTAAGTAATTATGAAGATGTGAAATTTTATCAATATTGATTACTGAAACATTTTAAAATACATTATTATTACTACTACTACTACTAATAATAATAGTAATAATAATAATAATAATAATAATAATAATAATAATAATAATAATAATAATAATAATAATTAATTACGCATTGCATGCATAATTGAAAATGAAGTGATTGATAATGTTTTTAATAGTTTATTACAGATATTTCATTATATATTAATTTCTTAATTTTAATTTTATTTATCAAGGTTTTACTGTATTGTCATTCATTTTGAAATTATTTATTAACGTATGGGAAAATAATTTCAAAACAAGAACGAAATGTTTTGTAATAATAAAAAACTGAATCCAAAATATTTTTTTTTTACTGATACATGATTGATTTTTCACGTGGTTTGATGCATTGCTATTTAATAACTTATTTTTCTTATGATTGATAATAAAGCAACAGATACTTGTTATATCTATTGAAATGCAAAGACCCAAAAGAATCAAAGACAGAGAACTAAACATTTTCCAAATTAAAAAAAATACAAATTCAGAGTAAGGAAAAATATTTTCAACAATCATTCATCCCAAAAGAAGACATTTATGTAACATTTTTTGTAAATAAATAAAGCACATCACAAGAACTCAAAAACTGTATCACTAGACATTTATAAACTACATACTGATATATTTTATATCATTCATTCAAGTGAAATTTCTTATAGGCTCATATGCTAATGACTTTCTTAAAGCTTTTAACAATGGCACACCAAATATAAAAAATTGTTCTCTCAATCTCATATCAACTGTTCTCAGTCTTAAATAATACTTTTTATATTTGACTATGATTTAAAGTCAAAAAAATTAAAGCTTAGTTATCCATTCTGCTGGCCTGCAAGTTTGTGTAAGCTTTTCACATATTTAAAAAAAGAAACAAAAAACTTCAACCATCTTCATTGCTTCCATTCTTCTGAAAGTCTTTTAAGGAATTGGCAAAGAAAACCTGCCGCTCCTTCTCTATAGAAATATGTACATAAACAAAACATTCTAGATCAATTTAATAAATATAATTGCAATATTAAAAAAAACAACTGGAAAATAAAATGTGTAATACAAACAAATAAATATATGTTATTAAACAAAATGGAATGACACAAAATATGTTATTTTACAAAGGTGCAAATTCCCAGGTCTCAAGAAGTTTAATGATATGCCATGTAGATCAGAGGTACATAGAACTCCTCAATATTGAATATGCATGATCAACATGTAAGCACCGTCAGTGTTGTGTGAAGAATCTTCCTTTCCTAAAAATACAATGTTCTAAAAAAGTACCATCTTAACCAAAATCTGTCACACACACTGTTTCTGCACTCTCACACTGCTGCATGCATCTTCATTTAAATCTAGTGTAGACTTGTAAGGCCTCAAAGAAGATTTAACCATCTCCGTTAATTTTGAATAATCTTTGATTGAAGAACCATTAGTAATTTTATCTTCTAATTGAGAAAGTATCTCCAATTTCAAAAGCAGTAATTTTGCCTCTGAGGGTGAGCTTGACATCCCTGCAAAAAACAAATATAAAGGGAAATAATTTTTGAAGAGCTGAATTGAAATAAAAGGATGATCAGTTTCAAACTATACTGATTCATATTTGAATGGATATTAAGATACTATTTGAAAATGTTCTTAACATCAATACTGAAAACCTTACACATAAAAATGTAAAAGATAAAATCAACAATGATATATCAACACAACTTCAATGCTTCTGCCTATTCGCGAAACACTTGCAAGAGGAATTAACAATGTTCTTGTACAAGTTTCAATCCGACACTCTTGCGACTACTAGTTGGTTAGACATGTATTTGCCTCACTTAGTTTTAATAGTCAGTAATAGTTTGGATTGGGCCATTTTAATGACTCAATGATTGTGTGATATAATGTAACTCAGACACTATTAAATGACTAATCCTTTTTATTTATATTCACAACTTCGGTATACTTGCAAAAAGTTAAAACAAATCTTAAACTCATCTTCAGGGCTGAATTAAGAGTCTGTGGAGGCCATGAGACTATCAGCAAAATGCCGTAAATTTTTACACATACATATTTTGCACTGTTGGTGAAAAATAAAATCATTAATTATCTTTTGATTTGCCACAATTTATGACTGAGCAGCAGCAATAAATATTTATATTAAACTCCCAAATGATTTTCCAAACTAACCTTTCCAGTGGTGAAGTAGCTTTGTGACGAGGACTTCGAGGTCTTGGGCTTTGGGAAATGCTGGCAGAGCATCAGGCCCACATGGCTGCAGTTGCAGTAGCTCCAGGAGGCTCTCAGCCATGGCCCTCAACACTTGAGCCTCTTCTGCGTAGATGTTGCTCGTCCCATGCTCGAAGGGGCTGCTCTTCACAGCAGCCGCAGCTTGCATCTCGCACTCGGCCTCTGCCAGCATAGCTTCTAGCGAGCTCATATCCAATAGCTTCTTTAGGAAGTACCTAACACAAGATATTGAGGAAGCATGTTCATTTATGCAGTATCAGAAACATTGCCAGTATATAAGTGAAACTTCGCTCATTTTTAATGTTTGAGTTATGTAGTTATGTAGTTTATTGTTTTTAAAAACAATCAGGGCCGGAGATGGAAATTTTTTATTCCGTTGTTATACCACTAGAGAAAATAATGTTTCTTCAATAGGAAACTCCCCTTCTCTCTAAAAGGGGATGATGAGTGCATCCTCTCTCTCCACCCATCTGGCAATTCACAATCACCAGACAAGTTCACCATGAACACGCGCAAATTCACACATGCATTAGGCAGCATGCAGCTAATTGCTCGTTTGAACTCGAGCCATCTACATGGACCTGGATCAAGTGGCATTAACTCACCTTGCTATTTGATAATGGCTGAATACTCCAAGGAGCCCCTCCACTCTAAGAAGAGTCAGAAGGCACACATAGGGGTTCTGTTCAGACGACACAAACTTGCTGGCTTCACTGCGAACTACTGGGTCTTCGTCTTGCAAAAGGGCTAATCCACAGTCCAAAACAGTACTGACTATATCCACATACAAAGGCACATTTTCAATCTCTTTATCTTGAGAATGAAGGCAAGAGAGTCCTCGAAACAGTACAACAAACGATTCTGCAGCATGAAAACGTACATCTACATCCCATTCATCAGCAGCCGTTCTTGCCAGAGCTTCTTCTGCAAGTACCTTCAAGAATTCTTTCTCTGATTGGGAAATGTTATGAAAATTTGTAATGTTAGAAGCAAACATTTTGCAAGCAAGAGGCAAAGATATCGACCAAATCACTAAGCACTCTTCTTTTCTGGCAATGGTAAGTATGTTATGAATAATTCTAAAAGTTGTCATTAGATTCACAGTTGAAGTCAACTCAAGAAGAGTTAAGAATATGGAACTTAAAAGATCCCATTCCTTTGTCCATCCATTGCACACACAAGACACCAAGGTGTTTGTTAACTCTTCTTTGGTGGATTCAGACAAATTGGGAATTCTACTTTTGATTGCACAAACACAAGTGTCAGAAAGGATATCCCAGTCATTTGCATACACTGTTGTCCAGATTGAACACAACTCCTTTTCTCTGCACCTAGTGGAAGCAAATTTAACCCCCTGAATGGCCCAAGAATGAATTCCTGGAAAAAGCATATCGCGGAATGATTTCTTTTTTAAAGCAACAATTACCTCTCTTACTAGTTTCAAATAATCATGGAATCCATAATCACTGCAATGGATTTCTATAAGATGCATGATTTCAAGGTGAATAGACTTATTAATATATGAATTTTCTGGTAAAGGAACTTGCAAATTGTGACGCATATGCCTAAATGTTTGCACATCAGTACCTTCTTCTATTAAGCGATGAATTAACTGTTGTAGGGCAGCAAGTTTTCCGTGAATTTCATTCTCTGACATGTTTTCTGCCTTCTTCAATTCAGTACATAACATTGTAACAGTTGCATAGACCTTGTTTTTGGGTATGAATCTACTATAACATTTGGCGGCAGTTTTTCTTATAGCCAATTCTGGGCACTTCATAAATTGAACCATATATTTCAGAAAGTATTGAAGATCAAGACCACAGTTATCTGCAGACCAACAATCTCCATACGTAAGTTTACTGAGAAAAGACAAAATGGGCACAATGTATTTAAACATATCTGGTTGAGATGATGTTTTCTTCATTTCATCCAAGAAGAAGGTAGTCAGGCTGGGATAATGGGCAAGAAACTCTTCAGTAGTAAGGTTTCCATAGATTTCCGTGTCATCATCTTGAACCTTTTTCTCCCCAACAATCAGAGGTAAGAGAACTCCAAAAAGTTGTAGAGCAGCATTCCTATGAAGGAAAAAATAATTAGCATACGTCTGAAATGTCACAAAGATTTGAAGTGCAAACTAATTATGACAACTTCCATTCAAAGGAAAGTATGTAAGTGACAATTTAGATTAATGAATGGAAGTTGAGTGAAAAAAGTGTATTGGGAAGCAAAGAGATTTTGTCAAAAACATTATATATTATATATATTTGTTGCTGAAATATATCATTCGGAAATATTCAGATTGGCAACATTTAAAAACAAAGACATATGGGGAAGAAGTACAAGCAGAAGGAAAAAAAACAAACTTTCATAGTAACAGGTATTTCAGTTTTGGCTCTGCTGTTGCACGCCAAAATATGAATTCTGTGTTTTTTCTGAGGGATCATTGCTCAGGTACATAGGTGTGCACAGCTTAAAACAAGGGGCCCAAGTAGGCCCCCTTTCCTATTGAACCATTTTAAATTACATAATTATGAGAATTTACTCCCAAATAAGTGAAATATACTACAAAGAGTTAATTACGATTTCAGAGTGGCCACATTTCCTAAAACAAATTTCTCTGACTTTTGCCGGTTTTCCAGAGCATTTTTTAAATGTTTCACTGAAAAGATTTGTAAAGTATTTCACACTATTAAAAGAAAATATTAAAGCAAGCCTGAAACTAATTTGTCAGCTCTTTCATTTCACCAAAATACAATACAAATTAAGAAAAGTCAAGAAATAGAAGTCCAGAAAAAATAACGTTGTACAATATTTTTTGGTATAATATCTAGTGTTATAAAAAATACAAAATTTTCCCTGATTTCTAATGATTCTTTCACAAATTCACTAATTTTTCTGAAGCAATGAAATTCCCAATTTTTTCCTGAACATTAACAATTAGCTTTTATTAATAAATACAAATAGATTTATGTTGAAGTACCTACAGGGTTGCCAAACTTGGAGAGCTACTTTCCCAAATGCCGTAAAAATAAATATCCCCATTCACTGTTTGACAAATTATTTTAAGTAATGCTAACTAATTATTAAATTAAATTTAGTTTTAAAAAAAAAATCTATGTTCTAACATAAAGACATATATGGGAAGATCCCACAAGACAACGTAAATCAATTACAGATATAATAATAATGTGGATGAGGAAAACATTATTAAAGGATGTGCATGATTATAGACAGCCTGAATGTGCCAGCAACCATCACATGGTAGTGGGAAAGGTATGTTTTACGAATATAAAGACAACTGATCTAAAAATAGACCATGAGCTTATAGACAACAAGGAATTGATCTTCAAGACAGACCTCTTGAACAAGAATAGTGTGAAAATGCTCTACCAAAATAGACTGGACAAATTAAATTTGGAAAAGGAGGACTACAGAAATGTAGCAACACTTGAAGGAAAGTATTTTGAAAGCCGCTAGGGAAGCCCTTGGAGAAGAATAAAGAATAAAGAAATATTCAGAAAAAATTTCTAAGAATTTAGAAGAAATGATTCAAGAGAAAAAAAAGGCATGTACGAAATGGTTAAATGACAAAACACCAGAGTCAAGAGAAAAATATGTTTTGTTTTGACAGAAAGTTAAATTAGGTGTCAGAATGGAAAAAAATGAACATTGGGATAGTTTATGTACATACATCGATGGAACTGTAGGATACAATAAATCATCTGAAGCATGGAAAATTATCAAGAAAATGAAAAGAAATAATGAGTGTAACAGCACGGTACAAAGAATCCCCTCACAAAAATGGATACACCACTACTCAACGCTTCTACAAGAAAGCAGACCAGACTGTGAAGGAGAAGAAGAAATAAGAGATATGGAGGAAAACAGTTTTGAAATAATGGAGGATGATGTTAAGAAGACACTATGCAATGCAAAACCCAATAAAGCCGCAGGACCAAGAAATATAAGAATGGAGCTCCTGAAATATGGCGAAGATGTGATTGTGAGATACTTAAGGAAAATATTCAATAACATAGAAGCAGGAGAGGATCCACCCGCAGAATGGAACACATCTTACATCGCTTCAATATTTAAGAAGGGAGACAAATGATCATCAGGGGAATAAGTGTCATACCATCAACAGCAAGATTGTTTTCTAGTATTTTGATTAAAAAAATTGAAGATGTACCTGTATTGAGTGAAGAGCAGAGTGGGTTTTAGACGATTGCAATCATGCCTAGATAACATCCACTGCATCAGACATGTTATAGAGAAACATAAAGTCAGAAATAGAGATATTTATGTGACCTTTATAGACCTTCAAAACGCATATGATAGTGTCCCAAGGAAAAAGATGTGGGAAGCAATGAGAAGGGTTGATATACAAGAGAAATGGATCAACCTAGTTAAAAATCTTTACAAGAACACCAAAGCGCAAATTAAAATAGGAAGTAAGTTAACAGGAAGCGTTCCGATAAAGGATAACAAGGGTCTATACCAAGGATGTGGATTATCTCGCCACGAAATCCGACTCGATTGACAGACGTCGCATAATGTTCCTTATGGTGCTCGACACAATGGATAAACACCGCGGGAGGCGCGGAGGTAACAGACTTTGATAGGAGTAAAAGTAGTCGTCGTCCCCGTCCCGTCGTCGTCGTCGTCACCGTCCCGTCGTCGTCACCGTCCCGTCGTCGTCGTCACCGTCCCGTCGTCGTCACCGTCGTAAGAAGTGGTCGTCACCGTCGTAAGAAGTGGTCGTCACCGTCGTAAGAAGTGGTCGTCACAGTCGTAAGAAGTGGTCGTCACCGTCGTAAGAAGCGGTCGTCGTAGTAGACGTAACGTTTTGGAGCGCCCACTCACTGCACGGTCCAGTTGGCGGAGGAGAAGGCGTCCACGCAGAGCAGGGCCGTGGCCGAGGCGTAGGGCAGCAGCTCGAGGCGCAGCGACGCGTCCTGCGCCAGGCGGCTCAGCAGGTGCAAGGCGCACGCCTGCGGCAGGTCGCACTCCTCCAGGGCATGGCCCAGCGGCGGGGGGCTCTCCACCGCCTCGCACAGCCCGCGCAGGCACACGCGCAGCAGCGGCTGCGCAACCACAAACGCCGACGAGGTTAAGCAGCTCGAGAGCAAGTAGGTAGGTAGCCGAACTGCTTAACCGATCTCCGTGAAGTCACGAATACAGATTAAACAGAAAGAAACATCGAATGTCATGTCACCCCCTAACTGCTTGCGACGAACCACTGGCCGATATGGATAAATGGCTCGAGGCAATAACTATTTCATGAATTACTCCATTACTTATGATCTCTTTCAAGGAGGATTAGTTCGTGTTCAATGCCGAATAAAAGTGAAGCATTAGTAAGAATAAAAAACAAACATCATTCACTCGGAGCCAATCGGCAGCGTTAGTATCTGGCGATACATTAGCGTATTTTGAACGGGCATTGCCATTTAATTCTTCGCACGACAACCTGTCAAAGAGCACTCAGAAATAGAGCTAGAAAAATAAGCTACTCTCTAATTTAAGTACTATGCAGCGCCGGCCCCCTCCCTCCACGCACAGCCAACGTGCAGCGCCATGAGAAAGGAAGGGCTCGTGAGTAACAGCTTTGGACGGCGGCAGCCGCATGAGCGACAAATGTTCAGTGGCACTTCCGAGTGACTTAAAGCGAAGGCCGCCATTTAGACCAGTGTTCTGATGTCGTTTGCACTGCTAGTGGTGGGAGTGTGCCACAGGTGTGAACGCCTACATCTAAACCGATGCTTTGCCAGCAGATGCGCCATTCGGAAGCGCTGCTCAATGGCTGCGTGTGAAGGGGCTCTTAGCCGATCAATGGCTGCGCTTAACTCCTGTTAGCACGAATACGGGATGTTTTGAAAAGCACAGCCGCAATGAATACATAATCGAGATTGGCAATCCACAACCTGTAATACATGAACACTATGATGTGCGGAATGATAATGGGAATGACGACGACGGTGAATGATAACTAAGAAGATATGTTCGGCTTTGTTTCAAATAGTAATTATTTTAACGGTTTTTCAATTCGCAAAACAAATAAATTTTATTTTTTGACAGGCACCACTACTCCAGTGACTTAAGATAGAAAGTATAAATGTTAATGACTAAAAAACAATATTAATTTCCAATTTGACTGTTACTGCAAGTGGAATTCTATAAAGGCTACATTCGGCATTCGCCGAGTAGCGAGCAACTGCTCGCCGAATTTGGCGCAGTGTGGATGGGTTGCTTGCTATTTGCCGAGCGACAAACATTCCGAGCTCGTTCTACCCACCGCATGTCGGTCTTTTGGACACATGAAACATTCGCTAAGCACATCGGCTACTGGGGATTGGGCGAGAAGTTGCAGGCTACTCGGCTGATGGCCTAATGAGTGGAGCCCCCTTACGACGAGGAATAGATGACTTCAAAATTTAAATTAGTTCCCAGGGGCTTCACAATTTGTTAATTTCATTTAACATACTCTAGCAATACAAATGGTTAGGAAACATACACAATTTGGAAAATTATATTTTTTTATGAAGATGAAAGTGGTGAATGAAATGCCAAGTTTCCACCCTTTAATGAAAAAAATATGTTCTCCCTTTTAACAGTCATCAATGATTACCTTGTCAGGGCGAGCGTCAGCAGCAATAATCTTCTGCACAAGAATAGCAATGCCAGCAGACTGGCGAGTGATGGATGTCTGGTTGGAATAAGTAGCAATGCCCACGAGAACTCGCTCCAACATATCTTGGAGAAAGTCCACGAGCTTCTCACCACATTCAGGGAGAAACGATGATAAGCACTTTCTAGTTTCTTCTTTCCTTGTCACGTGTCGCACCATTACTGCAAAAGATGCTCCTGCAGCTTCAATAGTGCCCTTGTGCCTACACCTAAGCAGAACCTGCAATATATGAGACAAATATTCAGTTTCATTATGCGTGGATCAGAAGGGAATGTATGATCTATGGCAGACCTGCACAGCATTTTGTCCTTTGACTGACCTCGGAAGCTGCACACAAGCAACTTTAATGCACACCCAGCATGGATGGCTGGGAATAAGACTCATTCTAGGAGTGGGAACCATCAATGAGAACGTGCTATTGGAACCATAGAGCATAAATTGAAAGAGCAATGGACTACTACATACAGTTGAAGTATCATTAGCTTTTATTTTGGAAATGTTTCTTGTCAATGTATGATAATGTGAAGTATAAATCTAAAATGAATTATACATATTTGATTTGGATACCAGTACTATAATTACTTGTAGGACTGATAATGTAATTCGTTTTGCTATGACAAAGCATCCTGCTAAATATAAAATTGTAATATTGAATCTTTTTTGTTTGATGATGAGAGTAATACATTATTTTTTTCATTAACTATGTTTAATCGATTAAGATGGTTGTATCCAAGCTAAAAAACCTTATTCTTAAAAAAATTATTATTACTTTATGCTCTAATTTCTGACAAGAATACATTATATATTTTTAATTTCAAATCAATGAATACTATTTATTTATAATTGTTTACAATGTACAAGATTCAGCTCTCTGCATTCTAATTAACAAGACTAATAGTAATGCCATGATTGCCCATAAAATATCATGAAATGAATGTCCTTGTTAAAATTTATTAGGAGATTGTAATATTCCTTGTGAAAAACCAATTATTAAATTTTAATTTTCGTAAGTTAAAATTACATAATAAATTTTTCAAAAGACCACTGTTTTAAAATATTGTTTATGAGTAGGACAATGAGGAGGAAAAAATGTTGATACGTAGCAGTGCACAAAAGAATATAAACAGTTAAGAATAGCCATTGTAGCTACAAATAAGGAACATTACCCATTTAAATACGGGGACAAATAATTTTGAAGTAATGGCTCATTGAACCAGGAGTTCAATCTGCGTCGATACTGCTCCGGCTTCTCCTCACCCCCCAAAGTTCCCTACTCCCCATTAGTTGCACGTTCACAGCTTCCATGAGCAGACAGCTGGCTCGTAACAGCAGAATGCCCATGGGAGCAGTTGTCGTACAGGCCTGATCTATGGGAAGGGTTCACAAAAGGTGTTCTTTTTTGTTTGTTTGTTTTTTATACAAAAGTTTCATTCAACACGTTTTGTAAACCATATCTTTAAATGTAATTGATGTTAAAAGATATTACTAAGAGAAATCCACAAAAAAAGTTTCACCAGCCCAGATTGCCGAAGTGTGTTCGTGTAATGGTGGTCACAGCAAGAACAGCTGTGATAGAGTCTGGTGCTCATTGCCTGGATATTGGGACGTTACACATGGGAATGCCATTCATAAGTTCTTTGGATGTATGTAACTATCACTACTAGCACTAGTAGAGATAGCAATTTTCATGATACGAAAACAACATATATCAATGTTAATGTAAACAAGGCCAAATCAATACACAGTGAAGTAAGATATACAAATTGACATAACAGATTTTAAAGTTTCATATCTTAACGAATTCTATGTATTTGGCTGCCACAGACTATTTGAAAATATAAGCTAATATGCTCATCAACTCACTGGATAGTGGCCGATAGGAAAATCAAATTCATCGAGCAACATGTCTGGCAGTGAATGCGCTTACGACATTTAAAAACAGTACAGGCAAACATCCTCCATATTAATATTCTACTCACCTTCTCGACAATCATCAAACTGCGCACTACATCCAACCCAGAGGCATTAGGGTTGCAGACGAGAGTGGCTGCAAGGGCACAACTCTCTTTGAGGGTGAGCCACACACAACTGAGGGTGAGCTGGTGGCCGGGGGACAGCTGCGTGGGACAGCTCTCCAGATCCTCCTCCGGCACCAACTTGTTAATAGCCAATGTCATCTCTGCAAATGACGGGGACACCTGCCACCAAGAAGAGACACCCCATGACAAAGTTTTATTCATTTTGAGTGTCATATATATCACTTTTCTTGCAAGCCAATTTCGTTTCTTATCCAATACAGAACTCACAGCTTGTCAAGATAAAAGGCACCAGAAACATTCGGAAATTATTTTTTTTTTTTTTACTTATTTAATACCATGAGTAAATAAGAAAAGCTGGCAAAGAAAAAGTAGAAAAGAAAAGTTTTTCATTGCACTCACTGCGCAGCAATCCTCCTCCTGCCCAGACAGAAGGCTGAGGAAATAATCCACAATCCTATTTAAATGCAGCAATACAAGTGCTACATCTTCTTGAGTGAAGTATGGGGCCAAGTGTACAGAGGCACCCAGGGCTCCATGCAAAGCAGCACCACAGGTCATTGCACGGAACACATCCTTCCGGCAGGAGATCCACTGGTGTTCTACCTCCAATTGCCAGAAAGTGATCAAAGGCCGCAACTCTGTGAAACAAAAATAGCTCAGAGTCATTCGTTCTCAAAACATTAAGCAAAACAATGTAAACATATTAGTCAATATGATTAATTTCTTTTTCAATTATAAAACTGAATTTACTTCTTTCTGGGAAAGAGGAATGGAAAAACACAACAACAAAAAACACACAAAAAGTGTCATAGCTAACAAATCCTGTTCTAATTTAATATATTATTTATTTACAAATTGCAATGAATTGACTCTTACACAATGTTGTTTGTGATCCAATATTATTGCAGCATGTGGATGTACACAAAACTTCCATTTGAATAATTAAAGACTCAAATACAGTGTAAGGATTGATATGTGCTAACCACACCTACCCCTTAATGCATGGCTCACACTGACCCAGGCTTCGTCAGAGACTATTGTGCTTAAGTACATCCATCCATACATACATACAATACAAGTTTTTGTCTCATCAAGTCACAGTCAGTATATACTTCACTTCCCTGACTGAGAGTAAAGAGAATAAAAAGTGTAGGACTTTGAAATAAAAAATTGTTTTACAAATTACATTACTACATTTCTAATTGACGACCTACCTTCACAGTGTTTAGTATCTGCAGCATTCTGCATCTCTTCATTGGGTTTATTAGTTTTGGGAGTGGTTTTAGCAGCAGATTCACTATGCTCTCCAGGACAATCATTAATAGATTTATTATGTAATGCTGGATCTACAATTAAAAATAATTAATAAAGATCTGCATCATACTTAAACTGTTTAGGAGAACATACATATTTATTTTACAATGTATTCATTTACTTTCTAATAAACCAAAAAATAAAACAAATCCTTGAACCTTACAAAGAAATGGGAATGAGAGAGCTCTGTTAAGAAGATTCCTGAAAGCCCTCCACACCTCCCAATATTTACCAGTAAAGAGAGATGGGGAGTAGTGAGCAGAGAAAAAAAGGACAAAGAAACAAAGAAAGGAGTTAGAGAGAAGTGAAGGTAAAAGCGGCGAAGAACAAGAAAACATTATAATATATTGGATTTGGCTTACCTACTTGCAGTCTAACAGAGAAGTCACTGCAGGTCTTAAGCAGCATATCCAATCTCTCCTTGTTTCTCATCTGCCAACAGAACACATCTCCTCCTTAAGTCTTTGCCTTGGAATAAGATGTCCGTTTGACAGACTGCCCGCCTCCGTCTGACTGACAGCCCGTCCGTCTGTCTCCCTGACTGCTCCCGAGCCGGAAGCACGGTCGCCCGGCTCGCGTTTCCCCTCAAACCACTGCGATACGTTAGTCTGGTGGGGTCCATATCGCCGAGCTGTGCAAGCCTCCCCACGCTGCTCAGTACATGCATTTTCTTAATTATCCTCATGGCATCATGAGTAATACATGAGTTGTGCATAAATCATGAACACATCATCTAGCTATCGTGTGGAAATGATAAGTTCTCCACACCGTGCCTTTTTATATCATGTACTTCAAGTTGAACTGATGTCACCACGCGTACGAAAGTTCTCATACATTACGTAACCAATTGTTTCTTCATGAACCAATGAGCTACACATCTCATATACGTTGCTTCACAATCGAACATTCTCCATTTTTATATGATTTTATGTAAATTATCATTTCAAAATAAACTGAACGTGCATTACAACTCACCAGTTGTGTTAATGCGCTCAGTGAATTACGTGTTGCTTATACATCGCACAATGTACTGTAATTTATCATGTGTTGAATTCATGTCAACATAAACTGCGAATGTGCCCCCGCCGTGAACAGTTATTAACTCATGAGTAATGTAATGGGCTGGCGCACGCGTCAGGTGGCGACGCGTGTTTTATAAAAGTATACTGAATATAACGTTGCTGCGAAAGATGCCAGGAAACGTGCATTACCTGCATGCGTTTTCGGAGCAATGGGGACGCTGAGGCATGCGGCCCAAATGTATCGGCACAACCACACCGCATCCGGTGACTCATGAGAAAATACGGACGCCACTGTCCCCGAGCGCCGCAAAGCCCCTGAGCCCTTTTCTCGGAACTTGGATGACGTTCGAGTTTCGCAGAATTTGGCGAGACTCGGGCGCCCGTCAACGACGCCGGCGATTGGGCGGAAGAAACGGCGTGACGCGCGCCCACCAATCGCAGGAAATGAAGGCCACGTGACCCCCGAAGGCGAAAGACGCTAGCTCTGCTTTTCCGATTCCGATCAGGGAGACAGCCAAAAGTAGACGGGCCTTGCCGAGGTGGGGGCGAGGGCGAGTTGCTCTGACCCACGGGGTCGCCAGCGGATACATTGCCGCATCGCAGGCCGCCACTGGAAACGCTGACTCTGAACGAACGCAGTGGGCCATGGCTATAAGTGCCCGACCGCGAGCCTAGAGTGACGACGGGCCGAGACGGAATTAGCGCAGCCGCGTACCGTGCCGCCGATGCCCGGACCATCGCTCTTGGCGCCCGTTGACGCCACTTCGCCGCATTGACCTCCAGGAAGGACCGCACCACGCCGCCAGACGCCCCGACCGCCCTGCTGATGGGCAAAGGGCTGAGGCGAGATGCAGCCGGCCGACGACCGCCGCTCAAGTAACCGGGGCCGTGGCCACCGGGAGGACGCCGCCTGCCGCCTGCCCGACTTGCTGAGGGGCAAAAAGGGTGAGATGAGGCGCAGCCTGCCGCCGACCACCCCACGCCAGACGCCGGGGCGCGTGGCCGCCGGGTCATGACCGCCCGGCAGCCGATGTTGAACTCTGGCCCGTTTAAGATTAGATTTAAGGTAATCCTTAGGATTAGTTTTAGCATGAGGCTTCACCTCGATAATAAAAAGGATCATTAAAATCACTTTAAAAGAAATGAAACAATGTGTTTGAATGTAGTGGTAGTATTAGAGTTAGCCCTATCACGCATGCCTCCCTCTAGGGAGTCTGCAGACTGAGCAGCCGAGGCAACGCTGAATCGGACGAAGTACAGCTAATCAGGTGAGTCTGGACAGCCACACGAAGAATGTGGTTACAATACCAACTGCAATCAATACAGTCTTCAACAGTAGATCTTCTGGAAAACGGAGGAAAAATGAAAGGGGTAAACAAATATAAATACCTCGGTGTACTTTTTAACAATAAGGGAAGTAGCCAAGACGAAATTGAGTGACGAATAAGCTTGGGAAGAACCGTGACACGAAGTATAAACTCTGACTTATGCAACAAAACCATCACTAACACTCTAAAAGACGACTTTACTCCTCGCTGGTTAAGAGTGCTACAACATACGGTTCAGAAGTTTGGGAGATTGATAAAAAGAAGGGAAGCTGCTGGCCCTTGAAATGGACTTCTGGCGTAGAAGTTTCTGTTATAGTAGACATGACAGAATCAGGAACGACATAAGAAAGAAAACGGACGTAAAGGAATATATCCTTGACGAAATAGAGAAAAAACAAATTGTATGGTACGGTCATGTTATGCGAATGACAGACGAAAGATGGCCAAAACGAGTCCTGAAATTAATTAATAATTACATTACCTATATATATATATATTATATATATATATATATATAAATATATATATATGGTAGGTCGTAAGGTAATTATTATTTATTTAATTGTATAAATTTCTTAGTCTTCATTATATGTCTTTTGTCTTTAATTACTACACGCCTTAGGCATTTTCCCAAGGTAATAGTGACTCGCTCTGTAGTTATAGACTTTACAGGAAACACGTCCATGTCACATTAAACACGGTGGTCCTCCGAGGTGTTATCAAAGCTATCAAGGCAAAAGTGAAACAGGATGGCTCCTAGCTCATCTGAGCCCTCAACAGTCCACGTGCCTCCTCAGTTGGCCTCCAACAAGCATATGAACAAATTATTATTATTATTATGGAATGTTTCATGCAAACATGACTTCTACACTCTGCACACATCTGCTTGGGCTTTGACAACTTGTTCTTCCTTGTTTGGCATTTGTTTCATGCAAACATTCATAACAAAGACCTCCACCAGAATTGATTTGGAAAATTTACATCTTCTACAAAGGGGTGTGCCACTAAACCTTCCTGTGTCATTGTTCATGAATACCTGATAACATTACTGAATACATGAAGCCTTTGAAACCATTCATTGTACTTACACTGATACATTTCCTCCAAATCACTACAAGTTGTGTTTCAGTATAAATCAGTACATTGCAAGAGCACTTGATATTATTTGATTCAGCCGTGGGATTTGCGAGTGCAGTAAACGCAATTTTCACATTAGTCTACAACTTCCACCATCTCCTAACGTGGTCTGGGAGTTACCCACCCAGCCTTCCAGCTAGTTGGGAGTGATGGCAATGGGATCATCACAATTGGGGTTATCACCCCACTGCTACAATGAAGCCAATCCCATATAGTTAAATGTTCAGTCTTTGTTCAATTCTGCAATTATTACTTGCTAATAAAAAAATGTTCAGTCCATGTAAATTTGATATGGCACTTCTGTGCAGGGACTTCATCCCTGTGCAGACAGATTAAATAGTAATTTTGTAATGAATGAGTATATTTGAGCATGACACACCAAGTCTTTCCCCTCACTCTTTAGAAGGAATTGGCACAGAAAAAAACAAATCTATTTTCTTGCTATCAGCTAGTCTGGTTCGAAGGAGATTATCCAAATCCTACTTTTCATGAAACTAAGACAATTAAAAGTTTCAGTATCCCCTCACTTTAAGTTTGGAACAAATACAAGTGTGTATTGTGGTTCGGTCAAGTCTATTAACGTGGCCAATGATGCTTAAACTACTCAGAAGGAAATATTAAATTATTTTCCAAAAGCAACATTTTAGTTGAAAAAAAAAGACGTATTCTCCCGAAGATCCTATACTCCTCACATTACTAATTATTTCAAAACAAGTACTTATGCAATTACGCTTAACATTATACACTGGTACCTCTTAATTCTATTATCATATTACTGTCATTCTATAAAATCAAAGGTCTACAGTCAGAAAAACAAATGCTGCCACCTGCTTGGACAGGGCCACTTGTAGGGATCAGTTTCCAATATCTGTTGTTTTTTTTTTGCTATTTCTTATATTTCTCAAATCCAAACATTACTTACTATGTCAGTTTGATGAGGAAAGGTCACAGACAGATGTGGTAATTCTGTTAGAAAATGAACAATAAGTTTCATCAGCAGGCTGCCACTCTCAGCTTCATAGAAGATGGCACTGCGGCACTGACGGAGCGTCAGCGTCCACAAATATTCTAAGCGTGACAACGCGCCTTCCTTGTTAAGAAGTTTTAGATGTTTCGACAGGATTTCAGCAGCTGTCTTTAACAAAATGAAAAGCAAAAAAAAATATATTCATATTTTCATATTTCTCATTTATTTACTTCTGTGTGTGGTTTAAAAAAAGGGCATGGAGATAAACCACTAATTCAGACTTTCACAGAGAGAATATGGTAATAGTTGCATTTGCCAAGCAACCACAATCATTAGATGCTCAAAAAATAATGAAAATTATGAAATATTCTGATATACCATTTGACCCTTTAGAATAATATGCAAGTAATCAGCAACATCCAATGTTTTTAGTTTCTCATATTTGTATGCATGTACAGAGTAATATACGTAGTACAGAGAAAGTGAAGTAGTGCTGTGGAAAATCGATTTCGAAATTTAAACAAATACACATTTTGAAGTCCCCTCATACCAAAAATGTGTTTTTGTTAGCAAGATCAGCTAATTCATGCATTTAAACTGACTGTGTGAAGAAGTGCGAATTTAAAAGAAAAATGGTATTTACTTTTTGGATGTCTTCAGTGGGGCACAGAACACACTCCAGCACAACATGCCAGCTCTCCTCAGTCTCAAATGCCCACATGCCTTGGCCTTTGGCCAGAGATCTAATAGTCTCAGCTGTAGAAGGTTTGTTTGTGTCACTTGGGCCGAACCGTTTTAGGATCTGCAAAGTAATGTTAATTACTTAACAAATAAATAAACAGGCCTGAAAAATTGTCTGCAAAGTTATAGCAATTGTATACAGATTTGTGTTGGGAACATTGTCTGCAAATTAATAGCTGAATTACATGGATTTCAGTGTGCTGGATTCAGCAAAAGTTATGAAAAATCTCTTCTTTGCACAAATTAGTATTTTAATTGTAAGGTCCAGAGAATAAATACATTTATATATCATGCCATTTGTACTCCTGCTGTTGGATGTCCCAACTTCGGAGAATTCTTATTCAAGCAGATTAGATCGGTATTATACAACTGCAGTTCCTTTGTTGTTCACTTCTAAACTCGACTGTCATTAACACTCATTAGACTGTTGTTATTGCAGTATAGATTGCTTTGCAGGAAGTACAGTTGCCCTGCAATTGTACTGAGTTATTTTTTCAAAGGCGTAGTAGATGACTAGTACACAAGATGACTTCAAGAGGCTGTTGTAATTGACCTGACAACTTTTGTTATACATGTGGAGAATGTTTTGTAACAAAAAATAAAGAAACCTAACTAAATTTATAAAAAACAGTTTATTATGTGTACCTCGGGACGACACTATGCGATCAAGACAAACCGTAGGCTCTTCATTAAGTATGCTGTAATTGTTTGAAAGAGCTCTGACAATGATCTCAAGAAGAAATCTTTCCATTGTAGTGATTCAATGTTATGAACAGAACCCATGAATCACAGTACCAACCCTTACTTCTGTTCTTGGAATGTAGTTTGGTACAACCCAAAAAATCCTAACGTTCAGTCTGCAAAAAATCCTGTACCCCATTGATCAGATATTCTTGTACCATCACCCCCAAATAAACTAGAAAATATACCTGGCACTGACAATTAATCCAAAAATTGGGATGAATAATCATATAAAGCTCGGACTAATGAAACAATTTGTGCAGGCTGCCAAAGAAGGAGTGAGTTTGCAGTACTTGCGCAGCAAATTTCCAGGTCTTTCAGAAGCTAAAGTATAAGGTGTTTTCATGGGTCCAGATAATTGGAGACTCTTTAAAGATAAAACATTTGAAAAAAAAAAATGGAAATTGTTCAGAAAGAGACTTGAATAGCATTCAAAGATGTGCAGAAATGTTTTGGAGCACACTAATTTTCAGCCATAGTGAACAACATGTTAAAGAAATTCAGTTCCATTTCCTACACCCTGCTCCATGAGATGTACCACAAAGTACAAGGTTAGTGAATTCTTGGAGTGATTTTTGCATCTGATCTATTTAATTTTTATTTGCAAATATATGATTCTATAACAATTGCATTTATTTCTGTTCCCATACACTCAAATACACTTTGTGGAAAACCTTACAAGATAGAAAAGAATTAGAGCTTATATTTGAAAACATACCAAATTCCGTAAACTACAGATGAAATTTCTCAAACAATTTTGGCTAACCTAAATTTTGCAGATCTGTGATATTAAAGAGAAAAGCATAATGTTACTTAAATTAATAAAAATTTCAATTTGCAATGTATTTGCCCCTTATGTGTGTAAAATAAAAGGTGAAAAATCCTCCAAATAATATAAAAGTTTTCTTCTCAAGCCGCAACGCTAATTGAAGGTCATAAATAATAGACTAAGTCTTCAAAGATAGTAAATAAGACAAAGGAGAGAATCAGTGCATATTATCGTCTCATCAACATAACCTCTGAAGATCTATGAGCATGACGAATAACTTAGCAATTTATCCAGTCATTTCAGATGCTTCTAAACGTCTCACCTCTTTAAATCAGTTCAGGAAATAATATCCAAGTAACACAATCTAGGCTCTCACACTGACAGTCCAGATCATGACTGGCCACGGAAGCCTACGACATAATTTACCCAAGTAACACTTTTTCTTCCAAAAGGTTTTATAAATGGCTTAACTAATGGTATTGATAATATGAGTTATATTACTTTGTTTAATAATGACCTACTTTCCTAGTTCACTCATTTATCATAGTACAGAATGTAGTAAATCAAACATCAATGTGATGGCGAATTTCTAAAGCAATTCATTTTGTTGATCCCTTATTACCACAGTTCACTTTTTGTAATGATTTATTTACCTTAATTCCAATTGGAAAGGTAACTTCATAGCAAATTATTGCTTTTAGCTAGACTCACAATTTGAAATGCAGAAATAGTTTGATTACAGTGCATCTCAACTTGCATTATTAAAAACCAAATATTTTTAAGAAAAAAAAGTTTCTTTCAATTCCTATTGAAATTATAATTTTTTTTCCTTTTTTATGTACATTTTCATAATTAGCTTTTTTATTTATTAATGACCTTCAGTTAAGTTTTTAAAAAATATTTGTTCATGTATTTTGTTTCTTTGCCTGAAGTTCACCGCCTAGTTAAATTTTAATACTTATAAGAAGGGTTGTGATTTATATGCATTAAGGTATTTTTTCAGTTACTTAAAGCATCTTGTTTCAAAAAATTTTACACGCTCTAAAACCACACACACACAAACACACATTATTATATTTATATTGCATATTTATAACAGCCCTACTTATTTGAATCAATTAGTCTATAATGGCTTTGCGTATCTGTTTTTATGACTTCATGTGCTCCCTTTCCTAGTCTTGCAATACTAATAGTTATATTTTCACACATTAATTCTCAGTTTTATGAGCAGTACTAAATCTTCTAGTAATGCCATCGAGTCCATCAGAGTTCCTGAACATCCAAAGTTGATGTTCTTAATCTCTACAAGGTTGAAAATTAAAGATTAAACTATCGAACACAGAAATTTAAAATATTAATACATTTGGTTCATTCTGAACATTAAATTGAAATCTTCTAATTACTTTTTTTCTATTTTTGTTTTTACTAGTGGTGAACAATCCACTAAAAGAAACTGAAAATTTCTATACATACTTTATGTGCATACACATGTTAGTACATGTGTTTGTGTGAACTTGCACATGTATGTGTGTGTGCACACATGTGAATATGCATTCAAATGTGTGTGCAAGTGAATACATGTACACATGCACGTGTGTTTGTGTGTGTGTGTGTGTGTGTGTGTGTGAGTGTGCGCGTGTGCATGTACACCTGCACGTATGTGTTTGTATTCCAAATGTGTGAAAACATTTTTAAAATACGAAAGATCATCAAATTACTCCTTGGGAAAAAGGATGTAGGCTCCAAATGTTGCTTTCTGATGATGTCTATAAAAGTTTTCATTTGACGTGGAAGCAAAACAACAAGGCAGTCTTTTGAAGAACATTTTTTATAACAATTAATTAATTTCATAACCTTCCAAAATCCTGTAACCTCGTTTGAGGATCACTGTGCTTCTCTAACAAGACGAGTGGCATTAAAGAAGTCTAGAATGCAAATTCTACAGAACATTCAGGCACTCTTCCACATGTGTGAACCTTTGAAATTGTGCTCTGTCTAAGAAATTGTTTCTGAAATTTTCCAGCAATGTTGCTATAGTATGATCAGTCTTTTGTTGTTAACATACATTAACTATTAGAATTATACAATGTAGTACATTATATCCACAATAATACTTCATGTAAATATCGCACTTTTGCAGGAGTGACCCATTTCCTTGAGTATCACTCATCCATTACCTTGAAAACAGGCCCACACATGCCCCCCTCCCCCACATACACAACTAAATGCCCATGCACCCCCAGCCCTCCTTGTCTCAACTGAAAACTGTATGTGTAGTGGTGTGAGATCTGTGTGGGTGATTGAAGAACTAGTTCCCTAAATCCAGATCTATGGCACAAGCATTGGGAGGGGCCAACAGGTTACCCTGCATGTTGTTTTGGGAGCATGGGAGGGGGAGGTGGGAAAAGTTCCCAGGGGAGACCTTGATAAGTCTTTCAGGTGCTGGCAGATGGCAGCCAGGAATAAGGCTACACAAAATCACAACTTACTCCCTAATGAAATGAACAATGGAAATATACCTATCTATTCGTTCCCACAGTTATCAAAATTTCCAATTATGAATTGCATGGCATAACACAAAAGCAAAGACCAAAGATGGCAGAGTCACAATAGAATGTTTCTCTGGTTTTGAGTCTGTAATCAAAAAGACTGAAAATACCTCTCTACATTTTCTAGTTCCCTCAAATACCCCAGAAAGAATACACATTTAACATAAAATGCGCTACTGACAAACTTCAAATGTACGAATAGGAATGGCTAAATGTGTAAACAAGTAATTTACCAGGTCAGACATTGAGATAAGGTTTTAAGAACTTTGATGTGCCATATGGCCTGCTCTTCTAACTTACCTTAGTGAAGCACAGTTTGCAATTATTATCATGTCAATAATCCTTTTAACACCAAAATAATCTATCTTATTGAAATTAATTTTCCTTAGCTTATATGAGTGCCAAAGGTAGTTTAAATGTCTAGCCCTAAAATAGAATAAACAGGACTAAGGTAAAGAGAACATAAGGGACATAAAAACTATCAATCTCATAACTACATGATGAAGTAACTCATGTTATTTTTTATATTTCTGTCTCAACAACTTTGGAGGTCATCTTGCTTAGAAAACTCAGCTGTCTTAGGCATTAGAGGACACGTCATGATAAATTGGCATCACATTAATATAGTATCATATAGGGAGGAACGAGATAAGACTTCATCGCTCTGCTCCTTTGTGCAGACATTGCTCACATTGTTGTATTGGGTGCAGTGAGTAAGTACATTTTCTTCCCAAATTAATTCTTTGCTCTGAAGCAACTTTTAGGGAGGGAAATTCCCTGTTAACAGGTTAAAATGATGAGACTTACTCCAATCAAGGTCCCCTCTTCTGGCTAATCACTACATTTTAAATTCTGAAGTTACGAGAATGGTCATACATGCCATTGCATGATTCTCTGTGATATAGGTATAAAAAAGGGATACCATCTCTGAATAAAGAAAGGAAGAAGCAGCACAAATAATTTTCATCACCCTCACTTGTGCTTGGAACTTCACATGAGATTTAAGGGAAATAAGGGAAAAGTAAGAAAGAAGGAAAAGAAAGAATTGAAAAGGATAAGGAATAAGAGAAATGGATGAGATCAAAAGACAAAGCAACAATCAGAAGATACCCATACAGGCTGGTACAGTGCACCAAGAAAATCTTTCGCGCAGTGGCACCTTCCTGGTGAGAGTAGCAACAGAAATTATGTTGGAAGCCCGAGCTGCAGCTTGTAAGGAAAGAAAACATATTTATATTGCTTACTCTTCACAATATTAAGAGATGCTGGATGTGATGTTCCCTTCACTTGTTTCCCAGTGATCTGGTGACTACTGAAATAAATGCGATTTTTAACAGGAGGCCCTGATTCGGCAATGAGCACAAATTACTACAGGAGGGCTCTTGCTATCAAAATAGGTAATAACATTTTTGAAACAAAACTTTTTTGTTTTGTATGCATAGGCTTTCAATTACAAGGAAGAGTCATTTCCCACTTAGTGACAGAAACAATCAATCCACTGCTTTCTAGGATGCATCACATTTCATTGAATTTTAGATGCATTCTACTTATTGCTTTTACTTTGAGAAAAATACTTCCAATGTAAATCTCACTAGATGTACATTGTATGATAAAACTTCAAAAACTTGTTCATGTGTATAATTTCTTTTTTCAAATGCACTTTGAAAAAAAAAAAATGCCAATTTGAGCTGCCAAAACTTCTTATTTGTTGAAAAGAGAACTAGAAAAATTCTTAACATATTTTCCCAACATCGTTCTTTATGTGTTCACAATTTAAAGATATTCACATTCAAGGAAAAAATGTTGACACATAAACTATCCATTCCTTATAACAATAATAGCAATAAATATATCTGTTATTTACACATACATATATCTGAATCAAGAATTCATCTTTATTAAGAGATATTTAAGACCACAAATCCGACACACAAAGAAATATTATTAAAAAGTACAAAAAAAGATTCATCATTTGTGTGGCAATGATGTGAATGTGAATGCATGTAATTTGTTTATAGTATCTGATAAAAATGATAAAAGCTGCTTCAATACTTACGGGAAGTGAGAATTAAGAATTAGACAAGTACATTGACAATGTTGAATACACAAAATACAGGTACACAATGCTACATAGGTACACAATTCTTGAGATCCATAGAATAAAAAAATACACATTCTGCATTATATAATATTATGCTGATCCGGTGGCCGAGATCGCTAAGGCAGTAGTGCCGTAGCGATCTCGTACCGAAAGAACACGGGTTAGAGTCCCGCCTCGGGCATGGTTGTATTGTGTTCGTCCTTTCACCCCTATCATCCATCATCCTCCATCTCTCATTATCACCTTTCTGAATAACATTCAGAATTGTAACTCGAGGATTTATCCTCACCTCAAGGTGACACACCTTCGACAGTCGACCATGAACAGTAAAAAGTGAAGTGGAACGACTCAAGTGGTCCAATGTGGCCAATCAAGTTAATAATAATAATAATATAATATTATGCAGAGGCATAAATATATCACAAATTATACTGGCCTAGAAAAATTGCTTTCTGTGGAATGAAATTGAACTGATATCTAAACCTAATTTTGGTGTGCTGAATCCAAAACATTTTTTGTATCCATCAAGTCTTTTAGTTAAGAATTGGAAACAGTTTTCTCAGAGCATTTCAACCTAGTCCTCAGAACAGGATATTTCTCGCCTGACTTCCAGAGGCATGCGACGACAGCTCTTATCTTTAGCTTGCTGATGCTCAACAAGCAATGCTGTGACGATTCCCACACATTGGAGCTCTGGCCTACGCAATCCCGCAGGGATGCAAATGAAGGGTTGATAGAGAAGTAACCCCAGGAGCAAAGAACGAACGAGGACTGCTGTGACATTTCAGGCATCTACAGTGCATCACATCTCCAGAAACACAGAAGGAGAATGTTGAACACCAGCCAGCCTTTGCCATTACAATGACGATGACAACAAAAACAACAATAATAATAATAGTGATAATAATAAAAATAAGAATAGATGATTTCTGTTTGCAATTTATAATGGAATTTGCATGACATTTGCATGTAACTTTCACAAACTTGTTCCATAATGATACATTATTTTAATTTGGGATATAATAATTAAATAGTGCCAACAATATGTATTTTTTCTAGCAAATATACTTATAGGGTAAATACACTTTATAGCAGTGCAATAAATACATTTTTGTATTTTGTTATGTATTGTATTATTCACAGTATCTCAATATTTTATTGTATTGGCATAAACTAACGACGTAGTTCCATACAAACATCTCTTCACCCTAACAAAGCTCTTCTTTGCTAGGTGCACCTTTCTCTTTAGGCCATTGTATATATATGGAACCACATCGAACCAATTCATTTTAAAATGAATTAGCGAAAATAAAATACATTCTCATTTTTAGAAATGATTTTTATATTTATACTCACTCAAATCACTAAAATATCTTAAAAAGTCATATTTTTCATAGTTTTATGAAGATCCAATGTCCTAAAAAAACTACTTTGAATATTTTGAAAATATTTTTTCAGAAGTAATTTCTTCGAATTCCAACTTTAGAATTAGTTTTTATACAGTGTTATGAGAGTTATCTCTTTGCAAGTAGAAAATATTTTTTAAAATTTTGAACCATTCTAAATATAAAGGCATTAAATTTTGAAATTTGTATGGGTGGTGTAAAGAAAGAAAATTAATTGAAAAAGTTGTTTTGTTAAGAATGTTTTGCTAAGAATCAATGCTCAAAATTATATTACTATTTAATTTTGCATATGCAAAGTTGAAACTGCTTCACTCAGTATTTTGAAATGCCTGAATTATTGTGGACTATAAATAAAAAAAATAAAATTCTAAACTTCTAAATACATTGTTAAAAATCTAAATATAATTTGTGAAATGTTTTTTTCTACTCTTCATCAAACATCTCATTCCAATGTCATGCACAACACTGTCAGGGAGTTGGCAGGAAATGTCAGATCAATGTAACACAGTCCTCCTACCCAATCCTAAGATCTGTTGTAAAATCTTTTTTTTTTTAATTTAGTGACTCTTATTTAACCCTTATGTAAGAGTTTGACAAAAACAAGATATTGCAATGATTCAGGTCAAACTACAGGAATAAAAACAGTGGCAAACATGTGCACAATGCCAGTTTCTGCAACATTTTTTTTCCACTTAAGAGAAGAAAAAATATTTTACTATTGCATCTTTCGTTACTTTTCCGTCTTATCTGGGGTAAAGCATACCAGTGGTGTAAGTAGGTTTGATCTAATCTATGAAGGAAGAAAATTTGTATATGTTATTACTATCTACTCTGTTGTCAGGAAAATTATATTTTTGCTGAGCCCTCTGTCTTAACAATAGTTCAAAATTACTGATGCTGAAGTATGAAGTATACATTTGATTCCCTTTGTTCAGATGCAAATCCCTATCTCTCAATAGATTAGGTCCAACTGACTTACATCACTTGCATTCTCAACCCCTCATGTAGTATTGGCAGGAAAAATTATTGGAACAACAATACAATCTTGGATTTTCAGATGTAATACCAGTGTATAAGGTTCTTATGCACTGTAACTCAACACACATGTTAGGACTAAAATCTTTTAGCGCTCTACCAAAGATGGTTAAGATTGGTGTTGGTGGTGAGGAGATAGATGCAATTCTGTACCCAAAAATTGGGATGTTGGTAAGATGGATGAATCGTCACGCCAAACTCCATCAGCTTAGAAGCTTTGAGCTGATACTTGGCAATAATGTTTTGTGTAAGACCTAGTTCTGACATTCCAGAGATTTTTACAATATTTTAATTTTTGGACTACTTTATAAGAAACCCATGTGACTTTTAAAAATTGAGTAAGCCATGCATTACAACTAGTTTTTTAAAATTTACTAATAACTTTTAGAAGTTTAAAATAAACCTTGTTTGTTATGCCCTAGAGTGTTTCAGGTACTTAAAAACATGATTAAAAATTACAAATTGCAATAAAAATAAAAATTTCAGTCCACAATATAAAAAACTTGCTATGATACAAAAAAGATAGTTCTCAGATTTCAATTCTGCACACCAATATTTGGTTTAATTTGATTTTATCTTGTTTTACAAAATCATTGTTCATTCAAGATTAATGAATCAATCAATTTGTTGTAGTGTATGTATTTATTCACAAATGAAATAAAATTAGAGCAGCTAAAAGGTATCCTCCCCAAAAGGGTTTATCAAACAAGAAATTCAAAATGATAAAATAATAAATTAGGCGAGTCTGTTCCATCACATGGTTAAACCATCTCCGGATTTTACTGTAGTGAATAATTTTAGACTGCTTCAGTTTTCGGAAAATGAGAAATACTTGTAAAAAATAGAATGTTGATTTCAGTATTGTAGCAGTACAAAACTGTAGATCCACAGTGAAGTTATGTGAACAAAAATATAGCTTTTAGTCAGCAAAATTGAAAAAGTTATGTTCAGAAAATTTCTAAAAGTTTTGGCTTGCTGGGACCTTGGAACACACAACTGACAATAGCTGATCAAAAGTACAATGGAAAACTCACCAGAGAAGCAACTTTAGCAATAATTAATTTGAATATAAAAGTTTCTGCAAAGTTGTAAGACCGAATTAAAAACTTTGATCCACAAGATCAATCATCAAACAACATAAATTTCAAGTCAAATAAAAAAAAATTCAACATAAATTTCAAGTCACTTTTTTCAACTGATGATTTTTTTTAAAGGGATTCTGAAGTTTCTCTTTGCACACAAGTGTACATGAAGCAATAAAGAAAAAGATATGAAACATATAGCTGTGGTTCAGAAAAGTGATGTTTCAACAATTGCCATTCACAAAACTGAATTTTAAATTCCTGAACAGCCTCCATATCTGATGCTCAGCAAATGCAATTCACATCACAAACTCAAGTGCCAATTATAGGAAAATCATGTTTTTTTACGAAATAACCATTGCGGTTCTTAAGTGTCTAGACAAGTCTTTTCTCTACAGCCATTTAACAACTTCATTATTTACATCCAAATAAATTAATGTTAAAATATTAAGTCGAAAAAAACAATATTCAAATGCCCCTTCTGTTTCCTTTAATATTAGAGACGATAATTAGAGAAAACATCACAAGTAAACAAAATAAAAGAAAAAAAACATTTCTTTCACATTTCACAGGAAATAGACACAATTAAAAATTAAAATTTAAAAAAAAAAAAAAAAATCACCTCCAAATACAACTGAAGAGAAGTCACTATTCGCTGGTAGTTTCCACCCAGTTTCAAATTACCAAGCAGAAACTTATGCATCCAATGCAGGAATGAAAGATTTGGCTTCAGTACAGAACATTCCCCTTCTATATGTTTTGCACACGACTCATACATTCGCTCAAGGAAATGAGAAAAAGAATTCACAATGCTTTGCCTCAGTGTACTGCTGTCCACATTAACGTTTTCTTTCAGAAACTTTTTTACTGCTTCAAATTCTTCAGCTGGTGGAATTGCTGACTTCTTTGTTTTCTTACATATGGCCCCAAAAGCATGTTTTCGAACTTCCTCATCACCATCAATAAGAAAAGACTCAATAAAGGAAAACTGTGGCCAAAGTTCTGCCACGTATCCCTCTTTGCGTGCTTGATGTATTAATGCACTTAGGGCTACATCAACTCGTAAATTCTCATTTCTGTTTGACAACAACTCATTGTTCATAATTTCTGTGAGAACTGGAAATTTGCGGAGAGTTGGAGGAAGCCACCGCATTAACAGGCTCAACTGGGCTAACCTAAGAAAAAGAAAGAAAAAACACTATTAAAGAAGAAATCTATTATATAAAGGTACACTAGGTCAACTATTTGCCCAACATTTTAATAATGTTGCAAACAACATTTATAGATGATATGGACACCTATATAAAATTCCATGAGATCATTTCACTAAATCCAGTGGAATATCATTAGCAGTTTCCCCATTAGCAATCATTTCTCTAAGTTTTCCCACATATTGCATCTGAATTCTCATTTCCATTATATTACTTGTTTAGACATTTCAAAAAATCTTGCTTAGCTTGTTTAAAGTTCAAAAGTAAAATGTTAAGCACTTCTCATGTTTTATTGCCTCGACCACCTTCATTCTTTTTTGTGTGTAATGTCATGTTCCCATCTATGTATTTCTTTGAATTTGATAAAGAAGCTAGTTTTTTTTGATTTTCTCTTAATTTGTTAGATTTTTAGTGAGTATATTAATTACGAGTATTTTATTTTCATTTGTTTATTATTTATTATAAAATTACTTTATCTTGAGAGTTATGTACATTAGTTTCTATTCCCTAACACAGTTCTGAAGAACATAGAAAATGCCAAATTGAGCATTTTTTGACATTTTCCTTATTTCGACATTTAACATTTTCAGACACTCGAAAAACATGACAACAAGATTACACAGCAAATAAAAAAACCTTCACTGAGAAACTAATATCTATTGATAATATTTATTTCTCAAACTGCAAGGCCATTATTTAATGTTATAACCTTGGGCATTGGCTGATTGCACACGAAACACTGAAGGTTTCCATAAATTCCTCTTCCTTTGTAGACAAATTAAAAAAATGAATTTGAAATTTAAAAAATTAACATTTCCCAAATGTTTCATTTCAAAATTCAAGACACCCTACCTGCCATCATGGTGGACTGTCTGTCGGCATGATGTGTCACCTATAGAGTGAGGAAATTTGCATTCTGAGCATCAAAGAGAGGTACAAGAAGGGAAGGAAAGAAAATGTTCAAGAACTGGCAACCTCTCAAAAATGTGTGTAAAATATCAAACAGGACCATAAAGTTTAATAATTTCAGTTTTTAGAACAGTTAAAAAAAAAAATGTCTGAAAGTTCTTTTGTTAAAATGTCCTCTTTCAATTTAAGCTGCTTACCACTCAGAAGTTGTTTTTCATTTAAGGGAAAAAAACCTTTATCAAGTCTGAAGATTAGTGTCCAATCCGTACTGTCTTGCTAAGGTCATATTGAAAAGAATGCAAATATACTCCTCTACTTGTTATCTTCTCAATTTTATAGATAACTTGGCATTTACTGCAAGTTCAAATGTCCCCAAGAAACAAAGCATTTATAAAACTAACTAAAAGGGGAGGGGGGGCAAGACAAACTCACCTGTCTTGTTCTCTTGGAGAGGTCAAGAGAGTGAGCAAGGGTTGCAAGAACCAACAGCACCATGCATCCACATCAGTGAAAGCAGCCAAGCACACACGATAAACTTCAGCTCCCGCGGGGCTCAGACGATTAATTCCCAAGGTGGCAACTAATGCTGACACAATACCAGGGAATTTTTCCAGGGTCTTTTAAGAGATAAAAAAATTTCATTAATACAATTGAGACATTTGTCACTCAAAACCAGCAGATGATTTTAACTAATAGAAGAGTTCTGATACAAACTGTCTTTCAATTTATAATACTAATCCTTACTTTCCAGGCCCTAATAAAATACCCTAAACTGAGGTAATATCAATCATTTATTTGAATTTTCCTTGTAGAGAAGATGTAACAACTTGCACTAATACTCCAAAATTCCCTTTATGGCATGTTTTAACTTTCTATTTAACTATTACCGAGTTTATAACTCTTGAAAAGCAAGTTTGACACTATTTTACAAATTATGTATGAACAAAAATACCGTGCATGTTGGAGAAAAAATGAATGTATGTTTAATTCACATTTTTCTTTCACTTTTTATGAAATTGTCTTCAAAACTAATCTAAATTTTAACTTTAAATGTTATTTTTGGTATTCTAGCAATGTTGGTTATGCTTTAACAACAAAACTAATATCACAAACAGAGGGATAATTGCCTCCTCAGTGCAGCTGTGCTTTGTTTAACATACTTACTCATCCTAACAAAAAGGTCTGGGTGACAAATCAGAAAATGCATTACCCATTCTCAGCCAATTGTCTTTGAACAGTTTTTCAATTTTACTAGTTACTATTCATGAGTAACACTGCACACAAAAGAACTCCTCAATGGATATCCCTACTTTGCACACTGAATAAATCCTTCCACTTGTTGGATTTTCTAATTAAACAATACTGCAGGTAGACTACCTATTTTGAATTTATATTTATTTTGGATTTTTTTATCACTTAGCATTGTAAATGGCTCTGCTCATTATAAACAAAAGTTTTCTTGACATCTCACAGCACAGGGTGAGGGTGATGAGTCTTCAGACTACCTAAGGGGTTGGCAAACCATACTCAAGGCCATATACGGCCTGCAAAGCCATCACATATGGTCTGAAGAGATTCTTCTTTACACAAAATTTTAAGAACATGCACAAACAACTACGAATTTGATATTGTGAAGCAGGCATTCAAGATAAAAACCCAACCAAGGCACTGACTGGCCATTCCTGAACTGTTTTGTATTCATATTTGTCTGTCTGTCTGTCTGTTTGTCTGTCAACTCGACTGTGCCAGTCTGTCTGTCTGTCTGTCTGTCAGTCGACTGTGCCAGACTGTCTGTCTGTCTGTCTGTCTGTCAGTCTGTCAGTCGACTGTGCCAGACTGTCTGTCTGTCTGTCTGTCTGTCTGT
>BOPP01000360.1:439658-459150 GCA_017312745.1 Gryllus bimaculatus | reverse complement strand
CTGCCAACAAGAAATATTTGCTCTTCATTTTCCAGGACATGTCTTTCATCACATGTTGCAACAACTCCTCTACTGAAAACCTTGAGGAAGGACCAGCAACTTCAAGTAAGGCACACAGTACCTGAAAAACAAGTCAAAGAATAATTTCAAATTATTCTAAATATCTGCAAATGATAGGGGAATACATACTTCAATAATGAAGATAGGTATTGAATAATAAAAATGAGTGAACAGAAATTATGGATCATATGTTTTATCACAAGCAAATATGTTTGGTATCTACAATATTCATTCTGATTTCCATGTTCAAGACCAGTTCATTAAGTTATACAAATAACAAAAATACCTCAAAGCATTGCTCTTTACACAACAATTTCCTCCAGAACAAACTTCAATTTTATCAAGTTCTTGAATTCTTCAATAATGCATATTAAAATTCTTAACAGCACTAAACAGCCAGAAATCTACATAAACTTTCTTGAAATATTTAATAAGCTACTCTCTGACATGAATATATAAGTATTTCATGAATTTTATAAATACCTTCACATTCTCTTTGCGAACACCTGGAACCGGATTCTCCCAATTGCCAACAACAATAGTATAGATGTTTTCAGAAACGGTGCTGTCAAGATAATAATCCATTTTCTTCCAGTACGATATCCACATATGTAAAGTCCTGAAGGAGAAGAAAGTGTTTTTAAATTAAATACAGTAAAGCAAGTCACTCTGAAAAGAACAAAAACTAAATGTAATTTCCAACATATTAATTCATAAAGTAAAAATATTGTCATGAAAGAGAATGTTGAATTGAGAATTACATATAATAATAACCTTCAGTCCTGCTATCAAACTTGTGCATCTTTTTCCAACCCAAATATTCTGAGAAAATAAAATATTTAGAATTCCTTATAATAAATTAAGGAATTTGTGTTCCTAATGACTTGATCAATGCAATTAATATTCTGCAGTTTTATAAAATATGTAATTAAGAACTTTTTGTTGTTGTTTTCTTTAATGATATCATGTCTTACTTACAACAATATTTCTAAAATTTCTTGTTCAAAAGACCTTTATATACATTGTGAGTAAATCCAAATAATATTGAGGAAGATTGTTTCATTAAATTTGAATAAATTTCAAATTTGAAACATTTATTTTTCTTCAAGCTCTATCAGAAGAAAAACTTAAAATGTTTAGTAAAAATAATATTAAACATGTTTTTATATATTTGAATGACAAATTATTGTACATCAACATTATAAAAAAAGCAACTGTTAAGTTCTTCACAAACGGAAGGAAGGAACGATGAATAGAAGATTTTGGATAGACCATGTCATTTTTGGCAGATGCTGAATTTTTTCTGTTGCACAAGCAGTACTATTTTTGGCACTTACTGAAATTTCTAAATATGTTGATGATTGTACCTTAATACCTAAACATGGTTTACAGATGTTGTATTTTAAATGTACCTGAATCCCAAGCAGGTGAATGGAGAGAATTGGTAGCAAGCAGTGGAAATTATTGGTGCCATGTATCCTAAGATGGAGGGCGTCAGGCAGTACTGGTTTCGCAACAGTCCCCTGCACATGCACAACTTGAAAGTCAGAGGCTTTGCCACCACCAACTTTAAGAAAATTTGCGTGTCACCCTCTGAGAAGTCCACCTCAGTATTGGGTTCATTGCCCACACGCAGGCAGGTCGTCACCACGGTATTCGCCATGTCAGGTGGAAACATGCCCAGAAGCGATGCCGCGGCGTCTGCACACAGCAAAAGATCTTCCACAGTCTGCAGGCTTCCCTCGGCCAAAAATGCAAAGAGCATGGGCAGGCAGGTTGCAGCAACAGGCATGACGAAAGAATCAACTTGTGGGCGCTCTTTGCCTAGACCCAACTTAATAACATCCTACAAACACACCATAAATTGTGTAATTTCCATATTTTAAAAATTATCTTCGAAGTTTCACAATAAAATTATTTTATTTCACAATTTATACAATTAAAAGTCACAGTCTTATACACAAGGATATTTAATAATTCAAATCATTTGTGTATAAATATTTTTAAGTTAATTTTAAAACAATTTTATCCAATATTCTCAGTATTTCTTACAAAATGCACACCATTCATCATTACTGTAATAGCAGAGTAAAAGTTCTTTAGCAGATAGGTAATAAAAATTCTTTAGCAGATAGAATTGCTTGGCAAGCAAAACAAAGTTGCAATTTTCAATTAATTAGTAAATTTCCTAATATTTATTTATTTATTTATTTATTTATTTACGTCAAAAACAGTTAAAAACTCTCTATGACATGCTATGGAGAGAAGTTAATTTGAAGTCACATTTATGTCCAGAAGCAAAACCAGGGGCCATCTCAGCATTTGCTCAAGGATCAGACTGGACGAAAACCTGATCGAGATGGGGGTCATTGACCCAGAAGCTGAAGTACAATACTTGTTACAGGTTCTTTACAATTAAACAATCCAAAAGATATATAATACATTAAATGTGATTTCAAAAATTAATTAACTTTGTTTAATAATTCTCCACCTCCAAAAAATAAGCTGCTCAAAATATTTTCAAAAGCTCTAAGTTAAGTAAGAAATGAAATAATTTAACAAAAACACTTGAATTCAGTATAACTGATATCTTTTGATAATGATAAAGCAAGAAATATGACCTTTAAGGAATTCAGAATTCTCTTGAAACATCTCTTCCAGTTCTTTTGACAGACTTTTCACATGCAGTTATTCCATAGGACTTCTATGGTAAAAACATGCAGCAAGTTAATCTAATTTATCTTCTTATTTTTTACTTTTTAATCAATATTTTACTTTTATTTCTGCTATTAACTCTTCAAAAGCTGAGGTTATATTCGATATTATTACATTAATTGTAATATTCATAATTCTGAAAGTTAAAGTTTTGAAGTTATCACTTTCATGATCCCCACCAATAAAACCTGAAATCTTAGTATTTTTATTTGTTAGCTTGAGCACTAGGACAGCTGCTTTAAGAAATAAAACCCAATGATATCGAAGCATTTCACAACCGATATTTTTCATCCACAACACAATACTTAAGTGGCATGTCCTTTGTTGACCGTGAGACTACATCTCTAGTATTTTTGGTGTAATCCACCTTTGACAAGGTTTTCTCGTATCTCTTCTGTTTGTGGTGATTTAGTTCAAGTTTTACATGCATCATTTCATTAATGTAAACAAGTTTTCTTTCAACCTGTCACACAAGGGCATGCTCCTTTTGTTCCAAAAGAGTAGATTTGATCATGTCCACACATACCAAATATTCAATCAAGCTCTTTCAGTTGGATTAAAAATCTGGCATTTTTAAAGAACTTTTGTCATGTCAAGACTGTTGTATGACAAGCAAGGACATTTTTAAAATGTGCAGGACCTCTGAACCTTTACACAATTTGACACCCAACAAAATACTCACTGTAACAGCATCATTTTTAAATGATCCATCCATGGGACAGTGCTTTAAAAAAAAAATTAACTCTTCTACAGCATTGTTAAGTTGTGACTGTGGATCATCATTTGATTCCAAGTTATCAAGACTTTTAGTGTTTGCCATTTTGGAATTTATCTTCTTGAAGCAATATCTGCAACAACCAGAAAAAGTTGAATATCTGTAGTCTCAAAGAAAATCTGGCATAGATTTTTACAGATGTCCCTTTCTAATTCTACGTGCCATAAATAATAAGTAGTACAAAGACAAAGTTGATTTTGAATTTCCCTAAAAAAAATGTAAAGAGGATATTAGAAACTAAATAAGATATTCTGAGCAAAGCATATATGCAACAAGGAATGAAAAATTAAAATTTTACAGAACATGATAATTTGCTAGGACGCGTTGACTGATTAAGAACTGATTTGTTATTTGAACATTAAGTGTGTGATATATTTGTTTGCGTTATCTAGAGAGAAGGTTTACTAACCACTATTGAAGAGTCAAGAAATCAGCCAAACTCGAGAGAGTTCAAGAAACAATTATTTGGCTCCTGAAATATATGTACCCTTTCCCAACATTCATATAAAAATGCTTATAATAAATTGTTAACAAACAAATTATTTGTTCAATGCTAGCTTTTTCAATAGTGTAAAAACCCATGGATGGACAGTGAAGATTGGCAGGAATGACAGGCTGTGAGAAGGCACTGTGAAGACATGGTGAGAATGCCTCCAGAGGTCATGTGAACATCAGTTTTGAGAAGTATGGCATTCTATTTTTCAGGTGTTTGAATAAATAACTAATCTATGCGAGTCTAGCAAAACATAACACACCTTGTTTGTCACAAACATTTTTAAAAAATACCCAAAACGTAAAAATATGTACATACAAATAAAAGCAATTAAGCAACATTTCTTATCTTGTGCTTAAATTTGTAGTTTTTTGAAGTATAATTTTTGTAATTCAAGTTGTTCCTCAAGATTTGTATCTCAAGAAAATACCTTATTAATATTGTTTAATTTTATTTCCAAAAAAATGTATTATAAGAGATGTTAAAAAATAAAACAACAAAATTATTTCTTAAACACATTGTTTTCAACATTGCTACCTTCACTAATTTAATTTAAACGAATAAAGAAAAAATTACCAATTGTCTATACACACGATGTTTTGATGATTGCAGTGGACCAGTAACAGAACACAAGGATGTTTGTGAGGTTTGTGAGGTTGGCAATCTGTAAACATACACCAAGACAAATATTTTATTCATACTATTCCAATACAGAATAATAAATACCTACATACATTATCTAAGCACAGAAAAAATAGACCAATTATAAAAAGTAAGTATGATGAATTAAATTAGCATTTTTCATACTTCAAATAAGGGAAAAATGTTCATGAAAAATTGTACTCATTTTGACAGCATAAATACTCTTGTATCCTTCAAATTATTATATTAATGTAGGAACAAAGTTTGAACCCTCCCAATGCTCACTACTTCCTTTTAAATTCACATTTCTCTTAGAAGTTATTTCATTCAAACATACAAGAGAATACCTCAGATTGATGTAAGAAACAATGTTCTATTTTTAACTCTTAACTCTTCTACCACAGACTATATTTAGTCTGGATGCAGACCAATGTGAAATAACCCAACAATTAAACTAACAAAATAATTTACATTTTTCATTACGATTTTTAGATGAAGAAGTTTGTTAAGTTTAATTGTTTCAATTGACACTTGTAAATCAAAATTTTAAACATCCATGGGCTAAAACACAATTCTACAGTGAGTACTGAATTTGTATGAGGAAAGATAAACATAGTTAATCGAAAATGTACATAAATTTCTGAGAACAATAGTACATTTTTTTATTAATGATGCTACTAAATTTGACAAGAAGTTATTTAATTATGAACCAATTGTTAGTGCAAATGTACATGCGGAACTTTGTGAGTTTACATGCATGTTCAGTCACAATGAGTGAACTCTCTAAGCAGGTAGGACTTTTGTGATTTGAATTTGGCTTCTACTGCACGTTCTTTCTTGTATTAGTTGTAATGGTTATGAAGTATTATATATTGCAACATCTAACCTACCATCTACCAACATGTCAACCATCTCTGAAAACTCTCTTCACCAAAAGAAACAGGGATGTTATAACTTAAAATGTTCACCCCCCCACCCCACCCCACCCAATTAGAGGTTTTAGTGAAAATTGGACTAATCACATATTTAAAAATACACTTTGATCTACAAAAATTTAACAAATAAATAGAATTTAAAGAAAAAAGTGCCTTAGGAATTCAAATTTTATCTCAGATTTAACAATCCACACAAAAGACTGGTTGCCTACAAGAACTTATGGCCAAAAGGTTCATTTTCTATAAAGAAAGAAATATTTACAAATACTAACATATCAAAACCTTTTGGGGTTTAGAGAGATTTCTTAAGGTACTTCACTAGAAATTTGGCTCTCTAAATATATGACAATAAATAATAAACTACATCTCTAACAAATACAAATTGTTGAAATATTTTACAAATGTTTGTTTTGAAAATACAAAACTTTTAATGAAAATCATTTTAGTGACATAGAATTTTATGTATTGACCCCTGTTCTTATAAAAAGTTCAAAGGAAAAATTCTTATCAATTCCTGAAACAATCTGGTGTATGTATTTGTAAAAATGTCTCAAGTTAATTCAAAATTACACACACACAAAAAAAAGCTACTAATATTTTGAATAGAGTGTGTATGATGAAGAGTGAAGTGATTTAAAGATCTAAAATTGAGGAATAGTACGCAGTAAGAATGAAATTTGTCCTCCCTATTGAAGGTGTAGGGAAGTTTGAAAAAAATTGAATTTAATGACAATTACCTTAAGTTGTTGATAAATGTCCCCATTATTAGCAGCCAGGCAAAATAAATACAAATAAATTAATTTGTTCTAATTTTCTCTGGTTTGAATCTGATCCTTTAAGAAATTCTTATTATATCATCCCTAATATAGCCTATATATTGATGATTAAAATTATTTCGAAACTAACTCCAAAACATTTCTGAATCTAATGAAATTTACACCAGCCAAATGACCCTAAAGTTGTAAAACAATTTATAGTAATGTCAAAGCAAGAAATCACTAAACTTTCTTCAACATAAATTGTCATTTGTTTAAAGAAAATCACAAATATGATTTATCAATAAGAATATAGCTGGTTAAACAGTAATTTTTATTTGATAATCTCAGAGAAGTAAACGTTTTGTAATTTCTAAGAATAATATGAAAGTGGAATAAATTTATATCATCTTTAATTAAAACCATACTTACAAATACATTCCAGATTTCAGACTATTAATTTCAAAACTTCAAATAATTGAGTAAATGAAAATACCCACTATCAACATGGAGTTATTCTTCCTTAAATTTTCACATTAAAGAGATTTAATTTTCTCTTACAAAAATCAATTTAAACACAAAACAGATGCCTAGTTTGTCCATCCTCAAGCATTGAAACTTACAGGGGAAAGAAATGCCATTTGAAATACTTTTTCCAAAATGTTTCTGATGACATGTATAAATACATGTGTTTTCGCTCTACTACTCTATTTTTCTTTAGTTTTATGTTAGAGAAAGCAGATGATAAAAAGTCCTTGAAATATGAGTGTAATATTCTAAAATGTGAATAACAATTGTGTACATAAAAAGGTTAGTGAAGGAGAACTTCTGTTTTCTGTCTTCAACATAAGGTTTAATAACAGTCAATCTGATGAATTAAGTAGCAACAATTTAATTTATGTAAGTAAGGCAGTTTGGTATTTCACAGAGTTTCACCAGAGTAGGTACTTGCTATCCTCAATGTTTTTTCTAAATTTCATTCAGAATATTATTGAGTAATCTGGCTAAAAACAATGCCTATTGATTGGTCTTGTCGAGAAGAATTGAATGAGTTTTTGATCACTTCTACAGGTTCTTTAGGGAAGAACTTCCCTCTCCTTTCCTCTAAGAAAACCTGCTTTAGGTGCTTAAATATCATAAATTTGAGAATTTGTTTTCTGAAAGAATAATGGCAAAAATGGTCAGTTTCCCAGGGGCAGTCTATGGCATAGTGGTCAGACTGCATGCCCACCCCGCTGGTGCCTGGGTTCGATCCCCAGTGGTTCCAAGTGGAATCTGTTGTGGACAAAATGGGTTCGCAGCAGGTTTTCTCAGGGTACTCCCTTATCACCTGCAAATATGTATTCCATCAGATCGCTCCATTAATCATTCCTTACCCTATCCTGTCATTAACCACTATTCCGCTATGGAACTCAATGGTTCATCGACAAGAAGGTTCTCAGCCTGGGGGACTGCGAGAGGGGAAATGCTGAAGTGGGGGACACCCCCTCCCAAGACCACAGATAAGGATAAGTAGAGAGTGGATGTAACGCCCGGCAGGGCAAGGGGTACAGCTTGAAGCTAAGTCCTAAGGGAAAAAACGTAGTTAATTATTTGAGAAGTAAATTGTTTGATGACAACCGAAACATTTTGAAGTAAAATAATTTGAATTAATATCAAATAGTCAGGTATAGCAAGGGACCATATCCGCATTTTATTTAAAGTTTGCCCTAGACCGCAGGACATTTTGGAACTTATCTCATCCCATAAAAATCAAATAATGACTTTTTTTTAGTTTTAAATAAATAAAATTTGAATTGTATTACATATGCGTGAAAGCTTACTTCATAATTTAATCAACAGGGTGGTCCACTAAACTGAAACATTTTTATTCCTAAGATATGCTTTGTTTTCTCAGGATTGCATGCCTTATGAATAATTAGGGTACATAATTACTTATGCACATGACCCGTTAAAAACACTTTTAAAAATTGTATTTAAAATCTTTTGAATAACTATTTTTGGTTCCCTTTATTTCTTTACGCTTGCTATCCATCTTGACCACTTTCCTAATGTTTTATTAGGAATTTTCTTGAATTATCTTATCATTAGGTTCAACCATTTCTTCAATTGGAATTACTATATTAATAGAACAGAATATGAAAAAGCATAATCTCTTATCTTAAATTATTCATTTCAAAAAACTAAATAGATTTCTAGAATGATTTCAAAACCATCATCCTGCAGAATTACTTACTAATGTAATACTAGTGGAATAGCAGCAATGCTCTGCTAATGCAGTGTATTACACATTACACACTACTGGTCATGTCTTCTAATCACGCTTTATTCTACTCAGCGCACATATTATAACAGAAGACACACTAAATCCTTGACCGTGTGGCAAGTTGGGTAGTTAGAGGCGCTTGAGTTATCATAAACAAATAAAATCATCATCAACAACAATGCTCCCAAATGTCCGATTTGATTCAAACCATTTCAAACACTCCCTTCATTTACTAACATTAAGAAAGGGCATAAATTTCAGCGAAATAGATTTTATAACGCATAAATTTCAGCAAAATTTATTGAGTAGTTTTTGCATCTATGAACAACACACATATGCATATTGCCTTTTATTTATATGGAGATTAATTTTTTTATCTGTTAGAGAATGAAGTTTATAAATATGAGATGGAAATAGGTGATTAATTACAATAATTAATTATAGAAATGTAATCAATAGTAATGAATTAATTAGTAAGGTTTTGATAGGCAAATGAAATATTTTTCACTAAAAAATTATGAACAAAATATAGGAAATAAGAATGAACATGACATGAATTCTGCAGTTACATTATCAACATTTGTATAATAATTAATAAGTTAATGGGTAAAGGATGAATAACTATAAGAAAGGTAATGTTAATCATTAGCAAAAAAATTGGTTAACAAGATGAAGCTATGATGATATAGATTTAATAAAATAATATAATTTTGGGGATAAATGATATATTAATAATATTTCCCTCAATGTCTAACAAGTATTCTTATTTTTGGTTCAGGAGACCAAGGTTGTTTTTTTTTAAATTTGGGTCTCCAAACCCAAACTATTGATTACAAAAGAAGAGAATAGAAGAATATGTTGTGCATTATTAATTCATCCATATCAAATAAATGCTTATCAAAATGTTAATGCTAAGGATAATGTAAATATTAAGAGACTATCTTGTAAAAACTTTAGGAAATAATCCTAAGAAATTATTAAATATGATAAGTGAAAATAAGGAGATGAATATAAAAGATCTTCCTATGTTTTATGTCCAATAAATAATGTTTTAAATTCAGAATATATTTTATTAATTAATAAATTTCATATTAGTAATCGTCAATTAGAAATTAATCAATAGTATGATGGAATAATAAATAATCCTAGAAGAGCTGGTAATAAATTTATAGGGATATTTATTTTGGATTTGCAATCAAATGATGAGCAAATATTGGTCATCATTTTCAATTTCTTTATTTAATTTCTAATTTTATTTGTATACGAGATGAAGTTGGTTGAATTAGGAAATAATTTATTGTTACAATAATAATAATAATAATAATAATAATAATAATAATAACAACAACAACAACAACAACAACAACAACAATAATAATAATAATAATAATAATAATAATTAGTGTAGTAATAAAGACAATCATATTATTCAAGCTATTTGAGGAATTAAGAAATATTACTATAGTAATAATTTTAATATGACATATTAATGTAACAACTAACTAATTTCTTTCATCAGAAGAAGTTATTAATTACTATAATATGATTTAAGAGATACTTTCTTACTTTCAGTAATCTGATGAGTATTTTTTTATTCAATTGATGAAGTTTTTTAAATTTACTCTTTCAATTGGTATAAATCTGATTGGCACCACAAATTTGTAAACATTGTCCATAATATAATCCAGGTAGGTTAATTATAAAATTTATTTGATTTGGGCGATCTGGAGTTGGGTCAGTTTTTATGCCCTAGGTGGAAACAGTTCATAGTTGAATAAGGGTATTTATTTGTAGAATGGTTTCAATATCAACATCTAAAAGTTGAAATGATGATATATTATCTAAGGCAGATATATAAGAATCAAATTCAATAAGATTTTTAAAAATCTTTATATTCATATGATCAATATCACTGATGTCCAATTGTTTTTACTGTAATTACGGGATCTATGGATTCATCAAATAGATATAATAATTGTATTAATGGTAATGCAATATAAATTAATGTAATGAAAGGTAAAATGGTTTAATTAATTTCAATGGTTTGTCCTTCAAGGATAAAGGTGTACCAACTATTCCAACTCAAGCTCCAAAAATGAAATATGAAGTTCCAATGTCTTTTTGACTAGTGGAAAATAATCATCATTGCGATAAAGGGGCTGAAGATTAGCCGATAGATTGTAAATCTTTTTATGAATAAAATTTTATTTTTCATGGCTTAAAATGATGATTTTAGACTCCACTCTAAAGGTGTAATATTTACTAAGGCCTAAAATATAAATTTCATTTTCAGCTTTGAATACTACTATGTTAATTAACACAAGACTTCTGAAAAATATGATTGGATATAAAGGCAAGAGGAATAATGAAATTCTTGTTAAAAAGAAAATTAAGCAGAAATTATTAAATTTCTGATTTAATTGTTTAATTTAATTTTAATTCATTTACATTAATTAGGAAGAAGATATTATTAGTTATAAATAATAAAATGAAGTAATTAATGTAAATAGATTTATGATTAATTCCAGAAATTCCATTTCATTATAACATGAATTTTGAATGATTACTCTTATGGGTAAAAATCCTAAGAAAGGAGGTAGGACTCCTAATGATATTAAGTGGATTGAAATAAAAATTTATATTGTTGATCAATTTCATGTAAAAGAAATTTGATTGGAATGTTGGGATAATATATTAAAGAAGATTAAACATGCTGATAAAACAGAATAAATAATGAAGTAGAATTGTCAAATTCTTTGATACTATGAGCCCCAATAGTATCCAACCAATGTGATTGATGGAGGGATGGGTTATAATTTTTTGTGTTGATGTTTGATTTAAGCCACCAATTGATCCAATAAAAATTGATGATAACATTACGGATATTATGATGGTCTGATAATATAAGTATGATAGAATAATAAATGGAGCTAGCTTTTATAATGTTATTAAAATAAAACAATTTAATCATGATAAGCCTTCTATTAATGCAAAAAATAATTTACAGAACGCTGCAGCACCTATTTTTAAAAATAAGGTGATAGAAATGATTGAATTGATAGTATTTTCATAAAGAAGATATGTAATGAGATTCAAAATAATAAAAGTTATATTGATGAAGTTATACCTTGCATGATAAAATATTTTATAGCTGCTTCTGTTCTGTATATTATCTTTGGAGGCTATTAATGGAATAAAGGATAATAAATTAATTTCTAATCCTACTCATGTGGCTGGTCATGAATTGGATCTAATAAAAATTATTGTACCCAAGAATATTATCAAAAATAATAATATTGAAGGATTAAATGTTGAAATTAAAAAGAAAATGATTCTTATAAATGGGATATGAACCCTTAAGCGTATAGTTTTATAAATGTATTTTGGTGTATGATGGAAAAAAATTTTGAATTTTTAAGTAATAGTCTCATTCTATTCAATTTAATGAAAGTAATTAAATTGTACATGATTTATCCTACCAAGAAAATTCTTTGTGACACATTTCCTTATTTACTTCAATGAAAATTTTATGAATTTCGGTTCAGTATTGAGAAATAAGAATCAATTTTAATTACGGGAATAATGTTAGGAAGTAGAGCTTGAAGAGTTTAGCACAAATTCTTCTGATACTTTGCTTTTAAAGCAAAATTACAAAATCACAGAATTACAAATCTACAGTGGCAATGCAAATGTAAAAAATATAATATTTTTTACCAGCAAGAAAAGCAATCCATATTTCAACTTATGAAAGGTAAGATTAATAGTTCCGATTTACTCCAAAAACGTGTACCATAACATAAATATACATAACCTAAGCTAAAACATGTTATGTGAAGAACTGTACAGTAATACTAATATCTACTGTCAGTCATCAATTCCAAAAGTCCCAAGATTATTAGATAGAAATTAATGATTATTTCACCATATGATGTATGAATATCTTGACATGCTATGATTTATTATATTGTATTAGTAATTTACTAACACACACTCTTTGTAAAATATAATATCCAAAGCCACTGAGCCTGTTGTTTAAAAATAATAAAATAAAAAGTATACACAAATCTGTTATTTACCAATATTTCGGCTTTTATTATTAAGCCTTTATCAAAACTATAACAAAAAATTACATTTTACAGTGATCAAATAATTCATGTGTCACCATGGTTTTCCTATAGACAGCAACAATTTTTTTCACATTTACAATGTCCTTGATATGACTTAAAACTTTTTTGTAATGTAATATTAGATCTAATATTCACCAACCAACTTGAAAACCGTGAAGATCATTTTTATAAAATTCTCAACAGTTAACAGTTATAAAATCAGCCTCAGATTCAGTACTTACCTACTTCGCCCCAGGTTGTTGTGTTAACACCTTTGTATTTTCAGCTGATTGCTTTGACAATAATATTAGTTGTATTACTGACTTCTATTTCTTTCTTAACCATCTTGACATTTTTGTATTTTTACAACTGTCTAAAAAAATTAATATTTAAAGAACTTTGCAAAGCAAAATAATACACTTGATATTGCAACTGATGTTTATAAAAGAAATTACTTAAACAATGAGCTGGAAAGTCCTTAACCATCCTCACTAACTTAATGTTTTATCTACATAGTGTCCAAATCTCACAATGAAATGAAGAGACAATTAGTGAAGTGTGCAAGAATATAGTATGTCCCCAAGAAAGAAGAAGAAGAAAAAATTTTTAAAAAATTCTTATACCAAACAAAACACAACTAAAAGTAAAGGAAACTTTTAAACAATTTTGATTCTCAAGAGAAAAACTTGGGTGTGTGATGTATGTGGTTTTATTTGCACATCATATAACATTGCTTCAGTTGTGAAAACACTGTTATTCCTATTTATGACCAAACAAATGAGATGGGAAATCAAGCATAAAATGGATGCCCAAAATGGGTCTATTTTAAACAAAGCTAGCACACAAGAAAAGTCTTTAAAAACTGGCACAATGTACAGAACTATTTCCTGAAATATTGAAATAAAAGTTTTGATACATACGGGGTTTTTTAACTTGTATTTAGAATTGAAAACCATTTTTCTGGTGTGAGTGTGTGCGTGTGCGAGCGCGTGTGCGTGTGTGCGCGTGAGCGTGTGCGTGTGTGCGCGTGAACGTGTGCGTGTGTGCGCGTGAGCGTGCGCGTGAGGTGTGGTGTGGTGTGGTGTGTGCGCACCTGCGTGAGTGTGCGTGCGAGTGTGCGCGCACGTGAGTGTGAAATGACTAATATCCAAATCTGACTAAATCGCAAATTAACCAGTTAATGTTCATAATATTCAAAATGGATGGTAGTACAAAGTACGAAGAGCTTCAAAGAACACTTTGGATTTTAGCCAGATGAAACACACATTACACACACAAGGTGGCTAGAGTAGGTAAAGTATGTTACAGAGACAAAGAATAGCATATATTTTGTGATAAACATAAATGAGACTGCTGGATGGAAGAGAGGGGTGTAGTTACAAGTTCCACTGTATTAATTACAAATTTATATTTATATGATACTGCTTAATTCATCATCTCTGAATCCCCTAGTTGACACGTTGCTAAGCATTTCCAAATGGACGCAAGGAGGCTCCACTTTCACAATTTACATAAAATAACCTTCAGCCCATACAAAGCATGATTTCCAATGCATTTGTATACCAATATACTTCTCATGAATATATGAGATGCATCACACAATGAACTAATTCCTTACTTAGTCACCACACTGAGTCTAATGCCAAGATGATTCACTGAAATGATCCAGTGAATCTTACTACATAAAAAAATTAATTCCTTCAAGATGTTTTTCATTTTTTTTTTATCGAAAGCCCAAAGACAAGTTTGAAGTAATGCATTACCTCATAAAATAAAAAATATTCGTGAAAACCATTAACTATAAAAGATTCATTGGTACAAAGAACATTTTGGCCTTTCCGAACTCTCAGAACAAAATTTCACTATTAGTTTGCATTCCATAGCCATAGTCTGTTTTGCCATCGTAGGTCACATCCTGTTTGACTATATAGAATGCAACTGTCTTTGATAATATGGGTTCATGCTGAATGGTCCTTCCTGTCAGCTCACTGTGACAGTTCCTTTAATGTGTTTACATAACAATGGGAACAATGGTGCGTAGTGCATTTTTTAAGAGTAAGCTTCTGTTAAAAAACATCACACTTAAATTATTCAACATTCAAAATTTAAGTAATTTCCTCAGAAAATCATTTTTGAATATGCACACTTTTTCTAACAACCAAAATACTCTTATTTTGATAACTTCCAAAATAATTTGAAATAATTTGAAATCCTTAGAAATAAGAAAAAAATTCCTGAGCTTTTCCAGAGAATAACAAATTCCCTGGTGATTTCCAGTTTTCTATTTTGTTTGAAAAGAGAAATAATTATGACATATCATGAGTAATGATGAAATTAAGTGCAACTAATTAAAAGTTAAACATTCCTTTACTAAATAGAAGCATGTGATCAAATTGGTTTCAGATGCAAAACGAGAATTGAACCTGGCTACTTTCCCCATTTCATGCCTCCAGTAGGCAGTGCTAGCGCTAGGCATGGACAGTTCGGGGACACCTAAAGTCCGATGATGGGAACACATTCATAAAAAATTGAAAAAGAAATTAGAACTTGAGAAACTCGTCATCGTAACTTTATAAGTTGTAGTACAGTAGTCTGGCATTTCATACAATTTACAAACAAATTTTTACCTAAAATAGTTATTCCCATTATTTGGAACGTAGGACTCAATGAAATGAATCAAATGACCCTAACAACAACCAAAATAGATTCTAATGAAATTCAAAATCATTATTTCATATACTTAACCAGTGATTTCATTACACACCAACTAAACACAACAAAATTTTTTAGTATCTTAACCTCACGGAAATTGTATTATTTGATTATTAAATATTTTTACTTAAAACAATTATTAAATATATTATATATTTCCAAAAAATGTTTCTTAGCTTACACATTATAATTTGCTATATTTGTAGAAATAAAATATCTAATATAGTTTTTTGCTTTCACAATTTGCAGGAAGGAGTTAGGTTTCAGCATTGCCCCTGGCCCAAAATTGTCTAGCACTGGCACTGCATGTAGGTAACTAAAAAATTATCTCTAGAAGTATAGAATGGCCAAAGGTACAGGCTGCTGCCTAACCACACACATCAACTACGTTAGAATTCATTTCTTCAAATTTCCTGCATCTTCCAAACAGTTATATTCTTCCTTTCTCAACATAAATTAGATTAAAATAACATTTGGTATATCGGGAAGAAAGAATTTTTTTTATGAATTAATTAATAAATTAAAATAAATGTAATGAACTAGTGGAACTCGGCAGACGTTCTCTTTTCCTCTCTTCGCTCTCCTCCCTCTTCGTCTCCCTCCCTCTCCCCTCAGAAAAAATGAAATAGAAAGTTCAAAAAGATCTCATCCAGTAGATTGTGTTGTGAGAAATGCTTCTTTGAGGCCTAGGCATAAAAAGTTTAGTTTTTAATGTCCTAAAACACTATGTCTGTGACTTATTTAACTATATAGATTCAAGAAAATCCTGCCGAGTGTGTTGCGGGTTGCATTTGACATGGATATTTAGTTTTGTTCTACAGCATAAAATTCTGAATAATATCCTACAGAAAAAAAATATTTTTAAAGCAAGTTGTATACCATATCAAAAATTTGAGCTCAATTGGTGCAGAACTTCGAGCTTTTGAAGCATACACAAACCAACGTTTTCTCAGTTACATATACATTATTTATATATCATTTCAAATAAAATGGAAAAAGATAAACAAGAACTAATTCACCATCACCTCAAATGTCTTTCATTGTGACTTCATTCAAGTGCTTACTTAAAGACTAATGAAAAGATTGAACCAAGTGCACAATTATATTAAATATATCTTATTAAAAACAAATTAAATTTGTTGGAAATAATGCCTACTTTTGCTAAATTAATATGCCAAGTAATATGTTAAAATAATGTTTAATACACTGAGGCAAATCAAACCTCGACTAACAAATTTAGGGAATAATTCCTGAGTGGGAAATGGAGCACAAATGTTGCTGTGAAAATATTAATGTTCCAAAATACTCTTCATGAACATGATTATTCTAACAGATCACAATTACTGTGCACTATACCACTGTAAATGAAAAGGGTCATTTGGTACAAAATTAAGGAGGACCGATGACAAACATTTTTGGTTCACATCCACTCGGGCATTATTCCTGAAGTTTGTCATGAAGATTAGATGATTTACTTGTAAAGATTACAATGGTGAAAAGAAATTTAACAGCATTAAGGGCTGCCAGCTAGATTTTTACTTTTTAGCAGCTTCATAAAAATCTTGCCAATCATTATTTTATTCAGAAGCCGATATTTATCACCTCATACCATCATCTAGTTTCTATCAACACTTACTTAAAGCATCTCCATTAAACAATAATCCTTGAAAGGAGAAGGATATGTCTCTAAGGATGTAAAGAAAACATATCCAATTCAATTTTTTTTTATTTTTGGCAATAACAATTCATTCACAGGTAGCCATTGGTTTCTTAACCTAAGAAATTTGGACAAGAAAGTATTGACAGTGAATTAAATGATGATCTTAATTTAAACATGTATACCAGAATATTAAAAAAAAATATTTTTTTTTTACTGAGTACTAGCATCCTTCTCTACAGTTTGCCAAGCAGAAAAAAAAGAGAGAAAAAAGAAGGAAACTACAAAAGAAAAACTGAAAAACTTTTGTAGAATCAATGAGAGGAAGTCAATCATGACCACTTATTTATAATCCAAACTACTCATTATCTACCTTGAAGTCAACAAACCAATAAATGAGCAATTAGTCAGAATTGTAACTTCTTGTTTATTTATAACATATTACTACACTAAACTATAAATTAATCACATATAATGTGATCATTAAAAAACCTAAACCTGCATTCATAACTAAATTCCTTTGAACTTTCATCATCTGAGTCTCAATCAACAGGAACTTACTCAAAAAAGACATACATCAGGGTCCATGTAATTTATTATTTGAATTATATTTGGAAAATCCTTTCAAAAGTCATGAAAAATTCATTCACTAAAATTGATAAATACTGCAAGTGGAATTCAAATCATAAGTCATTATAAGAAGTTGAAGGTAAATGAATATTAAATTTTATGTTATCTTTAAATAGTGAAATGAGAATTACCAATTTATCTATGTACAAGTAAAATCATCTTAAACAAATTTTAGACAATATACAGAATATTTGAAGAACACACTTTTTCTGGGAAAAATTACAAGCCCCACCATTTCTCCTATCACAGAAAAGAAAAAATCTACCTTCATTCTATTAACTTTGGAAACCCTTTGTCGCAGGCATTTGGAAATAATGGAATTACTTCTTGACTAGAATTACAATCTACATAATGCAAATGTCACTGTCATGACTTCTCCTCTGATAATGGTTCATACCCTTCTTTCTCAATGCGGTCCTTGAACTTCAAATAGGTTCTTTTGCGGTCAAAATGCTTCACCTGAAAAAGACCAACCAATGTTATAAAAAAATTCACAGTTCATTTCTTGAAGAAGCAAGTTAATTTAAAGATAAAAAGGAATATGGTAAAACCCATTATAGAAAACTACTCGATTCAAAAGAACTGCTCTTGTGAAAGAACACCTACTAAACTGCTCACTGCTTTAATTTCTATTTTCTTGTTTAACGACATTGAAGTAATTTCTGTGAAACAAAAACATATTAAAAGGAATGAAGTTGTTTTAAATTTTAGTCAAAACGCGCATCCGTGTGAACATGTGTGCATTCGTGTGCGTGGCGTCTGCGTGCGCATATGTGCGCATGCGTGGCGCATGTGCGCGCGCATACGCATATGCATAAATATGGGAAATAGATACAAGGAAGAAGAAGGAATGATAGGGCGCAAAAAATCTTCATCAACAGAAGTTTTGTATTAACAGTACTTATGCAATTTTTAATTTTTTTATTTTTTCACTTTCAATTTTTGAAAATACAGAGTTAACTGTTAATACGATCTGTGCCATATTTATGAGTGTTCGTGGCTCCAATGAAGAAATTTAAAGCAAAATTAAACAAAAACTACTCATATTTTCGAAAAATTGAACATGATCTTATTTAAAAAGGTGTCCTAGAATAGATCTCGTCACGAAAAAATCTACCAAGTAGTGTTTCTGACAAAACACTGAACATTTTTGCAATTTTGCTGTTTTCCAAAATTCTGAAAGACATGCATCATTTTCAGTCTATCTTGCCGCTGTATGTGTAGCAAATTAATTTTAAAAAAATGAGCTAGTTTTGTAAAATAAAATTACAATGTTAAGTCTCATGTAAAGAAACCTACAAATTCAAAATGCGTTTCAAATTCGCAGCACCTGTAGGTCCGCCCAATCCACCTAGCAATATCAACTTGGAGAAATAAACTGAATGGTTAGATGCAAGTGCTGACAAGCGACGCACGGACAGACTGACACAGGGGAAAATCCCCAAAAGTCAAATACATCAATTTCTAAAAGAACTAGCACGAGCTCAATGAAATAATGTGAAAACATGACATATACAAACTATTTAGTCACGTGTGAGCCCACAATTGTAATGCTGTTGGAAAAAAACTGCGAATGTGCTACAGAAAAACTTATCTCCAGGCAATGGTCAGGGAAAAAAGAATGAACCTTGACCGCATATTACGCGAAAGGACCCAATCGTCCGTCCGTGAGAGCTTGGAAGAGAGAGAGAGACAAACGAGGAAAAGAGAGAGAGAGAGAGAGACAAACGAGGAAAAGAGAGAGAG
>BOPP01000360.1:399987-438070 GCA_017312745.1 Gryllus bimaculatus | reverse complement strand
TTTCGAGCTTCCTGGAATTTTCATGATCACATAAAATAAACGTAGTGGTGCAAGTTCAACAGCATGTATTTCTTGGCAAACGTTCGGTTAATATTGTAGTATTGCACCTTCTATCCCATTAATACTTCGGCCAGTGACGGCTGGTGCCCCAACAGGCTAGAGGATGCACCTCTATAGAATAATGAAAATGTAATTTGAAAATTCAGAACACTGTCAAAATATTAGCAACTCACATAAATAAATTCAATAAAAGTCTATATTGAAACAAAACTTACATAATTTTATGCGTATCCGTGTCGGGTATATACACCTTCCGCGCTCGTGGTTCTGACTTTCCACTGAGCACTTAAGTTTTTATTAGTTCTGCATTGAGGAAATTGACAGTAATAGAAGTCATACAAAACAGAAAATGAACTTTGTTTTGAAAATATGGTGTTCGCACTTCAGCATTTTGCAACGAGTACTATTACTTTGACACGTTTTCCACAAAATTATTTTATTTCGAAAATTTGACTGCCCTCAAGATATTACACACGCACACAAAATCGCTAGCATATTGTAAGTCGGCCGAAAGTACGCACCCACCGTGAGAGACAGGAAGGAACTTCCTTCCAGAAGGACCAACTTTACACAACAGACTCTTGATCAAATGTGCATTCAATAAACGTGAATTTCATAAACTTAAATGAAGCTAGTGTCAGACAAAGATAGAAAATTGGGATTCCCCTCGGGTTTCAGCGCAGCGATCGGCGACCAAACCCCCTACTCATTGATTGCTGCATCGAAGGCCCAGCGTTGAAGCTTAGGGCCAAAGAGTAAATGCAGTACGGGCCGGTTTCACCAACAGAGGAGTAAAGTTGAGAGTAGTTCCCCGAGAGTAAGCATTTACTCTAAGATAGTAACTCTCGAGTACAATATAAGCGTTTCACCACACTTTTACAGGGTTGTTTTACTCTAGAATACATACTCTCCGATACACTCCACGAATCAGCTGAACGCGCAATATTTGAGAGCGATTCAAGGGGCTGTGAGCGAGAGGCGCTAGGGACCACTGCGGACCAACGCGAACCTTTGGTTAATTCCTTATATTCTATCATTCATTTCAGTTTCGGAGTTCTTGGCATTATTATCTTGTGCGTTGTTATCGTGATTTGATTTGACATTGTTTATTTCTAGTTTTTGTATCTTGAATTGGAAGGGCTTCGCCTTCGCAAGCGCTTCGACGTGAAAAATCCATTTTGGCGAAAATCCTATATACTGGTTAGGCTCACGTCATATTCGCCCAAAGACATTACAAAAATCCCTTTCGATACCTGAGATCCTCAAACCGCGTCGGGGGATGATAGCCAAAATCTACTGCGCATTTGCCTTTGCAGGTAGTTTTCATTACAAGGGATCGAGTATCTTCTTACCAAATCTTGCCTGAAAGTGACGTTGCTACCTGTATCATCAATCAACTTCATATTGTGGCGTCGTCGGGTGCGAGTAACACACAGACACGGAGTTGTTTATACAATTTTATTACACTAATACACACTCCCGGGAACGCCGTCACTCCCAGCACTAACATCTCTGAGCATCGCCGCCCCAGCCCCGACGCAAACCCCAGCGCTTGGCGCGCTCCTTCTTTGTCCCTGGCAACCGCCACCACCTCGCTGCCCGAAGCCCGATAACCGCCTGACGTGAAAGCTCCGCACCGCGATTCGGTTCAAACTCGAATGAATGACCACACGGCTGGTTACTCTCCAGCCGCCTCGCGAGGGGTCAAGTGACAGCCCTCCCATGCCGGCGGCGTCCTCTCATCTCGAAACGTGGGTCTGTTTGCAATTTTGGAGTCCAGCTGCACCGCGGCTGGACTCACCCATGTTTTCCGTCTGCGCCAGTTGACACCCGCGTTCCGAGACACGCCCACCCGGGCCCTTGAGGAGGGGCCCGCCTCTGGTGGCCTTCCGCTTGCCGCCAAAGGACTGTCCCCGCCCCCTCGCTGGCCTTCCGACATGTGTTGTCCATCTGGCCCCTTGGCACGACGTTACAGTATGTGTAGAAACTGGGGATCCCAGAGCTCACGAAATCCTGAACAGACGACTGCACTGCTCTCTGTAGCGGGAGAAACAGTTTTTAACTTTTTTTTTGGCGTTAAATAAGTGGCGAAAGTCCAGCCTGCGAGGCAAGGAGAATCGTCAGCATGGAGCCCTAAGAGACAAAACAACCAGTTTCTCTTAAAAAAACTCAATATTCCCACAATCGCCACGAAGACGACGCAGGGAGCCCAAGTTTACAGCGTCCGTATGGCCCGATTTAGAGGAGCTTCCTTTGGCCGACGATTTCGAGAGTTTCAGCGAAAGTGCGCGTGCGCACAACGGCTTCTAGGGACGTCAGAGCCGCATGCGCGCACGTGCCAAAAATTCTCGAGAACCTTTGTCGGAAAAAAATGGAGCAAATTGGGACTAGGGCCTCCCACCTTCCGAGTGACGTGCCCTGATTACACGCCACGTGTTCGATTTCAGAAACGCGCGCATGCGCACAGCTTCTCTGCCTCCCCCCCTCCCAAAGGCGCGCTCTGGGCATTTGCGCGTGCACTAAAACTCCCGAAATCGCTGACAGGAAAGGATTGTCTAAATCCGGACCAAGGGCGTAAACCCCCACGTCGAGTGAAGGCCCATTCACAATGCAACCATAAACATAAGCGTGGCGTTAACATAAAAGTTAGGGCTTCGTCCATACGCGGACTCATTCACAATGCGTTCGCATAAGCAGAACACGTAAGACGTTAACTTAAAAGCTAGCAAGTTTCTGGTCTTATGCTTATGTAAGACATGAGAAATGAACCACTCACAGAATGGTAACTCAAAATCGAGAATCGAAATTGGAGCGAAGTCGATAGAACTAACGTCATATGAGCCACGGACACAGTCGATACATTGAAATCGATTCTCACATCCAACCAATAGTAAACCAGAACTCTCACAGCCAATAGAAACTCTTATTTTGCTTACGTTAATGTTAAACATTGTATAATTACTTCAGTCTATCACTTATATTAATGTACATGTATATGCGCTATGCTTATGCTTACGTTTGCATTGTGAATGGGCTTTTACACTCTTTCTTTTGCGGAACGATATCAGAAGGTTTAGCAAACGCGCACGGCTACTCTGCCGCTCCAGAAGCCGCAAAGCGCTTGCGCCAGATCGCAAAACTCGACACCGTTCGTGAAAAGGAAGCAGGGCGAAAATCGCGTTGGGACATCGCTTTAAGGTCTGGCGTGGCCCAGTCTCTTTTCGATCATTCGCGTGTAGCCTTTTGTTCATTTCAGTTTTTTTAGTGTAACATACTTTCGATTATTTTTAACCAAAAAAATTACGGGTGTTGAAGGTCTTTACTAAGGATCAATTAGACTTGAGAATTACCTCGGCGAAAAAGAAAACAAAACAGTATGCTTTCTACAGGTTTGACCAGCTGAGTTGAGTTTAACTTAGGGCCGATGCTGCAGCGATTTTGACCGGGAGGCCCAAAGATTCGAATCCCGACGGCGATGAATTTTAGACAGTTAGCTACTTATTACTCGTTCACTTTACATTTGCAAACGGAGCGCTGCGATTTGCTTACACGAGATCACCGCCGAATGAATGAGATACGCACGACTGCAATAGACACTGAATTAGATGTGTTATAAGAGGGAGGTGAGCGGGATACAGTCCCACGCATTGCAGGGAACGGCAAAGTAGAAGCGGGCAAGATCATAACTATTGTGTAATAGATCTGTGCAAAGGAGGGAAAAAAATCCGAGTATTTTATGGCTAGCGTGTAATGACGATGAAAAGGTGTATTGTACTGAAGCTCTGTCCATAGGTCTTTCTATTGGTATTAAAAACCCCTTTTTCTTTTCCTCGCGGCAAATATTCGCCACATTATGTGTAATTAATTTACTGCCAATACGCATTCTCGCACAGCGAAGAGCATTTCATTTTTCGTAGACTTTACGAAAAATTCAAAAACAAAATAAGCACTTTTCCCCCCGGACTGCCTTGGTTGGCGTCAGATGTGTTAAGACATCGGCACTACTCGTGCATTCGGGGATGTGTTCGGCCCTCACTTTTTTTAAAAACAAGATTAACCGCCGTCCGCAAATGTGTGATGAACGAGTAATAGCTAAGCCGAATTCAGCCACTTTTCGGAGGAGATTTCTGGCGACGGCTTCTCCGATCAACACCACGCGAGTGTCGGAGCAGTGACCTAACAAACGGGCCACGGACCACGCGGGATCTTTCCTTTCTCTTCCTTGTCTTATCCTCACACCTTCAACACACACACGCACACGCACACACGCACGCACACACGCACACACACGCACACACACACGCGCGCACGCACAAACACACGCGCGCACGCACACACACGCACACGCGCGCGCACACAAACTGCGCCACACACCACACACAGCGCGCACACACGCGCGCGCACACCACGCGGCGCCACACGCGCGCGCACACGCGCCGCACACACGCCGCGCACACGCCGCACACACACGCCGCACACGCGCGCACAAGCGCCACACACAACGCGCCGCACACACGCGCGCACACACGCGCACACACCACGCGCACACACACGCGCACACCACTCAACATAATCACAAATGTAGGAAGACTAGTTGGGAGCTCAGAGCCTGTCCCGGCTGGGGTGGAGCCCCTGGCAGGGGAGATACCTGGAAGGGAAACCCTCGCAAAGCGACGTGTAAGTCTTCGTGATATTTCGCCATCCAGCGGCAGAGTACCACCGCCACCTCCCGGGTAAACATTCACTACTTTAACAGGACTAAAGACCAAAGCAAGTCAACTGACTTGCCCGGAAATAATTAAATTTGATTTTGTCACGTTTCGATACAGCACGGGAGTACTCCTGTCCTGAGAGAGCTTCATGTCAGAATGTCAACTACGAAGGCTGACTCTCCTATGAACCAGAGCCAAAGAGCGCTGCGGCTTACAGTTGCCGCCGAAGCAAAACACGAACGAAAACGAATAAACAAAGAGCAGCTTCTCAGAAATATTTAGGCTGAATTCCAATCCTCATGAGAGGCCTTTCCATCCAGCTGTGTTAACATTCGTTATTGCATCCACAGTCCTTCACAATAGCTGGGTTAGATAGAAGAATACACGGGGATTCATTTGATGTAATACACAATTTCGAAGTAATGCGTAAGAGACACAAATATAATACTGCCAATGTTTTTTTCTGTTGCTCCTTCGAAGTGGTAAGTGCCAACTGCAAGTTAAATGTTAGTACTTTCATTTTAGGCGATATACATGTTATGATTTAGCTTGCCCATGATTGTAATCATTCCGCGAATCGTATGGATGAATTTTTCACGACTCTCTCCTTTCCAAAAACTCCCATCTGATTTTTTTTCTTCCACCCGTGTTCTTCACTTTTTCCTAGTTTCTTTAATCGGTTTAGGAGGAGTGGCAACTAAATCAATTTTTCACATTTCTTCCTTCTTTCACTTCACGAGTCCATTATTGAACTTTCTTACGGGCTTAAAATGAAAATGTCCCAAGGGGTACACCTTAAGTACCCCCCCCCCAAAAAAAAATTAAAATTTTCGTTACAAATTCCAGGGACCGCGACATCAGCCAGATCGATTTAGGAACGTTGATTTTGGAGAAAATTGGCTGCACGGTTTAGCCGCAGGCATTGTTTACACATGGACAGACGGACGGACGTTTTGCTGTGTCAATCTATTTTTCTGTTCCAAGGACCTATAAAACATGGATTCTGGCTACACCACATGTTAGAGGATTTTTTTCTTTGTAAATTTAGCAACTGGATTTACCTTCTTTTTCGTTACTAGGGCCCGGCAATGAGAATTTCTCTGCTTTTTTCCCGCAGCATTACATATGTTTGTCTCTACCGCGAAAGCGGTATTGTGTATTCTTCACATAATTTCTATCTTTCGAAGCTCCGATACACAGGTACCTCCATGAATTTCACACAGCCCAACTCGGATCATTATGTTGATTCGCCAATGGATAACTTGACTTCGAAACTTCACGCGCAAGTGAAGGTAGTGAAACTTCTCGCTTCACGTTACAGACGCGCGCGATAGTGCGTGTGTTTTAGAAAAACAGAGAGGAAGAAAGAGAGAAGGATAACGAAGGACATGGCGCGCACAGTATGCCGTACGTATCATTCCACACCACTCGTGTTCTATCGGGGAGCACATGTCACCGGAGAGGGCACCCCCGCCAGTGCACGAGTATGCCGCCAGGCTGGTATCCGGATCCCTCCGGAACGCAGTTGCAAACCTCCCCATTCAATGCCTGGGTTGGGCCGCCCTGACAGCTCACAGCTCCTAGCTATCCGGGCTGGTACCGGAGTCCAAACAATGCGCTACTCATATGCGCCAGGACAAGTCCTTTCCCTTCGCCCAGTTTCGGGCTACTGCCACGACGAAGCCCAGCGCACAACAGGAAGGCCACCCGCACTAAGCTCCGGGCGGCTCAGGGCTCCCTTCGCGCACCCTTACAGCCTCCACCATGAAGCTACTGGCGTTAGTACTGCGACAATCTAGGCACTCTGGGAGGGGGTATCTGGTCCCCATCGGGGTACCGGTTCTATATGATGGTACCGGAGCATTCCATCGCCCACGCCTGCCCAAAGATCGTCGCGCCAGGGACTCAACTGGTGAGTTACCGGGCGAACCTCGCTCTCGTGGCTCAGTCGCTTGCCTTTCACCACTAAGGTTCCGGGTTCGATTCCCGTAGAATCTCATGTGAAATTTGTTACGACAAAACGAGTTTGCAAGCTTCATAGGGGCTAATGATCCCGTGAAGCGTCCTAAACCTTACCCCTATCCTTATGCCTTCCCAATTCTGGCCGATGGGTAGATGACGCAGGGTGCGTGGGAGACGCGAGCACTAAGATGGTACCTGTCAGCGATACTCTGAATTGACTATGACACGTGACTTGACTACCCAGCGGCCCCCAGAGAGTAAGTAAGAGGGTAATAACGGATGATTACTTCTACAGGAATTAACGGAGGATTACTCCACTGTGCCCTCAACGCTCCAAGGAGCTAGGATTCCCGTTCTACATAGACAACAAATTAAAAAAAAAAAAAACACCTGCAAAACGGAGCTTAGCGAATCGCCTTACGTCTTGCCCCCACTTGAAGCAAACGGAGCGAACCTAGGATCGCTGCGCCCGTGAACTCAGGTGCCCGTGTCATCTCTACAAACTCTCCGCAAAATCCCACCACCTACGCAAGGCGATTCCTCACCCCCCCCCTCCGAGGGCACATAGCGCGCCAGCCGGGGACCGTTTGCCCCCTTCCTCAACAAGCGGGCCACACACAGGATCCGTCAGCCACCTACTTCGGAAATGAAAAACCACGGGAACCTCCCGATCAGAACAGCCCGCAGGCACGTTTCTCAAGTCAGCAGCTACATTTCACCTACTATCCAGATACTGTCAAAAATTAGCAAACGTGAGGACTCGAGCTCTCGAACAACCTGGCCAGAGACGTTGCAATGGCACCAAAGCCCTCAGTCATTTCGGGCAGCACGCATGGATTCTGCGGTCATATGCATTTACACACAAGAACACAATTAACAAAAAGTAAATAATTCTACCATTTTTTTCGCAAAAGTAATTTGCTGTAATTGGCTGAAAAAGTGTTATACTCAGAACATTTGGTAGCTTGAATGTTGTAAAAGTATCCTCAAGAATTTTCACGTTTTTCAATAATATTGTCAGTCCATCAACCTCTGGCCTGTTATTGGTGATGGGTAGAGATTGGTTGTCAGACAACATGTCTACTACTTATTGTCTTTGCTTAGCATTGTCTTTGCCTGGCGTAAGTTTGCATATCTTTGCCTGGCACAAGTTTAATTTGTGTTCCGCAAGTTCATAATAAGCATACTGCATTTGAACATATTATAGTTGACTGGCATATTACAGAAAATTATGAAATGAAAGTTATGAATTTAGCTTTCACATTGCATTTATATTTTTTTATTAGTAGTTCCTATGTGAATAATTCTAGATCACAGATCTGCATTTTACCATATTTAAAATATAGATAATTAATCTTTTTTACCAAATATAAATTACAATAACAAATATATGTATTTTCTTTGAAAGCTGCATGTGTAAGGTAATTATGGCCAAGTTCCCTGAAACATGCATATTACCTTAAAGGAAAGTTTGAATACAAGCTACCTGAAGGCAGTGCCCTCTACTTTCGCACTCAACACTACTTGGTAAGAATTCAGTCAAAGGTATAAATGGATAGGGAGGAAGAGAGCTAAGAAAACCAAGTGAGGAAGAAAAAGGAGCAAATAGAGACAAAATGAAAGGAAAAGAAAGAACATCAGCAAGCCATATATCACAGTAATTACATGTTATCTCACAAATAAATTTTATCTTTTTTATTTAGTGCAGAACAAGCAATTTTAAAGTTACTTTCAACTCTATCCAAGAATGAATTGTGAAATCTAGGAAACGCATAGTGGTTCACTCACTATACAGTTTCAGGTTTACTAGTGTGGCAGTTCAGAATGTAATACATAATTACTAATATGCATTTCTGGGTCAAATGCACTTCTGGCCCTTTGGTTATTGACCACTATTTCTACATTCTTCTCAGTTCTTACTACGAAGTACAATAAATATGTTTTGCTTTTATCTTCAATTTTGCCAACCCTTCCCTTCCACCCTCCTATTAGAAGTATCATGAGGCACTCTCTGCCACAACACTTTTGAACTACATTCCATTTGAGCACCTTTATTACTACAAAATATAGCAGTTCAGTATACTGGGCAAGTTAGGAGAGAATCAGGAATATAGAAACACAAAATTCAAAAGGAGTATTGCGGAAAATGTTCAACATTGTTTTTACTTTTTATACTCCACTTAGTTATGAAGTTTACCTACAAATACTTCAGTGCTTTATAATTATAAATTAACCTATATGATTATAATAATTCATTAGGAAATGACAATCACACATTGAATTTGATTAGGCTGATTTCACACAATCATTCCGTATATTAGTTTCCTCAGGCCAATAACTGGCAATTTTCTTTGATGTTCAAAACTAAACTTTTCAAATGAAACATGCTTATAAAAGTACTTGTAAACACAAAAGCAAGCAAACTTGGGTGCTCCTAATATGTAATAACAAATGAATTTTGCCAAGCTACAGAAAATGGAACAGGAAGGACACTATAAAGAAGTGTGTAAATGCAATACACAAGGTGTATGATAAATACAGTGAAAAGAAATTCTTTTTTCAAATATGTTTTTAAAGACACTGGATACATAATGTGGTCGACATGAATTTTATTTGTTAAACACTATCTTTTATTGCAAGGTTTAAATGAAAGTGCTTTTGGAATTACATATGACAAGAAGAAGAATTGTCGCACACAGCTGATTTCAAAAATACTAGACTTAAAATCTTCTAACAAGAACAGCATGAAACAGTTAACATTACTTCACTAGCAGTTCATGCATTCAATTCCAGTAATATGACAATTTTCAAATTAGTAATATTTATCAGTCATTGCCATGGTTTATATTATTAATACCATTTGAGAAAGTGGCAATTCATTTGAATATGCAAAGATTTAAAAACTTAATATACTATGAATTATCTAACTACATAATGTGTTATTGACAAATGTTTGTACTATATAATGTTTGTTGACAAATAATTACCAGAAATTAGGGTGGAAAAAAAAAATAATTTTGTTAAACTTGAGGATATTTGTAAGCTTCCTTTTTATTATATTATTTCTCAGGTAAATAAGTTACAAATAACTACTACTTTGTAAATAATTGATTTCAGTTCAAGATTTAAAATTTACAAACTTAGCTGTTAATAATATTAACCTGACACAGACATAAAAATGTTTTTATAGTTTGCATATTTTCAAGAAGGGTTTTAAAAGCAAATACCATTTTGAGACCTGCATAAAAACAACATGATATTAGATATAATTATGTTTCAAAACGTTAACTTGGAAATCGGTACGTTTAAGCGCTACGAACAGTTTTTTCAAAAGTAAAATATGAAAATACCCACTTTAGAGGTTGATTTAAAAACTCGTCAAGAATCCGTTAGAGATTACCAAAGCACAACAGTTAGGAGTGGTCAATAATATCCAAGGCACTGGTAACCCAAGTCACTGAAGCAAAGGTCTAGTAATCAACCTTGGTTATTACAAATGTTGTTTAACTGAGAACATTCCAACAAATAGAATCTTTCATAGAGGAAAGGTTCATAATCCAATTGTGGTAGACTACTGTGAATGTTATAATACCAGTTATAATCAATCTGCAGTTTGGATTTTTTTCTTGTATATTGGAGATGGTTGTCAAATGTTCACAATAAATATCAAGGTGGGATTGTGGAGGGATGTATACACACCCAATATGATGTTATGATTATATCCCTTAATTCTAAAAAAAATTTGCTGAAGGTGATCCTCTTCAATTATGACCAATTCAGATAAGATGTTACTTTCACCCGCAATCAAAACTCCACCACCACTCACTCCACCACCCACTCATCTCCACCACACTCACTCCACCACCACTCACTCCACCACCACTCACAGTTAGTAATTGCAGGATCTCTGTCTTTCCTGTATTTTGTGTGTAAAGAAAGGCAGTTAATTTATTATTTTTCTAATGAATAAAAATAGGAACTATACCACTGAAAGCAATCTCCCATAATAATTGAAAATTGTTTTATAGTCTAGTATTAATGCTGCCCCCCCCCCTCATAATTTTGCTACGAAACTCAATGTAGTACCTAGTTTTGAAAAAAGCAAAGTTTATTTATTGCCTAAGTCTATCTATTAATGTTCCACAAAATAATGTATAAGCTATCATTTGTATATTGCAGCAGTGAGCAGTTATATTTCATTTTCTTGCTTTCTTTGTTAATGGTTGGCTGGCTAACAGTAAACCTTTTTGACACATTAATTGAAAATTATACACAAGATTTTTACACAAGCAAAATTGCATCTCTTGAATTATTATGTTAATACCATTGTATATTTGAGCATTTCAAATGGCCAATTTATTTGATTTGTTAAAGTTTTACTCAGCTAATGTTTTGACAACTACACTTTGGCTATGAACTGATCATACAAAAACAAAGTGGTGGTGATTACAACACATTAATGTAACTAGACTTACCCACTGAGCTGGGCAAGATGACTCGTACACTTGCCTCTGCTTCAAGCAGCGTTCACGCTCCTCCAGGTTCAGGTCCAGACACTCCCAATAACGATCACGAGCAGTCCAGCACTTGTCACGGTCACCCTTATTAGGGAATGACATTGCTTCCTGGTTGGCAAAAACACCACACAATCAACACACTATAACTCCCCTCTGCCCTCAACAACACAATTGCACTACTCTCTAGGGGGCACGTTTTCACGCCAACAGGTTGTGCAACTAATTTTACGCACATCAAATGTTTCTTTAAACAGAATACGTATCAAAATCTGTATTTTTCTTCTGGTTACAGAAATAAAATATTAGGCAAAAAAATTTCAACCAATTGGGGGGAGGGGGAATCCACAATTGAGAGATAAATGGATGAGAAAGACTCTCAGTGAATTTTTGCAGAAATTATTTTAAACGTGAGATAACTGATCACCACCCACACAAAATATTTGACAATTAAAAACTATTAAAATTTCTTGCACAGTCCACATAATACAAAAAGTGACAAAACTGCTTGTGTTAACCACAGTCCTGCTGGTTAAGAACGCGCTCCCAAGTGCAATCGCCCAGCGGCAACTGCCCTCACCGCTCACACTCACCCGTCACCACGCGCTCTCCACCTCCAGGGGAGAAGAGGGCCAATCGGGTGCAGGCAGGGGCCAGCCAATGGCAAGAGGCCTCTTGCAGGCTCTGTGCCAGCACCTCGTGTGGGTGGACAGCCTCCGGCCCCAGCAGCAGGTGAATGGAACCTTGGGACACAAACAGAAACTGTTACACATGTGGCAGCCACTTGGTGCTATTCTTAGACAGTCTGGGGCTATAAATAGCCCCACAAGATGTGGTGGTCACTGTGACTGCATATTCTGGTAACCATGTGGAACAGTCATTAAAGGGTTCTCTCTGAGTTTTGAATGAATGGTGTAAACAAGATTACAAATTAACACTGACATTCTTTGGACACCAAAATTTAAAAAACCCAACATCATTTCACAATTCAGGTCTCTATCCATTAAGAGTATATTATGTATGAATAGATTTTGATCAAATATGAAAGGTTTCAATAACGAACTCTTATAAAAAAAAAATTTAAAAAAAAAGGTATTCATGTTAAAGAAAAGATTTTAATTTATTTTACAAGCAAATAAATGTAAATTAAATCTCTCAATGTAGGTCCTTTATTTAAGCTAAAAAAGTAATAATGCACGTTACTGAATATATTACCTAATTCGTTAACTGTAAACAACAAGAAATAAAAATCTTTAAATCTCAAATTTAATACTATACATCTCCTTTATACACAAAGTACAAATAAAAGTATGAGAAACAGAGTTTTCCGTATTTTATATTTGCATAGAAATTTCCTTTTATGTTTGGAATGGAAACCCTCATTTAAGCTGAATATATAAGTGAAATGGAGTCAGTCAAATGTAAAACATTCATGACACGAAACCTTTTCTATATAAATCAGCTAATACAATATCCATTTCCAGCTAACATTCTCAAAATTGCCTTGTTTGAAAGAAATTACCTTTTTGCAATGAACCTAGATCTCTAAATATTGGGGTCATTCCATAAGACTCATACATCCCTCTTAACTCTTATTTCCTTTATTTCTGAATGCACTCAAAGAGTAACTAACATTCCACTTCTCCCACACGAAGCTAATTATATAGGAGTCCAACCACACATGTTTATGCAAGTATGTCATCTGCCAAGCCACCACCTCACCAACTATGTAGGTGGAAATAATTTGGGTTTCCAACATCATGAGGGCATTTTTCTTAAGAGATGGTATAGTGGTAAACACACAGAATGTGCTACTCAGAAATAGTACTGATTCAAATAAACACCTATCCAAAAATTCTTTAAGTGATTTAAAGAAATGAATACATCTCTGGGATTGCATTAAACTGAAAAAGTGATATGTTAATGATTTTTTTAAATAACATCTTGGGCAGCAAATAGCATTCCGTTTCAAGTTTTTCAATTCAATTTTCATAACGAATATTCTAATTAAAACTTGAAAGGCGACATTTTCGTTTTAGACTACTCTTTTATTATTATACAGGTCTTGAGGTAAATGAAGTCCCTCAGAAGGCGTCATAACGTGACCTGCCGAACACCAATGCATGAGGAGTTACCTGACAATCAGGGGCAAATGTCACAATTGCCACTTCGTTATATTTCTCACATGTTCATTGGCAAAAAGTTATCTTCAACCCCTGTACATGTGTTTGATGTCAATAAAACTTATTTCCCAATATATGTATTCATTAAATGTCCAGATTATTACTGATGCTACAAAATGGCACAGACTTTCTATCATGTTGGTTTGGAGAAAATCGGCTCAAGGGTTTAGCCGCTAGATTTGTTGATGGCCGGGCGGACGGCGAGAGGAACGGACATTTAAAATACATGTAAAACAGCATAATGGATTTGTAATTATACCACTCTAAACTCATCGTTTTCACAATCACGTGACAGGAAAGTGTCATTTTTTTCAAATACTTGTGTTCTTACTTCGAGCGTCATTGCCATCAAAGTTTTCATCGGACAAAATTCGTTCATCTATAAAACTTCGTTGTTCATTATCCTTATGCCCAATCCTGGATTAATTGGAACCCAGGGCAGTTGTGTAGATTACAATAATTTTGGACCAACATTGCAAAATTAGACACAGCCATTAATCGCTCCACACAATCACGGGCGAAACACAGGAATGTCCAATTCGACACGAGAAACAATTCTTCGTTCGCCTATATTCGGAGGGGAATTAAAGCCGACTGTCCCATGTTGATTTACTGCTAGTAAGGAGCATCTGAGCTAAATTCAAAATCAGGCTTTCGCCGCCGGGGTAATACCTTGTTTTCCGCAAGCTTTGCGTGGTACATCACCGATGTATTTGTCAATTTTTTGAGGAAGATTTTTTTAATCGATGTTTTGTTTTTTTACATAGTTGACATTCGATTTTGAATGAAAAATAGTACTATAATAAAAACTTTCAATAATTTTGGAATATCCATAAATTGGAGATTCCTCAGACCAAAGTAAGCAAGGGTGAAAATACAGAAAATAAAGGTTTCGTTCATAAATGCAGTCCATATTTTTTTGATTGTCCAATTAGATAACAAAACTATTCTTAATTATGCTGATTTTTTAAAAAAAATATTGTCAGTTTAATTTCAATTAATAAACGCGACCATCTTTTATTACCTCTAACGGGAATATTAATAGTAACTAGACGTTTGGGGTTAAGGTTATAAAAAATCCATGGTTTGGGGACGTTTTATTAAAACCGATATTTTAATTTTGAACTACTTTCAAAAGATCCCATCCGCACTGTAAGGACCCAGTGAGTGCTAACAACAATAGCGATAACAACGGTGTAAACGAAGTAATCTTCAAAACGTATTAATCTAACACTCGTTAATGAAAATGAGGTCAAAATTAAACAAACTTACAAAAAATGTAATATTTAATATGTATGGAAATCTCAATTAATAATTTGAGAAATATTTTCTACATCTCCCCTAATAGTTTAATTGAAATAGGGGTTTATGAACACATAGATGAGAACGACCTCACACAGGACATTTTTCAGTAAAAGTTTGGAGTCATTTCCGAATTCCGTCATTTAAGCGTTTTTGGGCTAAACTGCACTAAAACTTTTGAACATTCGAAAATAATCATAAGAGATTTGAATAATTTGTGCTTACTAATGCATTAAATTATAAAATCACGCCTGTACAGTAAATATTAACGACGCAGGAGATTATTTTAGTGTTATTTTTTTAAATTAAAAATTACTATCAAAAAAGCTATTATATCATGTGGATTAGTGCTCAGCGTTCTATCCGCAGAAAAAGCTACAAGAAAAACTGGGGAGCAGTTTTCAACGAAACAATGTTACATTTTTAATTGTATTTATTTTTAACTCGAAATTACGCGAAACTACTCATATTTTGAAAACATTTTGCCATACATATAAAATTGCCAAATCGATCTGGGAGTATTAATTTTGAAGAAAATCCTACGAGCGATTTTTGGGTTAATATTGGTTGGACAGACATTTCGCCGAAAACGGGGTTTCTTTCGATGTTCAAGACGCCCAAAACGAGGATTCTTCCTACACTATTCGGGAAAGTAATATACTACATGCAGATTGATATAAGCGTTCATTCAGCGCCGTTTGCGAGCGAAAATTGCCTAAACAGAAGTATGGGTGTTGTGGTGCGTTATCGTTGGCATTTCTAATGAAATAAAACTCCACTACAGAGAATGCTTAAGCCATCAAAGCTGCTGCTCTTGGTAATAAGATACTATCTGTGCAATGACAACCAATATAAATTTCTTTAATCAGAAGTAGCCGATCGGCCGACCACTGATTAATTTTAGTACATAAGAACAAGAATTTCATATTTCACAATGAAAAGTTAAACATTTTATTTATTTCTACCGAACATGCATTGCATGCATATGCTCGTGCCGTTGCAATTTTAAAATTTCCCACAACCTTTGTACTTCAGCCTCGAACTATCGCACGTAGCGCGTCATTCGTTTCAGACCCCTGGGTAATATTTCTACAGGAGCAAGAAAAGTTCTCTTTTTCGTTATCAGGAACTCAAATCAATTTTTTTTGTCGCGAAATCGGCACCTTTTCCTTTCGCATTACAATACTTTCTATATATTATGCATTTGCGATCGAGAAAGTAAAAGTGTGATTGCAAGAAATATTTCATATATAAAATGTATTCCAGAAATTATTTTCCAATAAATAAAGAAATAAAACAACTGAACTTCTTATTAAATTAACAGTGAGAAAACTATTGATCAATGCATAGTTACAGTATATTTATACAATTATGGCACAGATCAGTACATGCTTGTTCCTTATTTTTAGTACAATTCTATAAACAATCAAGTTCTCACCATAATTTTTTATAAATATACAAAATAAAACAAAAAGCAAGAATTACAGACCTTTGCTTTGAAATTTAGAATGTTCAATTAAAATGAAATGAAATGAAAATTTTTTTCCCCAGACAGAAAAAAATAAAAACAGCTGCAGAAAAAAACAAACAACTTCTGCAGAATTGTCAACTATTTTTCTCCACCATTTCAATCAGAAGATTATTAATAGATACATACATATATAAATTGTTCAAATTATTTCCTCTGTCCTATCACTTCAAATAAGTGGCATGCTTCCTAACACATGCTCCGATCACAAGCCAAGCGCCAGGCATTGTTGGAAGGGTGCCCTTTCTATGAAGCATGAACAGGCTGTTATGCACATGTGGAGCTGGGAGAGGCTATTTCTGACCCTGAGATGAGAGGTCTGACGTCAAGAAGCCTGTCACCACCACTTGAGTGGCCCACACAAACACCAGGGGTGCACAGACGTATGCTCCACTCCCTCCAGTTCCTTGGTTCTCATTTGCCTTTGTCCCCACCCCTGCTCAGTCCTCTATTTTTCCATAGAACACAATTCTATTTTTATACAATTCAATCTTATTCTTTTCCTCTTCTGAATGTTCTAGCTGTTATTTCCTTCGAATACATTTCTAGTCACCATTCCTCTTTCTTCATTTTTTTAATTCTCCCACCTCCCATACACTTTCTTTTTCCCTGTCATTTTAAAGATGAAAAAATTTAACTAGAACCTTTTGGAATAAAATATAAGATAACAAATATATCTCCAATAAATTAGTATTTTTCAGTTCAATTTGCTGGCCTACTTTTTTGAATGTTCTTTAACTCTCCACTACAGATTAAATTTTTACGCAATTGAATCCTTAACTTGTGTTGTTTTCGTATACTTTTGCCTGATATTTTTTCATTAACAAACTTAAATTTGGAAAAAGATAAAGTTTTATTTCAAAATACAATTACATTGAATTACAATTAATTATTGATACTATTTGCACAAATTCTGCCCAAATGACATCTGGCTTCTCGAAATGGAGAGAAACTATGTGTCAGGCTTTAAAGGGATGAACAAATCTACGAGAATATGCAAGGGATATCATCTAAACAGAAAAATTGCTCGTTAAAATATTTGAATAATGCACTCCCTGCGTAGGTGAACTATGGTGACTTTATATTGCAACTCCTACATACCAATAAACCAAAATTAAGTGTCTCAAAATTGCACCAGGATGTGTAGTATTTAAATCTCCCAGATTACCCCACATTTCAAAACAGGAAACATGTGCATGCCAACCTAACATCAACACAGAACTTGTTTGCAACCTCTTGAAAGTAACTCTTTGCTTTTTTGTTCGCATACCCTCACAGAGTGAACAGATGGCGGCTGAGAAACGTTTACAAAGATACAGCACCAATATTTAGTCAACTCAAATTAACTTTTAAAAAATTGCAGACTGAAAACCACTACATTCACAACTGATTATTTGGAGTTTCCGGACGCCTCAACGGCTAAGATCATTAGTCCCGTAAGTGTGGTCCGGTTTTATCTCTCGGGAGATGGCTATAATCTTCCCCCGCTGGATAGTGAGATCGGACGCCGACCAACACGTATGTTAGAGAGAATTTCCCCAACCAGGTATCTTCACCAGCGGCCCACCGCCCCGCCGTGACAAGCGAGCAGTTCCTAACGGGTCTTCCGACGAGTGTAGAAGTGTGGTAGTGTAGTGCGTGTGAGCGTAATAAAGGAAGACCAAGGTAAGACCTTGCGCGGTCCGTGACCCACTTGTTAGGGCACTGCTCCAGCATTCATCTGGTATTGATCGGAGGAACCAAGGAAAACTACCGATCGGGGCACTCGACCGCTAGAATTCTCCAACTTCTTTATTCTTCGGATCGGATGGTTCATGGCGTAGCTAAGCCAAATTTCTTGACATTTGGTTGGTATTGGATGTTAGTGCATATTGGGCAGATTTTTCCTTAAGGTGCATATTTCATTAAAATAAAGACATATCTAAAACGATTCATATTTTCATAGAATTTGTGAGCATTCATTAATTAGAATGGGCTTGTCAAAGATTGCGTTTTTTCCCTTTCTGTAGATGGTAAAATACTTGTGCAAATGTAGGACATCTCTTGATATATTTTTTTTCTAAACTAAACAGAATTGCAACAAGAAATACAACGTACTTCACTAAAGTGAACATTTACTTCCATTTTCTCCCGTGAAGTAAGGTAGGTTGTATAATGTTGGCACGAAAATATATCGTATCATTCAACCAAGCTAATGCTGAATTTTATCAAGAAAGATTCGTAAAGGAAATTAAATATCGTTAATTTTCATTAAAGTGCATATTTCAGAAATTTTAGGTCATGCATATATTTAATTGCATATTTCAAGATTTTTTAGGTCATAAATAGAAATCGTCTAGTCACGAAAAATTGAATTTTCGGGACATTTCACTTATATTAATACTTCTTTTGTTAAAAGAGGATTTATTTCGGCTTTTTGCTCATCTGTGAGGTCTTTGAGCTTATTCATACCAATATTCAGAAATTTTACTGAAACTTTTGTCCTGAGAGAACTGCGGAATTTTACATTTGAAAGTAACTACACGATTGAACTAAATCATTTCACCAAAAACAACTTCATAGACCGCACTGTCACGCTGCTAAATGATAGTTAACAATGAACAACACTTTTTCAGGGAATTTATATCCAGGCTTCTTTGTTGCATTATTGACTTAGAACTTGTTAACAATCAGGAAAACATGGTCGCGGCAGACAACAGTACGTGTTGCATTCCAATTAATGTTAAATAACTATGAACTTGACAAGAAGCATACTTAACTTTTTACTTTTTTCTTGGAAATGACTGAACAATGTGACCAGGGACTACACACACGCGCGCGCGCACACACACACACGCGCGCGCGCGCGCACGCAAGCATGCATGCTTAAACTGATATTTAAATGAATGCTTACTAACTCCTCAATAAGTTACTTATTGATCTCACAAACAGTTTAAATACAAAATTGATGTCTGGTTTTATCACTAAAAAATTTATTACAGTTTTTGTAACCCCCATCAAAGACAAAATAAACATTTGCAAAACAAACTTAAAATACCCACTTTCTAAATTGTCCTCCAATATTTAATATATTTTAGAAAGAGAACACACAACTCTCTTCCTCAAGCACATGTGAAAAACACATGCCAGGCTGTTGCTACGAAGGTGTTACTGCCAGTTTGACATTTTGCCAAACAGCTTGGAGGCAATCAAACAAGTTGACACCACATGACAAATGTCTTTCACATCTGGCCCAACATTTAAATCAACACAAAGATGAGAACATGGAGAATATATGAGAGTGAGAGGAATGAAAGTTTGCAAGCAAGAGTGTGACTATTATAGTCAGTATTTAGTTTAACTCCCTTTTGATTATAACAAGAAACTTTAAATAGGATAAAATATTTTTTAAATGTTTTTACAATCTCCTTGACTCATTTGACCCTTAACAACATTCCAATAATTTTCATGGACACTGGTTATAAAACTTAGTGGCACAATCCATATCCACTTATTTAATTGCTCTGTATTTTACCCTCATTGATGTCACACTACATATAGCACTGTGTTAAACGCATTATAAGTTTCTTTGTTTTGATCACTGATAATTTTTTTTCTTTAAATTCTTTAATATGTGCCAGATTTCTTGACCATGTTGATTAACAGTATGGAATTTTATTGAGTTTCGGTTAGTAAATAAACATCATTTATATTGCCAACAGTTGAGCTTTTATTAAGCCTTCATCAGGGCATTTTTATTTCAGCAAGGATAAGGCAACTGCAGTGTCAAGGTGGCTTGGTATATGAAAGTAATGTGAGAAAATGAAAATCAGGAAGTGCAGGAAGGAACATGTGGGAAGGAAATGTGAGAGTGGAGGATAAGTCCAAAAGATCTAGAGTAAAAATGCATTAACGAAGGCTTAATAAAAGTCGAAATGTTGGTGATTAAAAAAAAAAAATTATACTATAACTCAAGAAAATTCCATACTGTTCTTTAATACCTTCTTCAAATCATTATCATTAAAACACTCAGGGTTTTCATTTAGAAAGCAACATGAGCATTCTACTAAACCAAATTTCATGATTTTTGTTTGAAATGAAAGGTAGTATGCCACATGTGTATTAAAGCTAAGCTTAAGGTGAATTAAAACAGTATTTTTCATCTGTTTTATAGTAGGAATAGTAAATTTTGAATAAAACCATTACACTTTTGGAATGAATGCTCATCTAGTATCATTGGTTCATTCATTCACTATGCAAATTGTAATCAATCATAGATCTTTCACATAGCACAGGCAAGCGTGTGGGTGTGAGTTAATTGTTATTTTTAAAAAGGACATGAATGTGCAAACATGCACATTACAGCAGAAAATGCATGTATTATGCATGATGAATTTCATACTGCTGTAAATACCAGGTAAGGGAGTCCATGAGAATCTTCGCTACAGAATTTGGGCATATGATGGGGCTGTGTGATCCGATTACTGGTTCACTTGCCCCTAGTTCATTTCACTTAAGACAATGCTTCTGATGCATTGCTTCAAACACCAATTACTTATGTATGGAACAAAAGCAATATTGGTTAGATATCAAAGAAAATATTTAAAACACATTGGGTTTACATAACTCCTAATGTGTGAATTTTGTATCAGTAACCGTAAAATTCTGGTAGGTTTCCACTAGTTCAAACTTAAAATACTGACAATTGTGGGCAACAAGCATTTTGACACAATGAGAGTTTAGTAGCAGTGACATTTAAGAGATGCTATTCTAAGGATTCCTGTGGTTATTAATAAGGTCTTAATAAAATTTATAAAAAATGAAAAATATTAAATTCTGGCAAATTTTTATTATTTTATTATGATCATGGGCTTAGACTCAGTACTGATGTTGACTGCAAAATAAAGAGAGTTAGCAAATCTGCCACTTTATTTACAATTTTTTCTGATTTCTACAAGAACACCAACAGCAACAAAATGGATTAGAAAATCCAATCGTAATTTTTGTTGGTTAAACTTTTAAAATTTGTAATTCAAATATTTCTGAAGGTATTTTATTATCCAGCTTGGTAATTAATATATAATCTATAGTTATAAGTATGTATATACAATTATTGTATTTACTGTGAGTATAGTGCAATTTATGCAACTCTGCCCCTGACAGGTGTCAGCTGTTGACAGTTTCATTCAATCGGGGGCTTAAACATCACTAGTTGATACCTGTTGGGGGCCAGGTTGCAAAAATCACATTATAGTGTAGCATGCCTTATATTAAACAAATAAATCTGATGCCTTGCACATACCACTTTCTACAATCATACATCCCATCTAACATATAAAAAAAATAGTTTATTTTGTAGAAACTAAACTTGGAATATATTTCTATTATTCATTCCTGATGGCAACAAATTAAAAATTCATGAAATTTGAAAGTTCTGAAACCTTTAAAGATCAATAAATATAACTTATCATGACTCGGAGACCTTTTAACCCCTGTAGAATACCAGGTTTCTTTTCTGAATTCAAGCATTCTAAAACAATTGTAACTTTAAATTCTTAATTAATGAAGTTTGATACTCTGAATGTGCTCCATCGGAACTCCCTTTTTATATAATTTAATGGTATAAAACTTAGTCCAAAAGAAAACTCAACTCGCTTTTTTCAAGTTAAACCATTCTCTACAACATACATAAATGAATGTCATCAAAACAATAATCTACATAAATAGTTAAAAGAAACCATGATGAACCCTAAACTTTCCCTTATCAATCAGGTTTTATAGAGTTACATTAAAACATTTAAGCCACATTCACACACCATGCAACAACACTCTTTAGTACTAAAGAAATATGCTAAAAAGATAAATAAAATCATTTTACACCACCTCTACTATAAAGGATGTGTTTCTTTAAAGTGTATAAGTCTACTCCAGGACACATTGTCTTGCGTCATTGCTCAAATACAATTTCACACAGCAGGATGGCCAGATTAATAATTGGATGACAGTAGTTTCCCCCACTGTACATGATTATGAGCAGCACGATCATTATCACAAAGGCAGAAAGTAAAAAAACTTGACAGTTTCATGAGGTTGTTTGTGAGTAATCAATTATAATACGATTTATATGTTGTACCATTCTTTAGTGTGCTTGACTGTTGGGCCTCAGCACAAGCAATGTTGCCATGCTGCATGATCTTTGAGAGTAATCTAAAGCAAATACCTGATTTCAGCCCTACGGTCTGATATTTTTCAGCCTCTAGTCTACTTTTAATAACAAAATTTTGAATTGGGGCATGTAAAGGAGTGTCAGACATACTCTGCTGGTACCAAGCTCTATCTCTTTTCTTTATTTATTCCATTGGTGGCAACAGGGGCGATTACAATGAAAAAGCTACTACTATTGTAAGTTATTAGGAAACCATTGTCAGCATTATTACATGGCTCTCAATCTCAAACACAAAATTTGGTACCAAGCACAACTGATGCAATAGAATTGACGGTCTATTCAATGTATAAGTTCTTACACGATCAGCCCAACTTTCATTTGTTTACATAAGAGGATTAAGTTTCAATAAAGTCAGTATGTTGTTGTTGTTGTTTTCACATGCATTGCTGGTTGACACAATTGGACTGGTAAGATGAGAGAAAAATTAGTTGTGTTCAAAACAAGTTTATTTACAACAATAACTATGATATCTTTTCACTTAGATTACGATTAGAACTATAATTCATTAAAACAGTTTCTTTAATGTGTAGTCCGGTTCCTTAACCAAAGAAATTATTGTTTAATAATTTCCTTGACTTTTTATTCCGATTATTTAATTTCTTATCAAAAAATGATTGAATTATATTTACTCACATTTTACTTGCATTCCATTTTTTTGCCAAAATTAAATATTTGAACAAATGTGATCCAATTTTATTGCTCATCCTGGAGTTACTGAGTATGATACAATCTACTAATGATAATTGTTAACAGATCATTGGAAGAAATACCATGTCAATTTAAAAAATATAAATAAATAATAATTTATCACAGCAAATACGCCTACGCTCAGTGGCTTACTTAAAAACACATCTTAGATTTGTTTCATCAAAAAGTACTGGATACGCTGCATGGGGAGCAGTCTATAATCTATGCAAGTTTTCTTGAACTCCAGAATCCCTACCTTACCCTTTTTATTATAATAGTAGTAACCAGAACACAAGCTATCTCTTGTTATCTTAACACAGCAATAGGATGCCAGCCATTTGTTCGCGGCCCACTCAGTCTCAAACTGCCTCATACTTTTATTTGTGATATTGTGTATTAGTTTTCTCCATTAGTTTCTGTCTTGAATACAAACCTTTTCACAATACCTTGTGTTAACTACTTTATGTAGCAAATTTGATGTAATGCACATGAATTTTTATAAATGCAAAAATAAATTAACTAATTAACTATTAAAAAAGAAAACTTCTCTCGAATTTCAGGTTACAATGTTGGTTATTTTTACTCAACTTCCCGAAACACTTTGGGTACAAAAGAATTATACAATGACTAATTTGAATGCCATGCCATTACTAGGAAAGAAAAAAAAAGCCAAGTATGATTAGTAGTTACGGAACACAAATACCAGCGACTATCTTGACAATAAAAAAAAAAACCCACACACACTATGAAAACACGCACTGTTGACTTCGATTCGAACACTTTTTGACACAAAACAAAATATTATGCTAAAACCACGAAAAATGGCGGAATTTAAAGAAAAACGTACCTTTAAATTGCCAATACATTAAACAATAATTTTATTTACGCAATCAGTCAAATCTTACCTAACACACACTACTTGCTCCGCGATCCATTCAGTCCTTCGCAGACGTCAAACAACTATCTCAGGTGATCACAACTAAGTAAGGTTATAGGGAAACCGCACTCCGCTCAGAGTCAGATTTCTCTCAGCAGCAGGTTAGGTTAATTCAGGTCCACGTTGGTCCACATTGCATTTGCGACCCTGGCGACCCTCGCGTGATTTGGTCGTTTCAACGCGCGAAGCAACATGGGAGCAAAGCAGAAACAACATATCCTATATTTCAATTTAAATATACACGCGTTGACATTTAATCACCTGTTACGGTGTCATCCAATCGGGAGCTAAAACTTTACTATATAGTGACTATCATGCTCCCGATTGGCTAGCACCATTACAGCTGATTAAACGTCAACGGACTTTACATTTAATTTGAAATATATGTAGTTGGCTTTAGGGGAAGAGTATTAAAAGGAGTGAATTACATAATCGTTGTAGGTTGCTCCCAGTTTAAACAGTATAATACGCGATCGGGTGTGGTTGCATCACAGTATGTATTACCAGAGAGTATTGTATCTATATGGTATACAGCCTGTACAGTCTAATATTAGATTGTGTTTGTATCTTGTAGCCTCCATGATTCTTCCCTTCACCGCACAGCAACATTCTCTTACTTTGGGTCTCAATACAATGTCTAGATGACGGTAGACTTTACGCTGCTATACTATATTTCGATATTTTTAACGTGGAGCATTCCGTAAATCAGCAGTTACTGTCATCCAATCGAGAGTTTGAACATCATCACTGTTGTGACGTTTAAGCTTGCAATTGGATGACACCGCAACAGTTGATTTACAGCATCCGCCACTTTAAAAAAAATCGAAGTAAATTAAACTTCAATTAAAACATTTGTTGACACTTGTCAGCTGTAAGGCTTTTATCCAATATTTGACTCAATCGGCAGCTTAAACGTCACGATAGTGACGTCACTAGAATTAATTTATTTTTAAATGGGTTGTATAGTGATCAAGTTCCCGATTGGATGACAGCGTCACAGCCGATCAAGAGTCAACAGACTTAATGTTTTAATCGAAATATATCTTGGTTACGGTTATGTTTTAATCGAAATATATCTTATATACGGTTTCGTATAACTGTTTTTATCATGGAAGAATACTTCTATGCTTGTATTGGACAATAATACTCTCTGTTGCCTTCTTTGCCTACGTTCGCAGTAACATGCAATGAACAATTCCAGTCATTGCAATGAACAAATTACAATTCCCGCCATTGCAATGAACTAATGGAAATTGTGCAACCATAGTGTTTTCCATGGAAAATAATACTCCGATTAAAATGTAGGGGGAACTTACATTTTATCACCTGGTATTATCCGCGCACGTTTTCTTGAGCTCTCGCTTCACTAGATGCGAGAGGAGTGGGGAGTTTGGTTATTTTGACAAAAGGAACTTTACGTCGAATTTGTAGTTCATTTTTCCATGCAAAATCGTTCTTAATACACGGGAGCGAACATTTCTAGCCATTTTGTCATCAACACTCATTGCTAACATTTATTATTAATGCAACTAATGTTGGGAAAGGAATGCGGATAGATACACCGGGCTCAAGAAAACGTGCGGATATAATACGCGATTATCCCGTTAGGAACTTTAGTATCAAAAATTAAGTTGCAGCGAAGTTCCCCATTTCGTACCCGTCTCCCAGCTTCCAATTCGGCGTGTTTTAATCAGAGTATACATCATGACGTTCTATCATCAGTGCGACCACAGCGTGAAATAATTTCACTACGTGAAACCATGTGTAGTGCAACTCAGTGCAACCAGAGAACGCAACTATACTGTCCTCTGTCCTCTCGATGTTTATCGACTTTCCTATCGATTCAATTCTAAAACGATACATGAGTCGCGAGGTCGCGAACACGCGCAGGGATATGCGGACATGTATTATATGCATTTCATAAAAAATAGTTCAATTGTGCACCCTTGCGAGATCATGCTGGATAGCGCATATGTGTTTAATGTTTCATCCACCCCATAAAACTTTCATGTGTATGTTGGGCTTGTTTTAACATACTAATGTAACGGAGAGCTAGTCGTAACAATTCGACCAGTCCAGTGCGCAAAATCCAAGATGGTTGTACGTTTAATGTGCAGTGTATTCTATCTGAAATTGAAATTTTAATCCGCACGGTTTACCATTATTATAATGCCCACCACTGACATCACAGTCTAACATTTACTCTGTTAGAATGGTGTTCATACTTGGCTAGCCAACAGTAAATTGTAACTCAGAATGGACGATAATATTGAATTCATGGAGTCTGATGGGCCTGTTGCACAAGTACAGTCTCCCAGTCTTGCTGACAATACAAAGCAAGAATTGAACTGTAAACAGCTTTTGGATGAAACAACATTACCGACGGAAGACAAAAACTGCAACCTGACTATAATGTTAGCATCTCAAAAGCTTACCTCAGAGGAGGAGAAAAGAAGTTCTACTCAAGTAGCAACATTATTAAAAGACAAATTGAACTTGAAAAGTGGATCAGGTGTAAATGGTATCGTGAATGGTTTAGCTGTAGGAATGGATCTGCCTCACTCGGCTGAGTATGAGCATTGTTCGTTGTCAAATGGAAAAACTGAATTTTCTAGTCATTGTGATAAGTGTGAGAAGACACGAATACATAGTGATAGCTCAAATAATGCAGACACAAAACCTGTGTCAGACTGTGTTAATCACCATCCTGATAACAGTGGTAGATCTAGTGAAACTATTCCTAGTAAAGATGAAGGTAAAAGTGAGTCATCGGAAAGTGGGGAAATACAATATGTATCATATAAATCGGAACTTCAAATGCCTGATATAATGAGACTCATTCAGAAAGACCTGTCAGAACCCTATTCAATATATACATATAGGTATTTCATTCATAATTGGCCCAAATTGTGTTTCTTGGTAAGCATATGTTGACACTTTCAAAATCTATTGGAAGTCAATTTCATTTAGTGATTCTATGTTTTATCCTTTTTTCTGTGCAGGCAATGCATGGGAGTGAATGTGTTGGGGCAATTGTGTGCAAGTTAGATGTACATCGAAAAGTTGTCAAGCGAGGTTATATTGCAATGCTGGCTGTTGATGAAAAATATAGGAAAAGAAAAATAGGTGTGAAAATGAACTTTGTGTTTGTAAATATGTCTTAATTAAAACATTAGTTTAATGTTTAAATTTATTGAAACTCTTGTTGTAGGTTCAAATCTTGTCTTGAAAGCAATCCGAGCCATGGTTGAAGATGATGCTGATGAGGTATGTGTAGGGAATTTAACGATATGTGGGGTATAACATGTTTCTAAGTAGAATGTGGAGTTATTTTGTTTGATGTCATGAAAGGAGAATAAATTCTGAATCTCGTTTTATGAAATTGAAATTTTCATTCAGTATTATTCAGTTTCAAAATTATGGCCTTTTTGTATCACTTTGGATACATGGTGTAAAGGTAGAGGCTGCTGTAAAGGTTTGCTGTAATTATTTTCAAAATAATTTTTTTTTAAATGTTTGCAACAATAACAATTGGTTGATTAGTGAGACAACTGTGTATAAAAATAATTAAATCAAACTTTTAAAATCCACCCAAAATAAAAATTTATGATTGTAGATTGTCAATGGTTTGCGCAGGAGAAATGATTTCATTATGTATTTATCATTAATTTGCATTGTTACAACATTTTCTTTTTCCTTCCAAATAAACATGAAAATGTCTTTAATAATATTTCCATAATGTCGTGTGGGTTATAAAAAATTATCATTGTATAATAAAGCATTCAACTCATTATTTATTTTTTTCTGATATTAGTCAGAGATGGAACTCCTTCTGGTTGCAGGTTGTGCTCGAGACCGAAATCACCAACCGCCCAGCGTTAAGATTATATGAAAATCTTGGCTTTGTGCGGGACAAAAGGCTGTTCCGTTATTACTTGAATGGTGTGGACGCTTTACGCTTGAAGTTATGGCTTCGGTGAAGAAGACCAGAGCTTGCTACTTAAATAATGAGTTGTTCTAATCATGGATTGTGAAGGGGGCAAAAACTTGAGTTAGCTTCCACTGAGAAAGAAGTAATTTAATTCTAAACAACTTTTTTCTTTAGAAATTGTGTTTGTATAAAGAGAATTGCACAAATGGATGACTTTTACTTGTAGAGAATGCTATACTGAAATTATACAAGCTCAAATCTTGTATGTGGATTCATCTTGGAGGGGTAGAAGTTGCAAACTTTTATCTCGAGTGGAGACCTATTTTGACTAGTAAGAAAAAAATTGCAATGTAGCTATTATTGTCCATAGTAAGAGAGGAAGTATTGTAATGTTGCTGCTTAATAACTTTCAGGGATAAGGTGGGAGCACCAAACCCTTCAGAAAGTGCATACTTAATGGTCCAATCTTGTACAGATGCTATATATTTCCATGTCACTTTACCAGTATGCAAATGTATCTTTAAACAAACATTAATCTAAGAATACTGTTGGAAATTTACAAGAGGGTTGGTTTTTATCAAAGAAATGGTGTGTTGATGCTTTTGTTAAAAGCGCAGCCTATCTAGTGCTTGTTACTACTCCATTTGAAAACTAGAGCTGGCTCTTGTTGTCATGTGTCATCACTCAGGCTTGTGTTGTTTGCATCAGTACAAACCATTTCAAAAAAGATATTTTAATAGTTCTTTTACCTGTGGAAAAAGGGTGGACAAGTTAAGGCTAAGAAAAAAACCTCATTGGATGAAATGCAATAACTCCCATACAGATTTGACATGTATACATTCAAAATAATTATTTTTCTGTTTTTGAACAGAAAGGTACAGCAGTAGTACTATCTTCCTTCTCCTATCTTTGATGCTGAAAGAAAGCCAATATTTGACAAACCTGGTGATGCTAAGTGCTGCAGTTCCAATCTGAGTCTAGAGCTGTATTGCTATAACTAAGTCATTAAAAGGAAAATGGAGCATGTCTGCCAAACAGTTAAAAACTTTTCATTCTGACTGATTATGCACTTATTTGCGGTAAACAAATGTACTTACAATTGTAAACAGGAAAAATTTTAAGGTAGATGTTGATGTAATATGTCAAATTTTTTGCTTTGAGTGAAATCAATTGTGGGAGTACTGTGGTACATTCTATAAAGAGTATTATAGCGTAAATAAGGTACTGTAAACTACATAATACCATAAATAATAATTTTCAGACATTCACACACTTCACAAAAAAAAATGTGCGTAATACATAACTGAACTTTATAATTTTTCTTCAACCAAAAGGTGAAATTATTCTGTCAATTTTTTCCAATTAATACTCCCCTTCCAAATAAATTTATCGGTGCTTCATATATTTTACTTTTGTCTTCTTTTTTTACTCTACAATTCAAGCAAAGGAATCACCATCAATTTTTGTACTTCTTTAAACTATTTATATTTGTTGCCTTGATGTGGAAATGTATGCTAATATGTGCATGACATAGCGAGTTTAAGTTCTTTATGTATCCTTGCAAAAAGATTATTTTTCTGTTGTCTGGATTATACTAGTGCTGAAGTGTCCTTATTGTTAACTACTATTAGCTTTCCCCATAAAAAATGTTTTTAAAATAATAATGAATGTTATCATTTGTGTTAGAATGATCTTCTAAGTGCTGTTATGAATTCACATTAAAATTTTATGCTTATGAGAGAAGACATTTTTGTCTTGAATTAAAATGATCTCAAACCGTAAATATTATTTCATATCCAATCTGTGAAGATAACTTAAAGCATCGTTGCATTTAAATGAAATATTTCTATTACTATTTCATTACTTGTTAATTTTGAGGAATTCAAATTGCATTTGCAGTGTGCAGTTTTTATCTGCAAGTTAAAGAAGTGAGTTTTATTCTGTAGGAAGAACTTACAACCTAAATTTCATTTGTGTAAGGAACAAACACTGCTCATGTAGCAAAAATCAAGAGTTAAGTGGATCTACTTATAAAATGAAAGTTAAGCATTCTGTGACTTTTTAGATGTTCCAAACTTCATTTCAATCAGAAATAAGTACTACAAAGCTAGTTTTGTTCATGTATTTCAAAAGAATATTTCAATATATTGAATGTTTGACGAGTTCTGTCAAAAAGTTTAAAAATATCCCTGCAGTCAGGAGGGAATAAATTAAACTGCAAAATACATAAGAAAAGAAAGATGTCATATGAGAGATAACTCCTGCCTAATTTCAACAAAAAATATCTTGATTGAGTGTTACTTAAGTTATTTGTTTTAATAATTGATGTTAAAAGGCAGACAGCTCACATTTCCTGTATTTTACTATGCAGCGTATTAGTGGAGACGTTTCAGCACATAAGAAAACCCAATCTGGAAGGGATAGACAAGTTAGATATCTCTGGAAAGAAGTACAGATGATATGTGGCACCTAGGATCAAGAGACCTGCTAGTCCAAGAGGTGATAACAGTTGAATTCATTCCAAAGTGTGATCTCAACTCTCATTTTAACCCCTGCTTGGGTTAATGCTTTGGTTCTAGGTCACATTTTATCTGAACTTCACTCTGTTCAGTGGTCGGCTACCAAATTTAACGCAATCTACGCCACGAGATGTGCGCGTTGTAAATATAGACAGACCTAGCAGTGATATTGTCTTCATTCAGATTATGCTTTTGTGTCTACAATTTTTTGTCTTTTTATATTTAATTTTGCATATACTACAGGGTTTGGGTGTTCAATAAGAAATTTTGTCATTACAGATTGGAATATCTTGGTGAGATTTGTTTTATATCGGCTTTTCAATTTGATTTTGTATTTATTGAAAATCTGAGGTTCTGTTTGAACGATGTGGAATATATGACTATATATGTATCAAATAAAGAACACACTTCTAGGATCTTTGCACTTGTTATGCCTGGTATTGTTTTTTAATTTTTTTTGTTGTTGAATGTTAGTCACAGAACCAAGTCTTTGTAGATCGATGTTTGACCGTGTGATGACAAAAGTGAAAAATATGAACCTGGTGTCGTAATTTATAGACAAGATTTACTAAACGTTTATACTGTACAATAAATGAATGTAAATATAACAGATTATTATTACTTTATATTGCAAATTCATGATTCATACCTTTCTGAATGTCATCCTGGAGAGAATTTACTAAGGTGCAAGGTCAGATTTCTCTTTTCAGCACACAATCAAGTCTTACTTTAATGGCATTGGCTGAGACGCATAATAATACACTTTAAATTTCCTTCTTGCTGGCAATAATGTGCAGCAGCTACATTAATCTCGCATAAAGGGTAGTAACACACTAGCGGTCTGCAACTGCAAGACCGCTGCTGAACAAATCACACAAGTCCATGAAGTAGCGTGCACACTGTTCAAGCGCTACAATTAAAATATGTCAAGTAAAACTGCAGCAAATTAAATACTTAAGTCTCGCTGAATGCTGCAGTAGTATAGTATTGTATCGGGAGTGTAAAGGGGGTCAGTGAAGATTAAGGAGTAGACTGGCAGGTCAATTGTTAAACATGTACTAGTGATTGACTGGGTTAATCAAGATCCAAGAATTACTCTAATATATAAATGATTTTGGTAATTGTTTTCTACAAAACTTCTAATTACATATTTGCTCCTTTTCTTTTGTATTCATCATTGGAAAGTTAAGGAAACTCAAAAAATTACAATTATGTATTCACAAAATGACTTATTGCATTAGAAAATAATGTTTGCAATACTACGGAAACATGGCCAGTTCTTGAAAACAGTCAACATTTTGCAACCAATAAAGAATAAAAACTTGGCTACTCAGAAGCAGGAACATTTCCGATTTTCAGAAAAGGAGTTATTTATGAAAATATGGGAAAGAAATATCTTTAAATCGTTTTTGTTATGATTATGAATGTAGAACATTACAGAAAAAAGTAAGAGGATGTATTTTAAAAGGGGCCCATCAAGGAAAATTCGTTACAACATGAATGAGCACTTCAGAGTAAATATGCTCACAACTGCTTTGTAGTTGTGAATTAAATTTTTCCTTCTTTACTGATTTATTATTATGAAAAGAATTTGAAATATCTGAAACTACTATTTATGATCTCTTTTTTGCAATGAGCATTTTCAGCAAATAGAGTTGGGAAAATCCTTTGAATTTAGTATTAAAATACTTTATAAATAACTATTTCAATAGGTGCTAAAATACATTAGGACTTGACGTGCTAAGTACACATGTACTGTATAATGATTTTGTATTATATATTTTATTGCAAAACTATATTTTAGTTAAAAATTACAGTAAATTGGAAATTGAGAGTCATGCACGTTTCTGAACAATAACTATTGTAATGTATTGTAACAATATGTATAAACATTTTTAAATATAAATGATATCAAAAATATGTCTAACAAAAAGAAATGAAATTTCCTTTTACAATGACTAATTTTTCAAACAAATCTTGACAATAATATCTGTAAAAAATCTGTAAAGGAAAATAGTCATTCAAGTGGCATGGATTATAACAATTAATCTTTTTTTTAAATTGTGGATAATTGGCCAGCATTTTTAATGATTTAGAGTTATCATTTAAATGAGTATCCAAATTCCAATAGCTGAAAGCAGCTTTAATTTTTGTTTTAATGAGGTGCATTCACCAGCAGAATCAAACAAAGAGAAACTACCCTCATTCTAAACTATATTCTTCATCTGTATTTTATGTTGTTTTTTTAATACACTTACTTTAAGTATTTAAAAACATCTTTACAATTCATGCCCTTAAAAAACTCAAAAATTCAGGTTTTTTAATAAATTCGTGTTTGAAATACATATTACAAATATAAGTATTTAAATACTGCCCAACCCTGCCGGCAAAGAGAACTGTTCTTCAGTTTGTAATGAAAGCGGGCATATCGTTTACGTATACAAAAAAGAGGATAGAGTGTAAATGGAACCCTGAGGAACTCCATGCTCAATTGACGGTAATAATATTATTAACAATCGATGTTTAAAGGTAAGATGAAATTCTATCCAGGGTTATAACACGAATTCCTAATCAAGGAAGTTATGAAAGCAAAATGTTATGTTCAAAAGCTTTCGAGAGATACAAAAATATTCCGATGTGATTGCTTCTTTATTTTGATACATTGATGAAGCAAAATCTTCAAGAAAAACTAGTGGTGCTATAACAGCACACACTTCCTCGCGTTATTGGAAACGGCTACGTAAATTTGTAGTATTGCATTTTCTTATCTAACATCTCAGCCAAGACTTGAAAACGTCCAATTCAAAAACGAAGCGTCTGTGATGCATATCTGAATTTATTTCGATAGTCCGAAGCAGTAATCATTTCTTGTTTTGATAAATGAAACGAATAGGAATACTTTTGACTGATGCAGTATTCGCAGCAAACTATACAGAAGACAGCAACGCACTGTTGCCGGCGCAGCGTTGTCAAAACTATGTGCATTCGCATGGCGAATAATAACAATACTTTTCAAAAACGCCAATTTCCGTCTATTCGTATGACGTTTTTATCAGTTAGTCGTAGAACATCATTCACAGCTGATAAATACCTCTAATACTAATAAACTATTTAAATTACTAATATTCAACGACGAATTTCTTTCCGAGTTGTTATGTAATGACACCGCTTGAAATGAAGCGCAGGAAAATAAAGCTTTGACGTAATATGTTCTTTAGATCAAAGTACCCTAAAAAATGAAAATGAAAGAAAAATTTTCGTTCTACAAAACGGTAAAAACAGTTTAGCCCTTACTGGCCTAATTTTGGAATAAAAGAAGTTTAAATTAGTACACGCTCATATAGAAAAACTTTCGCAGGCAGTTTTCTTTAAGTTTTTGAAGAAGTTATTCGGTTAATGTGCCTTTTTATTTATTCAATACGCAGTAATTTGTTTAGGTATCCGATATTATTAAATGGTACATAACATACCTCATCGGGCATTCTGAGGAGTAATTTATAATTTTTAAAAAAATGTTGCGAAATTCATCGCAAACGGAAGTACTTGCTCATACTTTCACATATGGTGTAATTGTAGCACCATTTACTCATTTCTGCACCACGGAACTTCATGCAATTGCATATTTTTACTGATTGCGCAAATCGAAAGGAAATGTATATAACTTTACCTACCATTAAAATAAAACAAAAGTGACCCTTTTTTATTTTGCATAATTGCAAATTTCTGGGATTTTTTTCATTAACAGAACACTTTTAGGTATGTGGCATATTTAAGAGTATATCTTCCAGGTTTTGCGTACAAATGAACTGAAGGGAGACATTTTCATTCTCAATAACTTTTTTGTTTATTATAATGTTTGAAAATATATTTTTATTATACGCGTTTTGTACTACGGTGTAAAATAAAGATTTATATAAATAAATGTTATCTGTTGCTCAGTATGTTTTGTTTAATGCATATTCTGAATTTTAAGATCATGTATTGACTATTATAAGTGAATAGTTGCATGGATAATTTTAACTTTTATAGTGCATGATGTTCCGGGGTCTACTCATGACAAATAGTGAAAACTAAATATTATCAAGCAAATATCTACACAAATTTGACAATTACAACTTCTTTTCATACAGCTAAATCATGTCACAACAATGAGAATTAATTCACAGGAATTTGCGAGCGCAATGTGGAATTCCATTGTTGCATGCCCTGCATTGTTGATGTTCCCTGGAAGCTAACAATTTTTATTTCATTTGATTACATTTGAAGTGATCTTTAAATTTTTTAACACCATAATCAGCGCCTAAAACGTCTTAAAGTATACAACTGTGTTTGTTAGTTCAAAGTTAAATTTTATTACCTTCTTTCAGTCTATTTCATTTCATGAAAATATTATCTACATCATACAATAATCATGACTGACAACAATGGTATGAATTCGAATATTGAAACCTGTGTTGCTATTTTACGAACTGGCAACGCCTTAAACGAAGCGAAATTCGAAACGAATTTTAATTTACAATCCCGAAGGTTTTTTTTTTTTCAATTTTCGAAAATGCAGAGTGCGCCGAAAATGAGACGATCACCAGTATTTTTACAGTTCTTTGTACATACGTAAATAAAAAAAATGAAAGACAAAATTTGAAGCAGTTTCTGAGAAAATTGTTTAAAATGATTTTAAAAGTGCCCATATTTCATCTAAAATTATGCAAAAAATACTAATATTTTCAAAATATTGAACGTTTTCTTTTTTGAACAACTTTTTTTGATGAACACATTTCATTAAGAAAAATTATATTCAAAGTTATAGTTGTAGGAAGACACCGATAAAATTTTGCAATTTTCGAAAAATCAGGGTTATCAACGAACCTTAGGCTTGCGCAATTCTCAAACGTCCATCACACTATCCAAGAACACTATTTAATAAAAAATGATGCAGCCTTCTTTTATGTCTCAGAGGCGTCACGATGCACACATTTACTCCTCAAAATTAAAATGTCGGTTTCAAATTCAAGAGATCGCGACATGAGACACATAAATTGGGTGATATAAAATTGAAGAATATCGGCTGCACGGTTTAATCGCTAGCGTTGTCACGGACGGACGGACGGACGGACAGACAGACAAGTGGTTTTGCCGTCATTAGGGTTTTCGGTATCAAGGACCCACAAATTTTGGATTTGGCTACACCACGTGTTAGTTTTTCTAAATGTAATTGAGTTTATCCACTTTTTCGTTACCAGGGTCGTTTTTCTGCCGAAAATTCGCCGTTTTCTCGCAGCATTAAGCACCTTTCTCGAAAAGTAAAAATCGAGTTCCGACTGGAAATCAAAGCCAGAATTATGTGTGCGGAAGATGAACATACCTGAGATGGACACTACACATAAAATTTTGTAACTAAGGTTTGATTACAGACGTTATTAAATTTATTTTCAATTAATTGACGTTAATTGCTTACGTTTCATTATTCATTAGTATTCTGAATGTTGAAAATGACATTTCTGCCTTTCAATAGAGCTGCAACCCACAGTTTGTTGGATCACCAGCCGCTACTGAGATCAACCGCAAATCTCGAAAAGTGTCTACTGAAAAGACTTTCGATTTTTACTAGATCCCACTCCTGTCATCCTTTAACACAACATTTTCTACAGTTTCCGGATGATACTGTGATTTTTTATGATATTCCACAATGCTTTTGTTATATGAAGAACATGAGGTACATTGAAACAAAAAAAGGTTTACAGGTGCGGTAGTTAAATCCGGGCAAATTAAACTTTGTTTTGAAATGTAATTTATTGGCACATGGTACAAATGTAAAATAAAAGGTTTTTTATTAATATTCGTGTAACCTGTTAGGAGTACAATTACTCAATGTAACCGCCGTTGGCCTTATTACCCGCGCAACTTTTCTTGAACGATGGATTAAATAAATGCGGGTAGAGCGGGGGTATTAGTTACGAAATCGGCCACAAGATTTTATCAAGCAATGGCCACCTCTGGAGAATCAGTCACGTCTTCGTAACGTTCTCAATAATTTGCGTTCTAACTTTATCAGGAGTTCGAGGTATCTCCTGTAATAAATTAGTACTTGATTCGGTCATTTCTTTAGATTTTTGGAGAAAATAAATGATAGAAGTTCTCGTCTTCTAAAGAAAATTGTTTCTACTTCGCGCCAGTGAAGATGTGTTTGGAATGTCATCAGTGCTCGCTGCGAGCTTTTGCCTTCATCTGTTTTTTGTACCAGAGAGGGGGAAGCAAGGTCGTCGTTCAAGAAAAGTTGCGCGAGTAATAACCCGTTCAACGATTGTCCAGCGCCCTCCGAAATCGGCTCCTGAGCCCTTTCTACGATCGTCGAGGTTCGTGACGCGCGTTCCCTCGAATGGAAACTCCTCGCCGGGTTAGCGGAATCTTCCTCGGATTTCTCCGAAGCATTGTATTTCGCCACATCATAAACAGTCGACCTCAGGTTCCCGAAGAATCCAATGATCTCGGTCGCCGAACGCCCACCGTGAAGGCTTTCCATAATCGCGGCTCTTCGATTGTACTCCGCACTTGTAGGTAGTATCTCGGGCATTTTAAGGTTATGGAAGCGTCTGGCTTTCAAGGACGCCAACCGCGATCTCTAGCGGAGCTATGATATGGCGGGAAATTCAAATTGAAATTTGTCCGGATCGACTGCTGCACCTTTACTGGAAACAAAGCCTCGAAAAGGGCTAGATCTCGCTCTTGTTTTAGGCTGCGCACACCTATGGATAAAAGTACAACTTCGTCATGCGCTCTTCTACGAAATGAAGTGAAATTCAATTTGAATAACGTAAGTTCTGATTAACCAACAGTCCGCCCTAAAAAAAAGCAGGTACTGTCAAATGGGTGCCACACGAGGCCGAAACTCGAAAACTAGGCGGTTGGTAATTATTGTTTCCGGACACCTCAACTGCAGAGTTTTTTAGGCCCGTAAGAGTATTGCATGCTTCTTTGCTCTGAATTGTGTATTGTATTTGGAAATAACATTCAATAGAAGAGTGTGAGGAGGACATTTCTCCCTTCCGTCCAGAGAAACCACAACTGGACTTTAGGAAGAACCTGAAGGAGGGCACAACGCCCAAATTTGGTCTATTTGCGACCCATTAATATCCTGTGGCACGACATTCCTTTAAATGAAATAATCTTATTTCAATACATACTACTTTTGACAAATAAGCATTTTCAATCCTTAATACAAAAAAATATGAAGCTGCAGAAGGATGGATAGAGTTAAAGAAAAAAAGCTGCAACAGTTTTTTTGTGAATACCTGGAATAGGTTTCGAATCTTCAAATACCAGGATTCCTTCCCTTCCTCGAGCGCAAGCTAGCAGGGGGAGCGCTGCGTGACTTAGTATGTCGGACAGTATATACAGGATGCGCCAGAGAAACTTACTTATTTGAAAAAAATCCGCGCGGTGCAGTTGGGCCGGCTGGGTGTACGAGGCGCGGGCCGAGATAAGGGGCCGCTATCTGAGGGGAAAGGTCCCAAGTTTTTTTTCTCTCTTCCAGTCAAGTTTGCCA
>BOPP01000360.1:359308-399386 GCA_017312745.1 Gryllus bimaculatus | reverse complement strand
CAATAACTGAAGTACTTTTGTTTTTATTGACCTTTCAAATAAGTAAGTTTCTCTGGCGCACTTGTATATGCTCACACCGTTCAAAAGTTACAGAAGGTGCTTACGTTACGTGACTTATCCTATATATCGAGACGTCTTGACATCTCACACGTGCGCTATTTGCCACAGCTCACGCGCGCTTATGGTCCTCCCGACCCGTCTGTCCTTCACATTAGCTACGCACAACTGCGTGACAAGTCAAAGGGGGCATACTACCAGGACCTGCTAAGCTGTGAGGTAACGGTCACCCTCACACTTGCAGCAAAGAGTCTGGGGCTCCCCCCTCTCCTGGGTCTCCTTCAAAGCCAAAAAGGACACTCGATCTTCATCAAACCGTGCCTCGCGCACTTGACACCAGCGCTGCCGTGAAAACCCAGATTTGTCTAGTAAATGCCCCCTCGCTAATTCTTTGGGGTTAGTGATAATTTCCACACACGGTAGCGACATCCAGCGGATGTTTCCCTGGCGACCCGTCGTCAACAGTAGCTAAAGAAAGATATCCTATTAGAACCCTCAGAGTGAGGAGAGCCCCGACCAACAGCACAGAATATTCTACAAGTAGCTAAGGGAACCAATAGCGGCAAAGGGCGGTACGCACGTGACCCCAGCGACGCTCACTAAGGGCTAGGGACTAGAGATAGACACTTTCTGAATTTCTTCGCGTGAAGACTATTTTCTGAACTTCGTCGGGTAGATACACATCAACGAGAACAGACGCTTTCTACATTTCATCGAGAACGGAGGCATTACCAAGTTCAACTTACAAGTCGCAAAATTTCTGTTCCACCAGAAAGCCATCATCTTGGAACCGGTGCATCATGCGCAACCGCCATTATTGTTCAAAGTAATTACGTGGAACGGAATTTATTCCTTTTTGCGGACGGAAGTCAAAACGACCGAAAATCACTTGTCACGATGTACTACTTGCCGCGTCTTGCATCCCGACGCGGGTAGGTGTTGTGTGACGGCTTGACCCAGCGTAAAAATACACCTTCAACATCGGTACGAGAGCGAGGGCCTTCCGGCGCGAACCCGCGCCCGTCGTCCGGTCTGCAGCGCCAACTCACATCCCTGGCGTGCGCAACGCTACTGGACGGTCGAAGAGCGATTCTCTCCAAGGTGGTAACCCAAATTTTGTCGCAGTAGGCCCCTTTTGAGAATCAAACTGTCACACTTACGGACAAGAAAGTGATTGCTTCGTTTTAAAGAAATTATCTTTCAATGTAATAGCACATTGCTTTTTTAAGTAAACGTGTCTCCGCCATTCTAATGGACTTAAAGCATCAATTAAAGTTTTTTTTAATCAGTATGTTAAGAGCATATGTACCATCCCGACTCACTCCCTTGAGATCTCTAGAGCTGGAGCAGCAGGCAGGTTGGTATAGAACCTGGCACCCACCTCTAAATAAATTTAGCGTGAGCGAGAATTAATCCCCCCCCCCTTCCCAATTTATTTCTTTTATTCCTAAATTTAAGGACCCAATTTTAATGAACTTCAAATAACATTGACAGTATAATATGACATTTAGATGATGGAGTGACACAAAATTTTTTTTAGACATAATTAAATCACCTGTTATTAGCTCATTAAATTGGGCAAGATATTGAAAGATGAGCACTGTTTTTTGATGGAGCATTTTAACCCATACCTTCTTGTGCACACACATTCAAAAAGGTGAGAAATAAAATGTGTCTGCTCATAACCTGTTTACAGTACCGGCATCATGTAAGCGACTGACAGTTCAATGCACTGTTGCCACACATTACACCACCTACATCACAGATAAATTAAATTTAAAAGCATTAACACTTACTGACAGGCTACAATACATCTTGATATCATGTTCATAACTTTCGCCACAGCCGAACCTTATCGCCTCCAAAACTTCATGTGAGTCAGATGAGCGGCAACACTCAACCCGAGCTTTAAGAAAGTAAACAAATCCTCGGAAAGTGATTGCTTCAGAGCAGGTTACATAACATACCACAGCACATGGCAAGAGAAATATCAGAGTTGCTTAACACTGCCTGGTTCTGAACACAATTATAACCAGGAGAGGATTGCTTGAGAATCATGTGGTCTAACTGGGAAGTAGAGGGTAGTTTTGATTCGTCATGTGTGGCATTTGTTTCACTAGATCGAAAAATATGTCCTATTTTAATTTCAATATTAATTATCAATATTTCCACTTTCCCCACTGCAGTTAACTTGCATATGTATTTCTTGAAAATTCAGTATTCTGTTGGCTATCATCTACTGAAAGTGATGTGAGTGTACTGTGGAATTCGCTCTGAAGCAAAAAGGTTTATTCTAAGACGGTTTTGTAAAATATAGAAGTGTGGAAAGTGCCATTGAAGGGTTGAAACATTAGCCAGAGTCTCTGGCTACTGAGATCTTCTAATGCGTCATCCTAGTATTTATGAGGTTTATTGAAGCAGAGGAAACAAAACCAACATGCAAGGAACAACAGTGTTTCAGAAATGTATGTTGAGAGAAATTTCTCACATACAGAAGAATATTTTGGTAAATGAAAAGTCAAAAAATGTTTTTTTGAATCCAGATGTGTAAAGAAATAGGGGAGTAAACTTACAATCCCTTGTAAGGTATATTGTGGTGTAATGCAAGGTGTGAACAATGGCCACTTTTTAGTTGTTTTGTTGAGGATTTGACGTTCATTCACCGAAAGCACCATGACCAGATAGTTCTTCAATAAAAACCCAATATAAAGGTTATCAGGTGGTCAGCTCTGAGTAGTTTGGATACGACACTTATGATAGTGTAAATAATATTTTTTTTCTATTTTCAATAGAAAAACAATATTTAACATTTGTATTATTTTTTTTTTTTTTTTTACTTTTTAAGAGTCTGTGTTTTTCTTTTAACATTTTTTACAAGTAAAGATAATTCTGCATCTTTTTTCTTCTCTGGAGTCTCAATTTTCTGCTTTTTTCTGGGTAACTGGAAATAAAACAAGCAAGAACAAGAAATAAGCAAAACTTAATGTTCCAGGAAGAAGACAAATTCATCCAATTATGTTTGAATTACAAACTTTCCAACACTTCTGTAATGTTGCATACATATGGAGTGAAGTGTGTGATGCACAGCCTAATCAGGACCCATTGAGCAGTCATACCCTTCTATCAATATACTGAGAAATAGTGATGGACGGATATTGAGTTTCAAAAGTTGAGAGAGTAATAAAATTGTGGGCGTGCAGTCAAAAGTCAACTGGTTCACACAGCACCAATGCACTGATACATTAAAAAAAGGTAAATAGTAAAAGGAAAAATACTGTACGTTGCTGCCATTCTTAGTCCAATTACCTACAACAATTCAGGGGCTTCCAGAAAAAGAGAGAGGCCTAAAACAGAAGATCAATCATGGGGAGGGGGGGGGGATGTCATATTTCAAACAATTTATCCCTTAGTTGTCAAAATATGGTATCTTACTTTTTGTTAATTTCATGTCCTCTCATTTCCTTGGGAGACATAGGATCCCCCTCTGTCAATTTACACTCCACTTTCAGATGAGCGGTGACAGCATACCATGTGTCAAAAAATAAAGGTAATGTGTATTCCTCAGCTTTATAAAGATTTAAAGCCTGATTTACCTACATTTTCTATTCAACCACACTCAATGTAGTGGTCAGGTTGATCGTCTTTTACCTTTGGGAACTGGAATACAAATATCAATCTATCAATGTAGAATTTGCAACAGGTTTTCTCAGAGTTCTCGAGATTTTCCTGTTCCTTGTACTACCACTGCTCCATTATTCATATATTACCGTAATTACTATTATAATAATCCCCAACCCATCACGATCGTTAGTTCACTGTATGCTATTGGACTTAAGATTTGGCATAATAATAATAATAATAATAATAATAATAATAATAATAAAAATAAAAATAATAATAATAATAATAATAATAATAATCATCATCATCATGAATGATCAGCCTAAACACTTTTTGTTCAAAATAATGATGACTCATTATTCTGTACAAAATCCGTAGTTCAATTTGATTACAGCATTGTCAGTGGCAACAACTCAATATTTGACACTGCCACGATATCACTGAAAATAAATTAAAGAATATCGAATGCAGAAAGCAAATGAAATACGAATAAATATATTAACCCGAATGTTAATGTATTAATGAAATAGATTCAAGTAACGAGTTTGTAAGTATGAAATATCATTATGTTGTAATATAGGGAAATTAAGAAGGTAATTCAAATATGTACGTACATCTGAAATGTGCGCAAAACTTAACTTCAATATACTGAGATTTCTTGGTTCACACTGACTTATTTCTGCACGCCCTAACTGTTCATAACTGTTGAAAGACAGTCATTTAGAAATGGTAATATCTCACCTCTTCATCCAGTGTTCGGCGGCTCAACTTCTCTTGCCGAAGGGCTTCCATGCCTTTTGTTTTCTTGTAATGAGGATCTGCAGGGTCAATGTTATACAGATGAGATGTAAAAATAGCTGAGAAACGCTGATCTTGCACATTGATCTGAAAGCAAATAAAAAGAAGAGTAAAGGCTGTAATTCACAGTAACATCCAAAAGTAACAGGTAGACTTTTTATCTGAGCTAGCACTAGTGCTTTTGTGCTAAGGTTGACTCTTTGTCAATAAATGAACATAATGTTAGATTATCATTATCCTGATACAAATTACATTGACTTGATCTGTCGATTAACAATGCTGTCAAATAATAATATAAGAAAAGTGAGCTGGTGTAATAGGAGAAAATTTCTTTTCATATTTGTAAAGATAGTAAAAGGTCCTCTCCACAGAACAATGCCATTAGCAGTGATCGTTAAGTGCTTGTTTGCAGATTGGATGGATTGTGATTGGAAACCAGCTATGGGTACACTTTTTTATCATTCTAGTTTAATTTACAGCATAACAAGTAAAAAAGAGAAAAAAAATTGGAAAAGGTTTCAGTTGTATTCAATAACCATTACATTTATTTGTTGTCAATGACTTCTTTGCTAATGCATCTTTTCAGGAACTCCTTTCCACATGACACTACCAATGAAAATTAATATGTATCTAAAGAAGCCAAGTTCTAAACGCAAGCCATACACTTCTAAACACAATTAAACTTCAGTTGCAGCCCCTCAACTACATATACTATTGTTACAGGGAAAAAGGATTACCTGAAAATCATCATCTTTCTTTTCAGCACTTTTCTCTTCTAGCTGCTTCTTGTTTTTCTTCTTCTTTTTCTTTTTACTATCTGAATCTTCAATCAAAATGTCCTTGAGACTGAAGTGCTTTTTATTGTCTTCTTCATCCATCAGCAACAATTCCAGTTCCGCCTACATAAACAAACCCAAAGATCAACTTCACCACCCACATTTTTCAAATTAATTAACTGAAGCATACAGTGACCCTTAAACAAAAATTTATGACACTTCATTGTATTCTAATTTTTTTTTTTAAATGTAGAGAACCAAGATGTGAAGGCACTAAAACAATAAATTTTGTGCAAAAGTTCATTTAAAGAAAACAATGAAAATATATTCTTTGTTAGGTGATATTCAAGGCACGGTTTTAACTTACAGACATTATCATTTAAGTGAAAACATACAAACCTTCTTTTTCTTAGACTCCTCATCTTCAGATTCATGGCCGTCTTTCTTTTTCTTGTTTTTCTTCTTTTTAGACTTTGCTTTCTCAGCCTGTGCAAACTCTTCCTTTTCAAATTCTTCTTTAAAATATTCATCATTCATGTCAATATCAGAAGGAACATCATCTTCACTAACACTGCCCTCTTCACTCTCATCACCACTCTGCAACAAAGTAACATTCCAAATCTTTACTTACCAAAAATCACTCAAAGCTGTTATGAAAAGAGGTTATTTTTAACACAGTCTGAATTGTCACCCTCCTGAAAAAATTTTGCTCAAAAAAATTAATTATCAATACAAATTTAACTATTATTAAACTAACTTCTTGTCTATACACTTCCGACATCCATTCTAGAAGATAAACAAAGGACAGGATATCAAAGTCTAATCAACTGAGCACATAACTTGTGATCATATAACAATGTCATTTGGCTCTGCTCCTTTATTCAGCTATCTCAAAGAGCATAAGTCCCTCAATCTACAAAGGTTGTTTGTTTTCTTGTTTGTTAGGACAAAAGCATCAGCAAGGTGGCAGTATAGCCTTACTATTCGGTTTTAATGGAATACAGGTGTACCAGATCCTCGTTCAGATACCTGTCTCCCACAACGTTTTCACTTTACAGTTATATCCTTTCTTCTTTTTCTTTTTTGTGTTCTGTATTTCGTATATATGTTTTGTATTTATAGTTTATTCATCCACTCTTTTCATTTTCTTGGCTCTTGTATTTTCATATGCTTGCTTTGTATTCATACGGCACACTGTTTCACTTTACTTACATATTGAATTAAATTTACCTACATACAACGTCTGTATGAACCTGATCAGTTTCTAACCACTCATTATGAATGAAATGAAATGAAAGTAAATTACATTAAATCAGCACTCAAAGCTCTGAAAGCACAGTACCTCCTTCTGCTCCTTTCGCTGCTGCTGCTTCTTCTTGAGCTGCTCTTCCCGCTTGGCCTTCCTCTTCTCCTTGCGCCGCTCCAAATACTTCTGAAAAGGAGTCATCTCCTCCGCCTTCCCATCCTTCATCCTCTTCTTCACCTTCTCGTTCAGGTCAAAGCCCCACGTCACCTCCATCTCCATGTTTTTTTCCTTCTTGGCCACTTCCTGTGATTCTATGTTCTCCAACAGAGCCCTGTACTTAGAAGCGCTCTCCTTCTTCTCGTCCTCTGCAAACGGGAACATTCAACTGACTATTTTGTATGTGCAGGAGAATCAATGGTCAGGGTCGTAAGTCCTGTAAGTGTAGTGCTTGTTTTTATCGTGGGAAGTGAAAGTGTTCTTCCCCCACTGAATGGTGAGATGCAGCACTGATCTACATGTCGGCTACTGCAAGATTTCCCCCAGCAAAGCACCATCCCAGCTGGGTCAAGCCCTAAACTCCCAACAGGTGTGTTAGTGTAGTGCAAGCAAGTAAGTAAGTGTGAGTAAATCAAGGGCGAGGATAGGACAAGAAGGTGGAAGGAAAAAGTGTGTGCGGCCTGACGCCCATTTGTTAGGGTATTGCTCTGGTATTCATCTGGTGTTGATCGCGGAAATCATGGAACACTACAGATCGATGTGCCCAGCTGATAGATTTCTCTGGCTGAACTGCACCTAACCATCTAGCCAGTGTAAAAATCCTCCCACCACCAGGACTCGAGACCTAGGACCTCCCAGAGTCACTGCAGTGACATCACTTGATGACCTGACCCACCTCAGCCAAGCCAGCACTTTTAAACATGATTCCACATGCATTTGGTGCAAGTTGAAAACTTATTAACCTTTCTTTGATATCAATACATCTTTTAAATTGGAACTGTTTTCAGGGGCATAAAGAGAGAAGTTCAGCATAATAACAATGGTAAAAACATATATTTCATGATTATGATCAAATTGCCACGATGAACTGTTTCTTAAATTTCACCAAACCACGGACAGTATTATTACTTGACTTATTTTTAACAATTTCACATAGATTATTCAGCATTGAATATTGCTTACTTTGAGAAAGATACCAATCAGTCTGATCATTGTTCATCACTAAGGCACTTGAGAAATAGGTAACTTTAAATTTTACTAATAAGAAAAGAGTATACAAGGATCTTCATTGAAGAGAGGGGTTTTATATTATCGAATTTTTTAGTTAATGAGGGAATAAGAATTAAATTAAAATGACAAAAGATTTTGCTTTTTCAGTAAGAAAGACAATATTCAAATATACATTTGACTAATTCATTGATTTACAATTCGTATTGAAATGGTTCAAACGATGCCTGATGCCAAACAGACTTTTCAGACCATGTGAACTATTACATCATATAACTTTGGAGCTAAATGGGCATAGTTGAAGCACTCCAAATAAACCCTACATAACTTCAATCTTCCCTTATTAGAACTAGAGCTCAAATCTTGTCAACTATTTAGACCAGCATTTTAATACACCATGCCACCAAAATAAAATTTAAAAATTCAATGAAAATAAAAGCAATTCCTATTTGATTTTCACACCTAACCCCTGTAAAATTAAAAGAAGCTGAAAACTAATAACTCACCTTCTTCCTCTGATGATTCCCCTTCACTTGATGTAGCCAAGTATGCCTTCAAATCATGGTCATCAATCTCTTCCACTTTGCCAGCATTGATCTTCTCATTAATTTTGTTTCGCCGTGGGTCAGTTTCATCCCATGTCAGTCTCACTTTCGACTGCTGCAGAGCTGTTGTGATGAAAAGTTGAGGTTCATACTTGGTCATATTGGGTAGCTCTGTACATGTCTCCTTTGGTTCCTAAATCAAAAGAAAGGGAAAGACTCCAGACTTCAGATAGCATCATCAATAGAAGATGACATACCTCATTCTAATGCTTAATCTCATAAACACATATGTTGGCATTACATAAGAAATACATTGAAACATGAGAGGGAGAACAGAGAGAGAGCGAAAGAGAGTGAAGAACGAAGAGTGAGTTAAAGGGAGGGAAATTATTGTTTTTAATGTACAAGCACTGGATTAAGAACAGTGCATAGACTACACTGTCCCCATGAGCAGGCTCTTTTAATGTATGCCTGCCTTCAATGCCAATCTCTGAATACAAGAGATAACAAAGATGCAATATGATGTAATACAGACCATTTGATAGAACAGGCAAATACACAATAAACACAAGGTACAGAGAACAAACATCACCAAAGTATGTGAATCTACAATAATAGAGAGAATATAATTATCAAATGATATAGGGAAGCAGTAAATGAAAACAAGAGGGTACTCTAAAGTCAGCAGCATTAAGAAAGCTGAGAAAAGTCGTTTGAACATGCTTCACATAGAACTTGGTCAGGCAACTATCAAGTCGCAGTGATTTGTAAAGTTAGGTAGATAGACCTTATGGAGATGGACAATCCGATCTTCTCTGGCTAACATGAGGAATAGAGAGAGGAAAAAAAAGATTTGATCACAATTAGTCCCCAGTCCTTTCCTAACGATAAAAGACCGTGGACTGCATGTCACCTCTCTTTTCCTATCTCTTTGTTTCCATTCTTTGGGGGCATACAATAATCCATCCTGAATTCAAATTCTGTCTTCCATTGGCCGAATTTGTGTAATCTATACGGCAACTGTTTGACAAGTCTAACAAAAGGGGGTCATGAATATAACGTCATAGTGGTGGAAGACACTAAACTTAAAATCTGATCTAAGGCTCAAACTTTCAGACATTGAAACAAACTTTGAATTTCTTTTGTTAAAACCACACAGACACAAATATCCCATTGAGAATTTTTTTAAAGTTTAACTGAAGCTTAGCTTAAGCTTGATTGGTATTCACTGACATTGATGCTAATTTCATTTTGTTTTCAGCATACTAGAATAAATAATGTTTTACTGTCATTACGTTTTGTTTCTCTATGGAGTGAATTATCACTTATTGTTTGTGTGTGTCTGTGCATTTGTTGTGTCATTAAACTGTACTGTTTTATAGTTGAAATTTAATGATCATGTTGTATTTATTTCTTATGAACTATTTTGCAATATGAAAAATAAATTTTCATAAAAAAAACTTTCTACTATTAATGACAGTACTACTATTTCTTTACTACTAACGACTGCCCAAGTGGCAATGTACAGTAGTTAGGTTGTTAGAAAAGGTTTAAAGGATAACTACCGGAGCTATCATAAAATAGTCTTCCTCATATCATTTGTAATGAGTACATAATATTATAATACTAGTTGAACCTCAGCAAAAAATTCATGCATTTGAACTTGATTACACATGGTATTACTGCTGACTGCACTTAGACATTTCACAATGCCTCTTTAACCAAGCATACCTCTACAAACTGTTTTAACTCGAAAAACATTTGACCAGGCCAGGATTTTATTTTGAACATACTGATATTGTGCATGATCAATGCTCTTATTCATTATATTACATTCTGGTTGGGTATACCAATGGTCCCAATGCATCAGAAATAAAACTACATGTCTGAAAAAATTAAACTTTCGCACTTCCAAATTTCAGGTTTTTAAAGAAAATCAGACCTATGCTTTATTAGTAAGTGAACTACACTCCCTTTGAGCAACAAGTTTAGGGAAAACATTTAGAACCCTTTTTTGAGAAAATGTTTTTTGCAAATATTTTAAAAATTGTCACGTTAACACTACAAATTACATGAAAACTACTCATAGTTTGAAAAAATTGTACACGACATTATTTTAAAATTTCTATCATTGACAATGTAGTTGTAGGTGGTGCAAAAAAATTTGAACTTTTTGAAATTTTACTGAAGATGGGACCTTACAACTTTTTGTAAAAGTATTTCACATAATTGAAGTAAAGGAATCAAACAAAATTTTGGAGCCATTTTTGAAAAAATTTCAAAAACATCTGAGGGGGTTTCATCTAACGTACCCCAGAAAATTTAAATTTCCATTTCAAATTTTAGATGATAGATAGATCAATCTGAGAATAACTATTTTGGTGAAAATCCTGGGTATGGTTTAGGTTAATTGTGGTTCATAGACAGAAGGACGAATGGGCGTTATAGAAAGAAAACAAAATTACGGTATCAGAGACCCCTGAAACATGTATTTCCATCAAAATCTTGACATCCATTTTTTTGCAGTGTTAAGCAAGATTCTATCCATTTTCAGCCTAGGCAGTCAGTTTATATTGAACAGTTATGATTGCGAAACTTTGAGAGACATTTGGTTATCACAAAAAATATTCATTGTCTGTGTTAAAGCATCTAGCACGGAGCATCAAATATTAATTAATATTATAGCATCAAATATTAATTAATTATATAACTGAGTTCAGCTCTTAGAGCTGCAAGTAGGACCTTGTAAAGGATCAAAAAACAACAGATTTGATCAAATGTTGGTTTAGCAACAAGTTTGATTTCCTCTAGAATCTGAATACTAAACAAAATCAAATAGTAAAGACCTCACCTGGTCAAATGTCACATCATCTGGGATGAACCGCAAATCCAAATGAGAAGCACTGCTCTCGTACTCCATACCATCACATTCCTTATACAGTGCATCGGCAGTGGACACACTGTCACACACCACCACAGCATAGAAGTAGCGAAGTCGTTTTAATTGGTACTGGCGCAGCTTTTCCCTCTGGTATTCACTCCCCTCCTCCTCCTATATTTAGAGAACAAGATATTTCAAGAATAACCAAAGTACATAGATTAGATCCCGCAAATCCCAGGAAAACCATGGAGTGCAAGAGTGAAGTACATAGCTTACTAGCGTGTCAGTTGGGCTGCAGCAATGCATCAAAGATCACCTGCCTTGAAGGAGCAGATTTGTCAGACAAAACATGAGGATAGTGTAAGGAGCCCTTGCTTACATAAGGTGTGATAACTATTTTTACTCCCTTAATATAAAAATAGGTTAAGTTTAGATTTAAGTATATTTTCTACTAAATCCAGAAATTCAAAATCATCTTCATGTGTTTCTTTGCATGGTTTAGATAGATGTGTATGGTTCCATTCCCCCTTTTCAGAGCAGCTGTGCAAACCACCAGTATCAACAACACAAGGAAGTTAGGTGTGGATCGCCAGAGTAATGTAAATATGGCCTGCAACCATACTAAAGGTTTTAGTTGTGGCCCTTGAGACATTGCAAGTTGGACACCCCCAAGTTAGGATAGGTAACACTATTTAATCAGGATAACTGTGCCTCCTGTCCTTGCCAAGTGTGAAGTGACAAGTGAATTGTTAGAAAGCACTTCATGGAGTTGTAACCTGTATTATCATTTGATGTGTGGAAGAATAGGAATAGCGATAGTAAATCTTATCACTTTCTTTTCTTTTTAAGCATTTCATCTTATCTTCCCCAGGCAAGATCAGTGACAACTGATTCACCTTTTCATCAATGAACATCCTTCTGTTAGTATAAATTGAGCTTCACAGATCACCAGCATTGTTTTGAACAACAAAAGGCAAAAATAAAGGCAATTTTTTTTATTTTTAATTTGTAAGACTTGTCAGTTTTGTCATGCAGAAAGCATTACAAAATGAATTAATAATATTTGTAGCCTTAAACAAAAAGTGTATACATTTTAGACAGGACAAAGTAGCCAGGAAAAAACAGATTAGCGAGTAGGATCTCTATAACTTAAACACTTGATATGAAAATTTTTCACTGACCTCATCATCGTCTCTGTGAATTCTCTTTTTCTTCTCTTTCTCATCTTCGTCAGTATCACTATTTGCGACAACTGCATCTTCCGCTCTTAATTCTAATGGTCCTTTCTCTTCTTCTTCCTTTAATCGTTGTAAACCAAACTCGGAAGGATATATCTAGAAACAAATTTCGAAAAAAAACACAACTTTTAAATAAATCCCATAGAAGTAAATATGGCGATGCTACTCAAAATTGAGTATTGTCAGAGAGGGAGAAAAATAAAGTGCCAAATTAAGTAGTAAGGCTTCTATAGCCAGCTCTTTCTCTATCACGTTGCATTGTGCCACTGTTGGATTCTCCGTACTAACATGGCCCTGAGGAAAGTCATTTCATGATGGTCAAAACAGTCTACGATGCAGTGTTTGATAAACAGCACAAAGCATTCAAAAATAAGCATAATTCACTTCTGAGGAGAAGATACTGAAAGTAATCTAATGAATAAACATTGCGAAGGGGTTGTTGTACATGTCTTCACACTACTAAGTGGTGCAGAAGTCTGTTCATTCTCACTAAAAAATTTATGTTTAATTGTATTTGATATTATATTGAATCAATTACAAAGTGGGCACAATCAAATTTTGTATATTGTGTATATTGCGGTAAACTTCTGTCTCATTTTTTTAACAAACAGGCAACTATTAACAACAGAATAGCAAGTACCATGTGATAACCATAGATCACTGCTGAAGATGAAAATGGTGTAGATATATAATTCTTTTGGTGTATGCAAGCCTTACGTGGGCAAAGAGAATACAAAACCTTCACCAAACAAAGCAATATTACATAGTATCAAATCATGAGAATGCTCAGGGTCAATGAATAGTGACATGCAATCCTATCCACTTTAGAAAATTTCATTGAAAAATAACTTGAACGTCAACAACATAATGAAGAGGATGTCGATCCTACTGCTCCACAATAGATGGAGATGTTTTAAAGTTCAACCACCACAACATTCAACAGCATTTCTAGAAAGTATTCCAAAATAACGTGTGTGAAAGAAATGAGGTTCAATTACACCAGATGAAGATGCAGTAACCCAAATGAGTATATTCGCCTCCTTTTCTATAATTTAATATCTACTAGGATCACATCAATAGGGAAAATTGTGACAGGACAATCACAACAAAATTCTTTACAAAAGAATTTAAAGGCTGACATTACCAAGCTATCACTCAAACGTTATTTAGAAGTAAATGTAATTGTGAAGTAAATGTAAGTGTAAATGTTTAACACTATTACCCAGATGCCGTTTACTTTTAGAAAACTGACTTTTGTGCCACTCCATTTAATACTACAATAACATAAGAAAAAACAAAAATTTCTCTTAACATATTACTATTGATATTCACGACTGTTAACTTATTAGTACTACTAATTCAGAAGGGGGCAGATATTGATGACCTACAAATTGCCAAACATTAACAATAAAATGCTTTTAAAATGCTACAAAAATGATGAAAAACATTTGATCAAAATTACTTCAAATGAACAACTCAAGTTGTTGGATATATTACTGATGTAATCAAGACTTCTTCTTTTTGCTGAAGTGAACTCAGCTTGGAACTTTGAGTTTGAACTGTTCTTTACAGGAAAATATCTGCCTTCAATTATTGTGAAACGAGCAGAACTTCACAGGAACCTTAGATTACATAGTACTTATAATGGCTGACATTACAATATGTGTGTGAAGAAATCAAATAGGCTACTCAGCAATTCTTTTGTGAACATTTGTTGCACCTCGTAAATATTGTTTGAAGCAAATTCTATTAAGATGATATTAAAATCAATGAAAAAAGCAAAAAAATGACATGGGTCATTGTGTTTTGTTATAACATAAAATAATTTTTTTATAATAAATGGCTAGTTCTAACGGGAAAAGAAAAAAAATGACAGTTCATTAATATGTCCCCTACTTAGAAGTATCTCTTAATTCCACAATGAATACTTTGTTGTTATATGAATTATTAATCAATATTAAATTAATCTGCAAGAGAATAGAAAATAATGCAATACCATCTCAGTTTTAAAAAAATTCTGGGCATACAAAATTGGAAAAGTATCCCTTACCACTCACGCCAATACCAGAGCAGCACCTAAGAGTATGGGCAACAAATCCCACGTAAATCTTTCTGCCCAATCCCCTCTCATTTCCCATCCTTAAGAGACAACCATCCTCTCTTAAATGGCCCATCCCCCATGGATCTAGAATAACAAAAACCAATTTAATGATGAAGAGGAAGTGATGAAGGAAGAAAGAAGATGAAGGAAGTGCTGTTGGACCAGAAAAAGAAAATGTTTAACACCAGTGTGTTTGTCGCATCTACCAAAATAAAATTCGAAGACCAACTACTCTGATCAGTGGTTTCCCCTTAAACTTTCATGCAAATGCCGGGGAAGGACCTTAGAATTCTGACCACAGAGCCCATGTGAACCTTCCATCCCTATTCTGTCTCCGAGTCTCCATTCCCCAGCCACAGGGCTGAATGGTGAGCAGATCTCCCACCCCCCATTGATCTAGAAAAAAATCACCATCTGGGCTGGCCAATGTAGAACTGTAAGTACTGCTGAGCCATGAAAGAAGGTGCTCATATTAGCTATAAACCATGTATACAGAAACAGAAATTATAAAATTAAATTAAATATATGAAGTAAATGTAAGTAATGATAGGGAGTTTTAAGCAAAATATGCATAATAATTAGCAATATGTTAAAATATTATGATTATTAAGAAAAAGGGATAAAATATGCAAGATATGTATTATAAAATTATGTTTACATAATTGGAACTTGTGTGTTTCTTCATGCACATACCATGTGAGCTTACAATCTGTCTAAAGAGGAATAATATGCATTTGCATTGAAACCCAGACTATTGATGAAAATAATCCTCATGTTACATAATTTACTAATAGTTCAAATAGTATATTATACCTTATTGCAATTATTAAAAATTATTTATAGGGCAAAAGATTATATTGAACACTTACTGTTACTGAAAGTATGAGGCCTCCCTTAGGAACAAATGAATGCAAAAGGACCAACAGGTCCCTGGCTGTAATGCGATCCCAATCCATGTTACATACAGCTAAACGATTCGTTGATTCATCTGTCCTTTCTGCATCCTCATCGAGCTGCCCCCAACCAATCGCTTCTTCATCATCTTCATCTTCTGTTGGAAGAAATATTAAAGTTTACATAAAAACCAAAAAGTACTCCCATAAATGTAATGTTAATAATGTACGTTGCTTACATGAAGTTATGCTTTAATGTCAATTCCACATTTGGGTTTATAAGCTTCATTCCATTATGCATTTCCACACATAACTTAACAAGAAATAGAAATAAAGAAGTTATTCACTTATCAATTATTATGTAGATTATGTGTAGTGAAGGCACTTACCTTCATCATCTGAACTTTCTTCATCAGAAGAGCTGTCAGAAAGGATAATACCTTCCCCTCGAGCATAGTCAACAGACATATCTTGCAAACGCGATCGCAGCTTTTCATCAAAAGACTGATTATTACTTTCCAATTTGTCATTTCCCTTCCCATCAAAATCACTGTCATTATCTTTATCATCTTCTTCTTCTTCATCATCATCTTCACTTATTTCTAATTGTACATTACTACTCAATTGTAGAGATGAAATTTTCTTAGAATTGTTCTCTACGTTACCTTCTTTCTTCAATTTACCTACTTTTCTTTCAGTGATTTTCACATCAGCATCGTCATGTTCTTTCTTATTACTCTGATTTTTATTTAGTTTTGATCTCACTACAGGTTTATTAAGAGATTCTCCTTCAGAGTCTTCATCACTAGTTTCTCCTGATTCATTGCTTGAATCTAATTCATAGTAACGTCGTAAATTTTCAGTGGATGAATTTCGCATAGGTCGCCCACGTTTGTCTATTGTATACTTAACTTTAAATTTCTTATCATTAAACATTGACTGAAACCTTTTATCAATTTTAACTTTTCTTTCTTGTTTTGGAATTCTCTTGAAAGCAGGGTCCCTTGGAATATGTGCAAAGCGTGCATCTTTCAACATTTCATCCATTTTGGCAATTTTTCTAATACTAAAAACCTCAATGTATATATTAATTCTTCTTTATGTGCAAATATTATAAAGTTTCAGTATATAGTTGTAATTCAGGTTTCTTTAAAGTCACATTCAGATCCTAACTTCAGAAGCAACAAACAAAATAAAACATTTAATCACACATATTCATAGATTTTTTGATATTTCATTAAATGTAACCCTCTGAAATATACTTCTATATCTCAAGGCACTGAAATACATTCACGGCTTTAATTCCATTCAGAATTAGGTTTATTTAGTTGAACGTGGCTTTTACCCCACTCCAGCAACGCTGCACTCTTTAATACCTTGTTACACCCCCACGTGTTCTCGAGAACATGTACCACATTCTTACCACATGAAACCATTTTGAGAGTAGCCAACATGACAATATGAAAAGATTTTTAAAAACATCTAAAATTGAATAATTTAATATTTTCGACAATAACAAATAAAACATACAACAAAGCCGTGTTATAATATAATAATACTTACAATATAATTTGTCCTTTGTGCAGAAATTCGATTCGTGTAGATTGTGATTACGAATGCTTTTGACGCGTTTCATAATTGTTCAGTTGATATTCAATTGTTCCTTCGCAACTGCGCACAGTGTTGCTGTTGCTTTTGCTTCGCTCAAAGAATAGAGAATAAGTAATATACTCTCTGGAATAGTCTCAGTGAGTGAGAGTCTACATAGAGCAACGAATATAACAGTAATGTGGGTTCGCCTTGTTTGTGTTGAAGAGTAGTAAAATTGGGTTTGGTGTTCTCAAGAGCTCTCAGTGTTTCTGCTTTTATGGATTTGACATTTTGGTTGTTTAGTTACATTTTTATTGAGGATTATCATTTTTGAGGTTAATTGACAAATAATTTTTTGTTCATCGCAACTACTCCAGAAATATGAGTGAAGAAAGCAATCCGGAGTTACTTGACTTCGCAGAACTATCCAAAGATGCAAAATTTACAGCTACGATGTCAGAATTTCACGAACATGTAGACAAAATTGGAAATTTCATTCAAGCCGCGTGTAGCAGTTCTGTTTATGACGAACTTTCTCTTGAAGACAAAGTGAAATATGATTTATTTATGACATACTCTATGAATTCTCTCTTTTGGTTGTATTTGAGGACCCAAGGGCTCGATCCTTTGAAGCACCCAGTAAAGTCCGAAATTGACCGTGTGAGAACTTACAACACACGAGCAAAGCAAGTGTATGACCGGAAATATGTTATGAAACACATCGACAAAGAAGCTGCGGGAAGATTCATCAGAAGTGGATTGTGGGAGCCTAAGGAAAAATCAAATGAAAATGTTAAGGAACCAGGAACATGACTTCAGTACTTTGCAAATAAATGCCCTATAAATGTACAGACTGATTTGAATTGTGTAATATAAATACTTTATATAAAATTGATTTGTGAGACAAGTGCTAAAATATACTTATATATTTTGAAAAATTGAACTGTGTATTTGTTGTGTAAATGAATATGACAGGGTGGCTACTTTTTGGAAAACCATGATGAATCAGAGAATTTCATTGCTCTGGAAAAGTCTGGGAAGAATCGTAAAAGTTGGGGAAAATTTTCAGAGGGTGTTAGAGCTATATCTCTTAGACTGCCATGTGTATCAAATTGATATGGATTTTTTGCTACCAGGCAAGACAATGTGTATACTTCTGATGCACGTGCCGTGATCTTGTAGGAGCCCTTACAGTTTAATTTTGAGATTAACATATACAGCTGTCAAAGGGATATATTACTTCTTAAAAAATTTGTACAAAGTTAATTTTTTAATTGGTGAAAAAAATATTGTTATTTGATATTTTTCCTTGGCGATCTCCAAATCGGAGAGCTGACCAGTTAGTATCATCGTAACTTTAATGTTTTCTTGACAAATCTTAACAAGAAAAAAATATAAAACTGCACTGGCCTACCAAAAAAAAAGTTGAGGCAATTTTTACCAGGAAATGAGTAGCCACCCCGTAAGCAACATTTTTGTTTGAATCCTATTAAAGGTCATACCAGTCTGGAAAAGCATGCCTAAATGAATAGACGTGGAATAAAATAAGATAATATAAGATTTTTTAAAAAATGTGTCAAGTCTCCAATTGATACAACACATCGAGCTCCTTGGGGGCGTTGAAAGCTTTGGTTTTGTTTTCGTGATTCTTCTTAACATTATTATAATTATACATTGTGAAAAAGTTTAAAATATTTCAAAAGACTAATAAGTTGCATTGTTTCTAACATTTGTCACACAATTTCCTCAAATATGATTGATATGTTTATTAGAAGGTGGGCCAATATGCTCTTAACCACAACTCCTAAGTCAACCAGATTGAATGAATGCTGAACAAATCATAATACAAGAAAGAAAAGAAACTTAACTTACATTTTGTGATCCTTTGCTATATTCCCACAAAAGTTTTCTGACAAATCAACAAACCTTTCAAATAGTTATTTGGGGTCACTACTGAAAGAAGACTATGTAGAACGTCCGTGAATGTTACACAATAAAGATCTTTTATAATGACAACTGTTCATGTCTGACACTGTCCTTGAACCTACTGAATTCTCATACTCTGCATGTCATTACTTAGAACAGCTGACGTCATGTGACAGGAAGACTCCAAGTAAGAGGTTGTCCCTCATTAAATATTTGCTGTTAATGTATTGCATTAGGGAACAGCAACTTTTTTGACATTCTTCACAGCACGTAAAGCACTGTTACATGGATATATATACTATGTTTTTGTAGTATTTTTGAAGACTAAGTGTTTAATTTATATAATTTGAGAGCATTTTATTTGTTCCTGAGCAGTGTGCGTGCAACATTCTGGAAAACCATTTTGTGTGGTTTTGTTCAGCAGCATTGTTGCTATACTGCAGGCTGTTAGTGTTGTATTCATTCTAATGTAATATAATTTTGGCTGCTTTTGCTGTTTTTCCGTTATTCGCTGGATAATATTAAAGAATTTTCAATATTGAAAGATAAAAAGAATTTATAGAAAAGAAAATATAAACATTCAAAATTGCCCACTTAAATCCCCCCCACACACACACACCTTTCATACGGAAGGTAACAATGTCAGAATGGAATGCTTAATGATTGGCATAGAAAAAGGGAACATAGAGCATATAGATTTTATTTTCAGTATGTGTTTGTTTTGTGCACATAAATATCTTAACTGCAAATTTTGTTTTGTATAAACAAGAAAATAAATAGAATTTGAAGTACGCAAATAAGGAAGCTTGACTATTTGCCACAGTTTGTTTAGAAATACAGCCTTAAATCAAAACCTTATTCTTTTTACATCTTTTAGGGTATTTGTAAGCAATTAATACATATTTACTAACAATAGAAAATGAGTTCTTTCAGTTCCTTCTGGAACAAATTAACTAAAAAATGTAAACAAATATTACAGGTAAATAATTCAAAAACAAACCTATAAATTGAATCCAGAAGCCTTTTCATAAATTGCAAGGTTGTTAATCACAGCATTGTGATTTATTTTATTTTCTTTTTTTCCTTTTTAGATTTAAAAATTTTATCTTAGAAATAAAATATGACACAAAAAGGAAACAGTAACAAAGTAATACAGCCACTCATAAATTAGCAGTACCTCTACTTCTAAATAATATAAATAAGCAATTCCAGTAGCACTTTGTTCTTCAGAACAGAAACAATTTCACAATATATACAGAGTTTTAACAAGAAAGCTAAGATCAACAAGGCAAATCAAGTTAACTTTTTTGTTAATTTACTTATTTTTAGTAGACAAAATACTAGACTAAGCCAAGCTTTAGAATGCTGATAGCAGTCTTGAGTGAACTTGGTAGAGGGTATCTGGAGTGAGGAGTACTGGGACCACTCCCGATTCTCCAGTTTGAGATGGAATATGGACTCTTCCAATAGTTTTGGCTTCAGTCTTACCAAATGCCTATGGAGAAAAGAAATAATTCAATGAACAAAGACATTCTGTAATAGACTAATGATTCTGTCAATATTTTAACTCAAGTCTTAAACGCAATTCAAAGCAATCAATCAGATAAAAGATGGTAAAGTTAGCAGCTTATCAAGGAGCAAAACATCAACATTACTTTCATTGGTGTACAAAAAGCTGTTTAATTTATGAAAAACATGGGCAAAATCCATGGTGTTCAGGCAAAAGGAGTTAAGTCTGGTTTTGTGACCGAGAGAGACTGCATCATAGGCACAGATGCCAACATTTCAGCCATTATGCTGAGACCATGCATTTTGCTCTGAGGAAGGTCATAGCTTGATGTCCGAAGCGCTGGCATCTGCCTAGGTTGCAGCATCTCACGAACAACCAAGTAGATAGTGAAATTATGTAGCTTAGAGAGTTGTACTTAACAAAATCTATAACCTTCTTGACCAATGTACTATTAAAATGTAGCAAATTTAAAGTTTTGAAATATTCTCAGCTTTACAGAGATCACACACAATTGTATTTCTACTTTTCTTCAAACTTACTTTTATGACTTAACTCTTACTTCCCGTACACTATCAACTTATCCTACACCTTTTCTACTTTAAGTTGAGAAGAACCACAATAAAATTGATACCAAACAACGCCATATTGAGACCAATCACCTTCCAACTTAGAATTGAAATTGCGTTAAAAACACTGATGAATGTTTGAAAATTAACTGTGTAATACGTGTAGAAGTAGCATTATTTGGCGAGTGATCGAAACATGGTTAGGATACCATATAAATAGAATTGGAAGCCGACAATATCAAAAAGCGAATTTGTGTTATCTATACTAAGAATAATAATGATAATAATAACAAAACTAATAATGGTCATCGGAGAGAGCTGGCCAAAATGCACAGTGTTTCATTTAAGATCAAATGAAAATTTGTTAAGGAATGGAGTTCGAAGTTGAGAAACTCAACCAGTCATTCTTACCACATGCCGCAACTTTTTTCCTCCGTGTCCATAACTTCCTACATATAACCCTAATTCATATTTCCAAGAGGGTCTTTAAGAGCTTGGCAAATCTTTATAAATATCTTGAACGTCATGCAAGAAGACAGCATTTCCATTTTACCTTTGTCATTTCTGGAGTTGGGAAAGTGGTAAAATCCGCTGACACACTGCCTCCTCTTTTGCATTTCACTATCTCCTGAGCTGCCTCCAACTGAAACATTTTCCTTCATATTATTGAATTATATCTTTACTTACCTTTAATAGTAACTTAGAACATGCTTCTGAAATTTCCCATTTTCTTAACTACTTCTAAACTATTAAAATTATCAGATACCAAACTAACTTTTTCATTCATTTTCTTTAGCAATGTCAACATTCTTTTTTCCACAGTATTACCAATTTTAATGTGACAACTTAAATATAATGAATTCATTTATTTTACTTTATTCCATTATTTATTATATTTTAGACTAATTTCACTAGTGCTTATTTTATAATTTATACTAATAGTACTTATTTTATAAATTGTATGAAGTTTAATTCTGATATAGAGTTATGTCTTTCCCAAAGCAATCCAAAAAATTATTATTAAAACATTAATTTAGGTTGCATATACTTCAAAATCTGTCTAAATCCGAACCGGTATAAGCTGGAAAACTGCTTTTACTCGAAAATTTCTCCGGCCCATGAAGTTAAATGGAATTTTATACAGCATAAAACAGAACCTTCAACGCAGAAATGGAACAGTTTTTAATGTCCTGCAGGGCAAAAAAAAATCTTTATAAAATGGAATTCTTATTAATTTAATGGAATTGGCAGAAAGACACGAGATGAAATGAATGCATTTGCAAGCTTGTTTTAAATTTACTATCCCTAGGACATGCGATTTAGTCGTAGCAGCCCAGTCATTGAAGAAGAGGGGCTCCAGCTGTCAGCTTAAATTCAATCTTGGTGTTGATGTCTCTTAAGGACTAAGCTGTAGGGAAATGTCTTCTGACTGAGCATGGGAAGGTATACAGACATGGCTTCTATTCATGCGTGTCCTTGCTCCATATTGAAAATCATAACCCCTCGACCAGGTACGCTTTGCTCAAGGCCATGTGAAGGTATCAGAAAATCCTACAACTGGGTTGTGTCACACTGTGCGTTGAAAGAGTCAGCAAGTTGTCCAAATACAGCCAGTATTCTGTATTTTTCAATTCAGAAGCTTTCAATGAAGTGTTTAATATTCATTTATTGGTGATTTCTTTCATTAATACATTGTATGTTAACGTATTTTGATAATTATAATGAAGTAATGTAAATTACTATTTTTAGGGCAGGAACATCAAAATTACGAGTGTCATAAAATGGACAATATAGCATTAAACAGAAACCTCTCTAAACCAGAATTTTTTTGTGTCCAGATTGATTCTGACTTAGATTTTACTGTATTAATACAGGCCCACACAGTTGTCATACCCAAAGACTTGACACATGTTTTTTTATGCATTTCATCACGCTGAACCTCATTCTGAAGCCAGAATTGGGCCATCACACTCCATTTTTTATAGCAAAAAAACACCATGAAATTGTATTTTTTTTGTTTTTGGAGGTTGTTGTCAGACCCAGACAGTGAGGTCCAGACCTGAGGTACTGGACACATTCTGCCACATTCCAATAGAAATTAAGTCATGCATGGTGGTTTGAGAAAGTATGTTGTGTGACACTTGTATGGTAAAAATATTCAGGACTCAAACCCTCAGCATTAGATTTTGTATTCTTTAATATAACATCATGCCCCTGTGCTACCAAAGGAGGTTCATGTAATTTGGTTAAAAGAAAACTTTCAACCAACATTTTATACTTTCATTGCTCCCTTTCTGTGTTCAAGAGAGAAGGTACTCACCAAATACGCCCTTGCCCTCTCTTTGGCAGCTTCTTCCTTCACAGCCTTCTCAGTCTCATAGCGCACCCAATCAGCCTTAATGTCCTCCCAGGCACCTGGCGAGTGCTTGGAGATGTCCAACACTTTTGGAGTCATCGAGCTCCACAAATCCTAACAATCACAAACAAATCTTTCAATTACTCTGAGCACACAATCTGCAATCACTACAGTCAACTCTGGATTGATTGATTGTTAGTGATTACGGGTGCAGCAACAGCTAAGGTAATCACTCCTGTGAGTGTAGTGCATGTCGTTTACTCGGGAGGTGGTGAGGAAGGTGAGATCTAGCACTACCTTCCGGAGGCTAGCGGGGTTTTCCGCAATCAAGTATCTCCCACTAGCGCGCCTTGCCCCAGTCGGGACAAGCTCGAAGCTTCTGACCAGTCTCCCTGCATGTGGGATGGTATAGTGCATGTTAGTGTAAGGGGAGCACATACCTAATGATGTCCTACACTTTACTCAAAAAAAATTTCAGTACTGAAGAACAATGGATATTTGAAGAGGTCAGCCAAAAAATTTAAACTTTATACAAATAAATAGAATGTTTCTTCTTGAAAACTAGTTCATATATGTTTACCTAGTGTGCCTATGAGGACATGGCATTTTTTCTTCCTACACTGGCATTTTTATTAGAAGTGATATTGTATGTATTTTCTTGATCACTCCCATACCACTTGGAATAATTTTGCTTGAAAATTACACAATGATTTAGAGAAAATGTTAAAAAATAAATCTGCCCGATAAGAGTTTATAAAAAAATTACACAGCAAATGGTAATAAGATTTATTATTATCAAGCTAAATGAATATACTGAAATTTCAAATGTTTGAACTCTGGATATTTTACTGTACCTCTGTAATAACAAAATCAATTGAGGAAAAACTAGTTTATTTTTAAGAGATGTAGTTCACAGGATTGGTGGAATTATAAACTATTAAACAATTAGTCTGCCAATGGTTCGGAAAACAAAAGTGATTTAAAATTGTACATACGTTAAAGGTGTGTACAATTTTATTTCACTTTTGTTTTTGTTTGTTTAGCATAACATATTATTGGATTGTAATTTCATATTGATGTCTTCATGCCTTCTTGTTGCTGCTGTTGTTTCTTGTTTGGTACACTAGCCCTGATGAAGGAATTAAAAGGTTCCGAAACATTTGCAACTAATTGTTTATAATTTGACCAATCTCATGAACTACATCCCTTATTTTATTATGGATGAATGGATGTGAATTCTACAATATATTATTTTTGGATTATTGGATTAGTGAACCAAAAAGGTTAGTCTACAGAGGATCATTACAACCAGAATAGACTTTAAGACATATTCAAAATCTAAGTACTAGATTGAATAATTATTACTTTATTAATGTATTAGAGACTATAAGAATTACGACATACAACATATAATATCACAGTAAATACTCTCAAAAAAAGTTATACACTTTGCCCATTCATTACTCCTATCATCAATTACATGACATTAGACTTTGCCACAGGGACTTTCTTTAAATTTAAAATCAGTGGCAACATAAAAAATTTTCTCCCTCTGGGAAAGCTAAAAAATTTCTTTACCTTCCCTTTTTTTCTTACCTTCTTCATTTCATCACCCTTCTTTATGAGTTCTGCTAGCCGCACTTGTCTCTGTCTGCTTTCTTCACGTTCAGTCTCCTCATTCTGTGATTTTGGAGGCGGCTTGTATCCTGCAACCTACCAAACAAGTATTAACTCCTGTTATAAACTCGAATAGTTCAATAGTCATTAAAAATAATCATCATGGATTAGGCTGACTGCCAGTTCCCAAAACTTCCGTTGATTACCAGATTTGCCATTAATTCAATTTTTTTTTATGATTATTTCAAAGTACCTTTCAGATAGTCTGTTGGTGACAAGCATTACTTTGAACAGCATATTCCTATTCAAAATTTTTCCGGCTGCATTTTTAGACTTTTTTTTTTTTTGTTCTGAAGGAAGGCATGTGAATGGATTTTCTGCTCTTACTCCTCCTTCAACTTTGAATAGGTTTTAATTCACATAATAGCTAAATTTACAATTAGAGCATTGTTGGAACAATATCAAACTTTTTGGTAAAATACATTACATTACCTCTCTTTGTTAAAATACATTCACATTAACTCTCCCTCCCTGCAATCTGACTCCCTATCTTCAGAAATGGTGAAACCAACATATTTGCCAAGAGGACCTGTTCCTAAAATTCCCAAAATGGTTCTGGTCCCGAAAACCAAAGAAACCCCTCTCCTGTTCTCGCCTCACATGTAACCAGATGTTCAAAAAGTTTAACAGGCTTTTTATGAAAGACTTACATCTATAGTTTTGTTTTTTACCCAATTTTTGAAATTGAAACAACAAAAACTAACTTCTATTTAAATATTGTTTAGACCCTTTTTTAATTGAGAACAATTACCATAAATACTTCCAAAAAGTTTTACATCATAATTTTCTTTTCTGAAATCCAACGACATTTGTAAAAATTGTTACCATACCATTACAATAACAGTTAAAATCAAGGTACCATGTCAACATTAAAAGTACAATAGCTGGTCCAGATGGTCGAGACCGTTAAGGCAGTAGTGCCATAACAATCTCAGATCAAAGGATCTCATGTTCAAGTCCCGCCTTGGGCAAGGCTGTATTTGTGCTAGTGCTAGAAAAATTATGTCAGTATATCTAGACTGGATTCCGCAACTACCATTTTTTATCTATTACTAGCTGGCGCTTTGCTGCCACAAAATAAATAATTATGAACATTTTGTTTGAAATTTGATAAGAGTTATTTTGTTTCTCACTTTCCCTTCACCCTTTCCCTCTTTTCCTTCCCTCTCTCACTCCCCCTCCCCCCGTCTTTTTCTCCACTCCTCTTTCATTCTTGCACCTTGCTCCTATCCTCTGCCTCAACCCACGTCACAAGGAGATGCTCCGCAACAATGAAGTTCAGGTGTATTGGGCATTGCATTTAAATGAAGCATCATCTTCTGCTGCAGTGCCGTCTTGTGGAGTTACAATAATTGTACTGTGCCTATATCCTTCTCTCAAGTGCAAGCAATAAGTTGACGAAGTTTTATCGCAATTGAAAGAACGGTAAGGCAGCACATTAAGCACAATCCAACAAACAAACATTGATTTTTATATATTAGATATTCATTTTCAAAGAATATTATTTCTATTAAAGCAAATATGTGACCCGGGTCCTTTTTATTCAAGGATGATCCAACTTAACTTTAAAAATCAAATGCTCACATTTAATAATTACAATAGTTTTTGTCGGTGGGGGATTAGTGTTATCCCGAACATTCAGGATTTCCAGTTTGTTTCCTTTCCTTCTATGAACATACAAGACCTGGTTCACTTTTTTTTTTTTCCAACTTTACATCTCTTGTGCAATTTTTATTTACACTAATTCTTACAATTCTGAAAGATAATTAATGATCATTACTATTATATTTAGGTTTTCTACCTTTCTTGATTTATTCTTCATTCATCTAATTTTTCATTCTAGTATTTTAGGTCGCATTGTAGTATTCTGGATAGCACAGATTTACAAATATTTTCTTTTTGAAAGCATTATTTTATATCCTAAAATACAAAATTAAAGGACAATTTTTGATACCTTCCAAAAAGTTATATTATTTCTTAATGTACTTACCTTTCATTGTTTGGTCATATACCTATTGTTTTTATTTCTCAATTCTCCTCATGAACACAACCAACAACAGACTGTTTCAACACAACACATTTGCACCCTAATTTATTCACTCAACACAGTGTGTATGTTGAAGGCAAAGGGCAGGCAAGAAAAGAACTGTTAGAATAATAAATCAATGTTACACAAGTCAAAACAAGAAACAAAACTCCCTTCTCTTTTGTAGTTTGTTATGGCTGGGGCAAACCGTGCAAGATTTCATACGTTTTCACGGTGTGGTAATAGGTGTTTCCTGAGTCGTTTAAAAAAAAGTGTTGTTGGGTCCCAATAAAGTGGCTTTAAACACTAAGTTGGTGCGATTATGATATCTGTTCGCATAGCAAGGAGGCAATTGGATGAAACGTACTTGACAGCAGATGAGAAATAATGTGAAACATAGAAAATGGCAATAAGCAATCTTTGGTCCGTGTAGTCTATCTTTACGTTGGCAAAGTCAACCATCACATCACTGTGTTGCACTTACATGTAAAGGCTTCAAAGCTGCCAGCTTCTGCGACATTTGCTGTGTGCACAGACGCCAGTTCTCGTCTCTTGCCAGCTCGAGAGCTGCCTCTAGGTCATGAATCTTGCTGAGAAGTAATGGAGAATCACGAACAGCCTCCGTGCTAGATACTATGGAACCCGGTCCTGCTGTCATCTGAGCCTGCTGTTGAGCAGCTGATGAAATCGCTGAAAAAAAAAAACAGCACATATGTTACATCCAAACATTTCTCACAATTCAAATTATATGTAATTGTAAGGTTATATTAATACTATATCTACACAAATTCAGAGAATTTCCTCGAGTATGTGGCTTGCATTTTCAAAAAGGTAAGAGTTTTGAAACTAAATATTTTATTTAACCAGTAGTTCCTGTGCAAATAATTTTCACAGAGTTCAATATATTTCTAATGTCATAAAACACTTAATCACAAATTTTCTTTAATATTCCTAAATTGTTCATTCCCTTCGAGAATGTAATTAGTTCGACAAAAGTTTTTGCCAGAATTTGTTGGCTTCACAACTCTACTTATCTTGATAGCAAGTTGCTATAGATCTACCAATTCATTTTTTTGTGCAACACGTATTCTAGTTACACATTTTTATTTGTAAATATCTTTATTTAGGATAGTAAAATGACAGATGATAAAAGTTTGATGCAGATTGATTCAAAAGATTCTCTTGTTATGTGAGAGTTGTGAAAGATGAAGAAGAATATGAACAAAGTTTATAAGATTTGCTTGTTTGTGGCTTCGGAAAGGAAAATCATTTTAACTAGGTTAGAATGGATTTGAAGGAACTGATAATGCTAATAATTATCATAAAGAAAGCACCCGCAATTCTTGAATTTTGAAGGTGTAAGGTAGCTGAACATATGTACTCATTGGTGGTGTGCTTCTGGTGTGTACGTTGCTGTGCACAAAGAATTTAACTTGAGTTCAATTCATAGGGAGAGATTCATATTTCACTTGAGTTCAATTACTTTCAACTTAAAGTGAATTCTAATGCGTTTATTTTCTTTGGTTTCATTATTTTCAATGTAGCCAATGATATTTGGAAGGAATGATAATTTCAAAAATTGGGTTGAGTTCTGCTGTAGTATTGTTTTATGTGTTTCTTATTAAATGCATTTTTCAAAATGTTTCATGCTTCTTAGAATGAAACATTTCAACAGGAGCACAGAGTAATGTTATGTTTTTGAATTTTGTAGCTAAATCACTGACTCTCATTTCAATATAAATGTACTTACATTACTTTATTGACATTCATTATTTTAGACTGAAATAAAATAATTAAAAAGGGATAACTTTCCTAGCTAATTTTGATGTTTGGTCAGGCTGCTACTAGATAGCAGTACTCAAGCCCAAACTCTCTTCGTCAGCTTACGCTGCCAACAATGCATACATGAACTGCATGCAATCAATTTTCACATAAGAAAATTTGTGCTGGGCATCACAATCAAAACCTAAGAAGAACAGGCAGACACATTCACAGTAGCGCTACCATAATTGAACAATATGTTCCGACTGGTAGTATGAAAGGCTTCAATTCGTTGACTGATTAATTGATTGATGGATAGATTTGATGTTATGGTGTAATATTCATCAGAGTTTTCCACAACCAGGTATCTCTCTTAATAGTACTCCTCCCAACCCAAGGCAAGCTCTAAACTCCCAACTGCTCTCTCAACATGTGAGTTAGTGTATTGTTTATAAGTAAGGGATGATGATAAGTCAAGGAAGAGGAAGGAAATATGACATGCAGCCTGTGGCCCATTTAGTGTACGGCTTCAGCATTCACCCGGTATTGAATGGAGAAACCACAGAAAACTACCTCTCAGAGCAGCTAGCACTACCTCTCAGAGCAGCTAGCCACTAGAATTCACCTCCAGACAGCGACTGAATTAGACCTAGCTAAGGTCAAACATTCTGCCAGCATGAGGAGTAGAATCCTAGGATCTCCGGGTCAGCGGTCCTGCAGTGACATCAGCTGACTCCCTGAGCCAGCTTGATCTGTAGGTTTCATTTTATGATGTGTACACTCCAACGTGCTAGCAGATACTGCATAGAGTGGCTGGCCCTATGCCTAGCCACCATGTTTTTTGCAGTCAAAACATGAAAGGTACCTGACGGTGCTGTAGAACTGGTGTTCTGAATAGACGTTTATCCGAGATCTTATTTCCATACTGTTATTAGACACAATGCCTTCAGTATGGTCGGCACATAACTGTAAAAGTACACGTCATCAAACCACTAATGAACCATTTTTCAAGTTTTATGACTTATTTGTGATCTGTTTGTTTGTTTCTTATTGCAATAACATTCACTTTCAGGTGTTATGTATGCTAACTGCAATAATATTTCAACAGGTTCCATTCTTATGACAATAACTGATGCAGGAAGCAACACGTTTTTAAAGTTTCTCAATTAGTTCTCCTTACATATTGTGATTTTGTTTTTAAATGATTGATTTTTGGTTGTGAAACACAGAGTAAGAGGATTTATATTGTACATGGTCCCAGCCCACCTGGCTCTTAACCAGCACCAAATGGAATACTAGGATATTCTGTTCCTCCAGAGAGAGCTACTTGAGTGCAAAAAACATGGCTTAAATTTGTTGCTGAGATGGAGGCGCTTCAGCCAATCTATGTAGTATATTCTATCCCGTTTGTGCACTCGGTGTCGTAACATCTCACTCGCACACACCTGCTGACTTGCCCATGCCCTCAAAGAGAGCCTTCTTGGTCATGCTCTTCAGCTTCTCCTTCAGTTCACCTCGCTCCGATTCAAGTGAATCAATGTCTGCCTGCAGATGGTCCATCGACTCCTCAAATTCCTTCTCCTTGCGCTTCAGCAACTGCTGAGTGTCATCCACTTTGCGCTAAAACACAGCAACAGACAACATCAACACTATGTTCAATATGAACTTAAAAAATTAGCACTGTTGCTCATTTGAAATTTCAAAAGACTGACTTTCCCTTGTTTCCAGCATTGAAAATGCTATTTTAATTTTAATTTCATTTTAATTTTCTCCATTATTTTTCTAAAACAACAGTTATTCAATATTTAAGACCATGAAACACAAACATGAAACGTACAGTATTATTTTATTTAAATTGATAAAAAAAAGAACTAGGGACTATTGAATTAAGTCAATATTTTTAACAATGAAATTCCATTGCATGAAATTAGTAGTGAAAATTTACTATTCAATTTTTAATACACTTTGGCTTTGTAGTTTGAAAGTATCATTAAAAAAAATAACAATTTTAATTGTGTAATAATTTTTGAAGCATTAAATTCTTTTAATTAACATTTTTACCATTAATGAAACAATAGTGGTCTGCAGCAGCAACAATGCTGTTGAATAAAACCACACAAAATGGTTTTCTAAAATGTAGCACATACACACACTGCTCAAGAACAACGAATAAAATAAGTTTCGTTTAAACATCAAAATAAATTAGGTATTTTAACAATAACTGTCTTGCATGAAGACTAAAATAACATAGCATAATATACAGATACAGAGAACTTAAGTTCTTCACATACCAGGAATATAAAAAACACAAATTTTCATAGCATATCGCATGAAGAGCAAATATTTAATGCCATTAATGAAAATGAAGATTTTATCCAAAATGAAATTTTGTAACCAGCAACAGATGGATGGGCGAAGTGTGTTCAGTTTCAAACTACATAAGAAACATTGAAGGAAAAACAGCAAACCTTGAGTTTCTCGATGGTTAGTTCATAATCCTTATGAGAGCTGCCCAGCTTCTTCTCTGCCATGTCTTTGCGAATTGTCATTTCGCTTAGCTCTTCCTGTTTCAACTTCACCGTCAGCTTCAGCTCCTTGATGTCAGTGTCTTTCATCTCCAGCTTGTGGCGCAGGATCTTGGTCTCCTCCAGCTCCTTCTTTACGGTTTGAGCACGAAGCACTATTGGAGCAGTTGGCTTCAATACAAACAGACACAGATGTTAAGATTAATTAAAGATTTAATTTGCAGGATAAATATCACTATATAATTTGCAAAAAAACCTGACAAGGAAGGGTATTACGTATGTATGTTAGAAATATTTTTCAAAACCTGGTCCCAGATTGGTACTTCATATTATATGAATTACAAATTATAGGGTAGTTCACTATATTAATTAAAGGGTAATTATTACAAATGTATAATTAGTAAATAATTACAAACTTCTCAACATGAATTTCCACAAGAATTTTAAAAAATAGTTTTGTGTGTGGTTGGTGTGAGAGTGTGAGGGAGTGAGGAAGAGAGAGTGAGTGAGGAAGAGAGTGAGAGTGAGTGAGTGAGTGCGTTTTAAGTGGTACTAACATAGTGGCCATCAGGGCCCTGCTACTATAGGAGGCGCTAGTGTCGCCGGGTGCAACTGCATGTTAGGCTCGCCAAATTTCCCTCATATAAATTGGCTAATTTGTGAGAAATATGAAAAGTGTCTTCTAAGTGTTCAATTATTCATAATCTATACTTATAAGAAACCTCTGAAGCAAGCACGAACATAGACATTATCTTTTGTAACATTATGGACTTGCTTGCGACCTGTGAACTCACGCAGCAGCCATGCATGTTTAAAGTATCGTTGACTGCAGTTTGTGTTTTAGTTCTTGTAAGGTGATGCAGCAGAGCACGCTACCATCATGGTTTCCACCACGTTACATGGGAGTTGTAGAGCCCTGATGGCCACTCTGGGTGTATTTACCCTATACCATGTTCATAAATTTTACTATTCTATATTTTTATATCCTCTGGGCTCTTTTAAATTAGGTTTTCTGTCAAAAAGTTTCAACAAATAAAAATGCCTATGAAAATTCATACGCTCTGTAATTACCAGTAGCAGCAGAGTAGGCTTAAATGTAACTGCACAAGATTATTTGTGTTAGAGATCAGAGTTTGCTTCTCACAAACAATACCACACATAATAATTGGAATTCTCCTAGAGATGATTTTATATCATAGATAAGGGGTGAAGAAGCAAAGAGTCCAATGATACTTCCTTCATGTGTGCGATTAAGGATGGCAGTTCTATTACTCACCTTCTCCTCAGCTGTGGACATGGTATTAATTTCATACTCATTGTCAGCCAGGAACTGGGAAAGCCTGGTAACTTCCCGGGAAATGAGTTGAATTGATGACTTGATACATTCCACAGGCCCCTTGTCCTCATCATACACTCGGTCACATGCCACATGCGAGAACTCTCGTAGTTTTTCATGAGGCACTCCAGACTCCACATCTGATTAACAAAAAAATTAAAATTAAAAACGCTGTTTTAATGTGTGTGTAATGTGGCTGTAAAAACAGATTTTATGTAGCGCTCACATATTGTTTCGATCTATTCAGTCAATTGTTCAGTCATTCAATCAATTATTTCTATCATCATTTCAGTTATCAATCTCCCAATATTTCATCTATCTTTAGAATTAAAAACCCATGATTAATTTCACTACAGTGTTAAACTGTAGTGAAAGCTCTGCTAATACTACATTCTGGTACATGCTCCTTCCTGTATTTCAGAGCAACCTGGCAAAAGGGCAGAAACTGGGGGGGAGTCGGGTAGGTTGGATTGCCCACAGAAGTGAGGCCTACTGCATTGCCATTCTCTTAGCTCCAGGCCTATGTGTGTCCCCGCAGATGTGTGTCTTATTACACTACACTTCTCTGACCATTTGAAATTTACCCACCTTCGCCGAGACCAATCTGCTGCATAGCAGCATGTAAGACCTCCTGCAGGGTGCGCACAACCCTTCCAGAGTGCACGAATGCCTCTTGAAGACCAGACACAACATCATTCGCCAACCCCAGTTGTGATGGCGCACCCTCTTGAGGTAGCCGGCGACGAGCCTGCTTCAACTGCTGGGTAAGTGTATCGCCCTGGGTAGCTACATGCTGTGCCAGCAGTCCTATTTCTCCCAGCTCCTGGCCAGCCTGCAAGTTCCAGAATTCATAATCACAAGTTTTAAGAAGAAGGGTGAAGGGAATGAGGGAAAATTAATAATAATTATTTGAAAATATTTTCACAAAAATGAGTCTAGTTTTCAAAAACTAAAAGCATTCCTCCTCATACAAAGTTAAAAGACTAATGTTTACAATTTATGATGTTTAGTAAATTCCGATGTTTAGTACATTTCAATTCTGAGCATTCTACAAAGTCAAATTTCTAAACTTGAGACACCAATAAATTCAGCATAATTTGATCATATTCCTATTATTTTAAAAGTGATTGTCTCAGCAAATTAGCGAATTGCAAAAAGCACAGACCTGCACAATAGCACGAAGGGCAGCTCCCTGCGTGGTCATAGCCTCGCATGCTGCCTGCAGCGAGCGTGTGCCAACGAGTACCAACTGGCTGTGGTGTGGTGGAGACGGCGTGCCCAGGACCACGGGGCAGACAGCAGTGAAGTAGTTAACGCAACGTTCCAGTGCCTCAGTGCTCACGTGTTCATCCAGCTTGTCTCTCTTCAGAAGCTCCAAGAGCGCATCTACAGCCTTTTCTTGTGCTGACATGTCAGACCAGGAGGCACCCGCTTTCAGCAGGGCCTCTGGGGTGCACACACTCAACGCATGCCAGAACTGTTGCAGTACAGTCTGTAAGGTAATGAGAACTGTGTTAAGAATCATTTGAAATTGGGCCAAAAGTTACAAGAGATACCTACGGCATCAATAAAAATTCTTCAACAAACCCAGGGTCTAGGTATGGATCTTTTGTACAGAAAAATGGAACTGAATGCAGGTTTTAATTCATCTCCTTCCTAATATAATTTCTTTCATTTCTTTTTGCCATTACTCCTTAGGAGGTAGTACATTCACAACAAGTAGATTCACACACCAAGGTCACAGCAACACAGCTTCGATCAACGATTAGCTGACGTTCCCAGTCGGGTAAGCATATTTGATATACTCCTGACTAGTATCAACTACTACAGAAAGCAATTCATTGGACTCATTTCAACTGTGGACCTTACCTGCAGACAATACAAGTGGAAGCTGACGCAGCATCGGTACGCGAACTGTTCCACTGCATGGTCCTTTGTCACAGCAGCCTTGTCCACTTTTTCTACAGTTGGGAACTTGTCTCTCAGCTGCGCCAAAAGAATCTCTGTCTTCCAGATAATGCGTGGCACCAGCAATAGTAGAAGTACAGCCTCATGGTCACCTTAAACAAAATGCATATAACGTAAAATTAAGGGTTACACTAGCTCTCTCATTCTCTTACACTTGTTCACTCTTTCCCTCCGGCACAAGCCATTTGTAAACAGAATTTTCTCACAGAACACTTCCCCCACCAGCCACAAAGATAACAATACCATTCCTATATGAAGAGGCATTCTCCTTAATTATCTCCCTGTCAGCTCTGTCTCTCCAATTGTAGCTCTTTATATGACTTTCCTCCACCAGTTGCACAGTGGCACTTTCTCTTCCACCAGTCAGTGCTGAAAATGTATAAAGAAATACCAAAGACCGGCTGACATTTCAATACTTTTGACACCATGGCATGTGACATGAGCATTCGACTTTTTGAGATGAGCCATGAGACCTGCTGACAACTCGGTACTTCTGACACCATGGCATGTTACACAAGCAAGCCACTTTCCGAGGTGAGACTATTCAAGATGAAGGATGGCATTCTATGGCAGCCACAGCAATGGTAGAGATGGTAAGTTGTTGATCACAAGTCAGATTTACTAAAAATCAGAATTTTTTTGATTTTAAAAAAATTTGATTTTTTAAAATTTAAATCCAACCTAAATTTTAATATTTAAATTAGATAAAATTTTTAGATGTTTGAAAAAAAGAGGCCAAATATTCAAGAGCTTAGTAGAACAAATGACTGATCACACTGACGATTCACACTGATCTAGTTGATGCTGACGTTGAGCTGAGATAATGAGGGTTTAACTAGAACTTTCATTGTTTCTGAATTTTTTATGAATCAGTAAAATTGAGAGTGACATAAAAAAATTAGTCTCAAATATGATGAATAAAAGAAGTGCAGAAGAGTTGGTAGCTATTTCGAAACCAATTTCGATTGCACTAGACAAAGTTCAAAGAAATTCCTGCGCAACTGGCAATGTAGTGCACATATGGAAAATTTTAGAAAATAGGCATTTAAAATTGTTTACAATTAAAGAATTTTATACACGTGATGGACAAGCAGTAACTAATAGCCATTTTGAAAACTATTTGTTAACCCCAAAATATTGTCTTGAACACACTTATGTCATAAAGAAACAAAAAAGAGAAGAAATATTTTAATATTTAAAATCTAATTATGTTGGTGTAGAACTTATCACACAAATTTCAAAATATAAATTGAAAACAGCTCCGTTTACTTGAACATTTTTAGATCTTCTATGGATGAAGTACTCACATTCATGAAAAGTCGTCAGTGGTGAAAAAAGTATGCAAACAATGAAAACTTTTTTATACAAAAGGAAATGAACATTGTAAAACAACATTTATTACTATCAGCAACTTCAGCTAGCAAGAAACAAACTTTTTCCACAATTGGACTAGTCCAATCAAAAATTAGAAATTTCCTTGGAACAGCCTTTCCTTCACACACAAATGGTGCTCCTTCATAAACAATTAAATAATTCATGAAAGCTATTATAGTTCATTGTTTATTAAGAATCAAATACTTTAAATGTTATAATCTGTTATTCTTTTCTTTAGTTCCTTAAAATTTCTTTCTTTGTAAAATTTACAATAAATTATATTTATTTAAATTGATGATATTTTTCATGTGTTATTTGATTTAAATGATGATTTAAATCAATTATGTAAATCACTTAATTTAAATCAAGAAAACCCTGTCACAAGTAGCTTCGTTAATGTCTGGGAAATGCCGCGTTCTGAATTTTTTCACCTTGACGAAGGTTGCAGAATGGCAGGAAAAATGTTGGCACCTGTATCTAGAACGTGGCATCTCCCTGACAGCCAAATAGCTACTGACTCCAGCCACGGAAGCCTACGCTCTTGTTGATCACAACTCCCTATGTCTCTCTTTCCTTCTTCACGTATTTATGAACATGATCTCTCAGCCTTCTTCTCTCTCTACTCCGAAACATAATGAATAAATAATAGATCACTGTTCTTATTTTAATAATTTCAACTGTCATGTCACCTCCCCTCCAAATATTAAGAAGAATCAATTTCTCCAAAATGATGCACTTCCATAGGAAACTGTTGACATCTGTCAGCTTTACACCCCCCCCGCAGGCATGCTTTCTCATTCACACAAGTACTTGCTCAGTCCCTCTCATTCATTCAATCCCTGTCACTATATAATAATTTACACACAAATTCGCATTTTAATTTTTCTGATTAATTATTTCTTCTTATTGTATTGTCACTGCCCAAAAAAAATAACACGTCACAAAAATTGTCGCTGCACGAGAAAGATATTTTACTTGAGCAGATCAATTTATTTTGCGGTCAAAGACAATATGTTTAACTTGACTGACTGTTTTGTGTACTCAAATTTGTGTAGTAATACAAATTTTGGGTAGTAAAAAAAATATTCTAAATATTCTCTTCCTTAACTCAAAACTGATGAGTTCTTGAGATGTGTCACATTTCTCATGCACTGACAATACGTACAGAGTAATTTCAGATCATATCCCACAGGAAGAATGACAAATATTTTGTCACAATGATTGCTTATAAAAACAAAACAAACAAAATAATCACAATATTCACCTCCTCGTGTCATGAAGGAGTCTGGCATGTAGGCAGCAAGATACCGGACATGTTCATTGGCTTGCTGCACATCTAACCTACGAAGCTCCAGATCAATCGCCTTAGTGTGAGCTTTGGTCTCGGCAAACATTTTCTACAAGCAAATGGAAACATCATCAATGTCTTCCATGATACCAATGAGTTCAAGCTATTTCTATTTTATTTATCCTAAATTAATCAACAGGCAATTGCCCATTTTTGTAATTAAATTGTAACAATTCAATTAATAACCACTCAAAATAATTATTCCTAGATTAATGGGGAGTCCACATATAACTTGAAGGGAAAGTTATACTCATATTTGTACCTGAAAGTCAATGACATCAGTGGGCAATGCAGACACAGGCCGGCTGCTCTCTCGTTCTAGCTGTGCTCTTGTTTCCTGCAGCGTGTCCTGCTGCCTTTGCACAAGTTCACGGAACTTCATGATGGTTGCATCGCGATCAGCCAGTGTCTCATGCATTGCCTCCAGCTCCCTTTGGGCCTGCACAAGGTGCATAACAAGTTATTTCATTTTTCTCACTTTCACAGACAGTTCCCCTACTAATATCTGAGATCTAAATTAAGTACATCAGGATTTACAACGTTGAAAAGCGGAGTGATAATAATAATAAGATAAAAAAATAACATATATAATAATAAACAGTAAAGTATAGGCAGTATAGGTGAAGAATAAAATAAAACAACTTTAGGTATAGTAACAATGTGTAATTTCTTCTGTAATACATTAAATGTAGTGTAATGTTAGTTCCTGTATCACAATTATGTCCAACTATTTCTGGATAGTCGGCCTAATGTTCTAGTCAGAATAGTTTGGGGTTTTGTTAGTTCTTGCCAGTTTAAAATAACAAACAGCAGTACATCTATATAACTTCCATAAAAATGGTTTTCTGACATTCTTGCATACCCTTTTACCAAAAATTTTATAAACAGCACAAAGTACAAATTCATCAACACAAAATATATTTACCTGCCGGGTGGCAGCCTTGGCAAGGTCCAGTTCCTCACGCAGCTCCACTTCCAATTCACGACTGCCCTCCTGCAACTGCTCATTCATGTCTTGCAGCTCCTCCAGTTCTGCCACTGTCTCCTGAAGTTCCTTCAGTCGTTCTTCCAGTTCCAGTTTACTGTCAACCAACTGCTGAACCATCTCTTCTGCACCCAAAGCCGCATCAACCTGTGCATTTACATGATACATATCATTACCAATACAATTGAGGCTTTACAACTCTGGATCCCAGGCAAAACTGAAATTCAGAATAACTTGCTTCCTTTTTCTTCTTTCATTTTTTAAATTTTTTATGCGTACTATTTGTTTTATGCAAAATATTAATATGTCTCTTTGCGACTGTGATAATCATGTATATTCATTTGTATTATTTTCTGTAATATTAAATAATGACTACCAAATTAACTGCAAATTCTATGCAACAATTTGCTACTTCACCACAATGTTAAAGTTATAATAATCTTTTAGAATTGCAATTTTCATTCTAAATTTTTTTCCAGTATTTAATTTTCACAGCTAATTCTCAAGACTCTTTGACAATCATTTTGTTTGCTTGTGCTGAGCACCAGCTCTCACCATTAGCTTCGTACTATTTCTCAACTAATACCATTCTAGTAAACAAAATACAGTAAAATATTACCTCCTTCAAAAAGCAGAAAAAGAAAAAGAAATTAAGAAAAAGTTAAGGAATTAAAAATGAACTGCAGATAAAAAAAACAACCTGAAAATAAAACTTCACACAGGAAGATATTTTGCACAAAGTAATTAAATACTGATGATAGCATAGTGCAACTCATTTTTTTATCTCTGGTTAATTCCAACACGAATAATAAATTTATCATTGTTCATGTTAATTTGAATCAGTAAAGATGTTTAATACTTTAATGCTTTCCTATGTTCATAGCATGCGCTGTCCTGGGGACGCCGCGTCCAAAGGCTGTAGTTGCCGACAGTTTCGAGCCCAACGTTTTCGTTTCGCCTTCTCAGGGGTATAGCAGGTATTATAGTGGGCTGGGCAAACCCAGCCCGAAGGAAAGGCCACACAAGATGGTCAAGAACATTGGCACACAGCTTCAATGCGGCGTCCCGCCGAACGCCCGAGATCACGGCACATGACTGGCTGCGGAATGGCCTCGACTCGACTGCGGAAAGCCCTGTAACCTTGATCATTATAATGTCTTACGTTTACTTTGTAGTATTTTTTGTAGATAGAGTCCTCCTTCTCCCGCACTGTCATTTTCGCTAAGTTAGTTTTTTATCTGAAGAACAATGCGCTATCATAACCGGAGAGAAGCCTGTTATAAGCAAATTTCTTATAAGAGACAATATGGCTTGCCATAATTACAACATGTGTTAAATTACAGAATTTTTCAATCTCATATGCAGAGATCTGCTTACAAGTTTCCAGCCTAGAGTTAAAACAATATGTTCCCTCCCTGCAAGTTGCTCATTTATGTCTTGCCGATTCTCAGTACTGTCACTGTCTCCTGAGGGATACTTTTTTCTTCTCCCACAACTAAGAGTTCGAAGATGAAACTGCAATTTTTCCAATGTGGTAAGCACAATTTATGTTTCCTCTCAAGCACCCTAACAAAGTGCGCATTGGAATAATGTTCCCATGCATCATGGAAATGGTCCATATTTTATACTTTGTCCAAGTGTCCGCAACGATTAGATTTTCTCAGTCTCATGTATCAAGAAATCTAGATGCCCCACATCTTTTAAATGTATGTATAAACAGTTAATTAAGGAAGTAAATTGTTCAAGACTG
>BOPP01000360.1:324381-359172 GCA_017312745.1 Gryllus bimaculatus | reverse complement strand
ACCCGCAAATGAAATAACTCATTCTAACTTACTGCCATTCACTGCCATTATAAATTAACAATATCTTAAAGCTCATTTTGTCAATACTGCCTTAATTTTTTTAAAAAATACTCGAGAGTCTCCGTGATTCTCAGACAACAGCGATTGCTGTTAATTGCAACAGCTTAATAGGTTTAGTTTTCTTAAAGGCAATGACTTGCTTATGACTGCCTATAAAGTTTAAAAAGTCTTTAGATTTTCGAGGAGAAATCTCCTTTTCAACTATCTGCACGATATAGTAGATTATAGTAGAGTATAGATGGTAGATATGGCAGAGTATAGATGGTATATTTTAACTTTTGCTAAAAATGCGAAATGTTACCCAACACAGAAAATATCAGGTAAAAAACTACGAAACTTATGAAATAATTGCTAAATTCCATTTTATGGTTTGCTTTTTGTTCGCTGTTTAATTAGGATGTGACAACAACAACATATCGATGTTTAAAAGCATTTAATTAAAGAATGACCGAATTTATTTATTTATAACTAATATTTATCTGACTTAACAAAGTATACAAATAGCATTACCAATTAGAAGAAAATTATCCTGAAAGTCTGAGCGCTCAGCGTCATCTCAGGGGATCTCAGCTTCCCCAGTTCGCTGTCCAGAGAATGTCATGTGAAGAGGAAGAAGGCCCTATACCTAAGATGTACGCGTTGCTTCATAGGTTAGTTCAGAGAGGGTGAAATATTAAATTAATTTCCTTTATTTCCTGATTTGAATGGGGAAATCAAAAAAAAATAATTCTTGTTTATAAATGCTACAGAATGCTATATCCTTGTTTCCAAAATGCCAATCTAACTTACTTTTAGAGAGCACTTGAGGATCAAGTGGGATCAAGTTGATGGAGCTCCAACCTTTGACCTCTTAGATGTGCATCACACTATCTTCTTTGAACACATTAGATAATTTACAATGCATTTTTTGCCAAAATATTTTAAAAAATAAATCTCACTATGCTATGAAAATAAACCTCACTCAATCATCACTATGGTATATCTGGGAGTCCTGAAATTATTCAGACTAACTATGTGAATATAAGATTAACACCTATTTTTCAAATGCGATATTTAGAAAAAAAATCTCATCTTATGTTCGATAAATATGAAAATTCCACCTTAAATATTTTTGTTACAAATTTATTTTTCATGATAAGGGTAATGTTAAAAGATTTGTTTGATTCACATTTGGGTTTGACTAGTAATAGATAAAACATGTCCATTGAATTGTTAATTTATTAAAAGAAAATAGATTGTACAACATTTTCAAAAGGTCAATAATAACAGACGTTTTTGTTATTTCCATTATAGTAGAAACTATCTTAGAGCCTTGGAAATTAGCTGTCTGATTGATATAGTAGTTGAATCCGACTGAAAAGAAACAGCTGTAAATTAATAATACCATGCATACAGTTAACTACATAAAAATTATTATTGACAAATCAGCATATGACCACCAAAGACTACTCTAACAGCCATCACATCTCTGTAAGTTTCCAATGATTAGTCCAACATACTATATTTTGTATAACCAGAACTCTATTTGATGGAGAACATTAACTCTATTTTTCTCTGGTCAGATTCCTTGTCTGTCCTTCAGTCCAATATGTTAGCTTAATTTAACTTATCTGTTGAATTTAGAATAAAACAATACGTTGGGGCCAGCCCCTTCTCCACTACCCTAATATCGTTCCACTGCAGTCCATCATGCAAGTGTTAATAGTATTCATAACCTACCTGTTCCTGGAGGTCTGCGATTTGGTGTTCCTGCTCCTCCACACGAGCACTCAGCTTCTCTTTGGTGCGCTGCAGCTCCAGAACCTCCGACTTCCGCTGGTCTAACTCCTTTTGGAGTTTGCCGGCTTCATGCTTCTCATGAGCTGACAGGTCTCGCATCCTAACAAAGGCAAATACACTAACTTAAGTGTGGCGTCTTCATGGCCTTAAATAGTTTTAAAACTATTTTCATATTTATACATTCGAGGTTTTTTTATTAGATAAAATGATATGGAATGAAATGGTCTGTCTTGCCAGTTTTCATATCCTTCTAATCCAATGAAAAGCTCAAATAAATAAATATATACACATGTTTGATAGACAAAATACATATGTATGGTACATAAAGGATTACTAAAAAAATTGTTGTAATTAAGATTTTGATTGCATTTAATTTAATTTAGATCTGCACTCTTTGCCATTATCTGAATTAGAATACAATTTATTTACTTGCATCTGCATGGATGGGACAGAGAATCATGCCATCAGTCACAGAATGCTGGTTCCTGTTAAGTGCAGTTGATTCCCATTCATTGGCTTACTTTGACTGGATGCAACAAGAGTAGTTTGCATTAAAGGGAAGCTATAGTGTTTTCTTACAGCTAGGACCTCACTGGCTGCATCATCACAACATTTCCAAAACTCACACAGAAGACTGGTACGCAGCGTAGAAGGATCAGCCACTCACCGAACAAGTGTCTCCCTGAGCCTAGCATTCTGCTGCTGAAGTTGCTTCAGCTCAAACGAGGACGGGGCACTTCCGTCTGCTGAGGGCGGGCCGCCTGCACGCTCTGACAGCTCGGCCTTGAGGATTTCAAGGTCAAGAGTCACTTCTTCAAGGCGTTCCCGGACCTGCTCCAACTCCAGCTGCAATGTCTCTGCCTGGACATGGAAATTCATTATCCAATGAGAGAGATGAAGCAAACAATTACACAAGAAGCCTGATCATTAACTACTGAAATTCCTGATACTTAACTACTTGAAAGTTTTAAGAAGAACAAATAACAGATCTACATTGTCATCAGCAAGAATGTTGAAACATTTTGAGTACTGTTGTCAACATTAGCTCAAAACAGAACCATGCTGTAGTAAATCATTTAGGAAATCTTAAAAATTCAAATTTTAATAAAATGGTACAAACATTAAGAATATGCATTTACTGTGATAGAAACAAACCACCAAACAAACAAGTAAATAAATGTAATAACAAATAAAAGCATTTTCATTTTTAATTCAAGTTCACATTTGTCTAATTTGCTTTTGTTTTTTCCTTTTGCTACCTTATGTATTAGCTCAGAACAGAGAAGCTACATTAATCTGTAATATTCAAGAGTCTTACCTTCTCTTCAGCCATCTCTTTGTCCAACGTTGCCATCTCAACTGTCTCAGCCAAATCAGCCATTTCATCAGCATGGCGTTCTCGAGCATCAATGGCTTCACGAGCCTCCTGTTTGGCCCTCTGGAGGTCACGCTGCAAAGCTGCTTGCGACTCCATTATGCGCGTCTTGAACTCCACCATCTGTTCAAGCTGCATACGCAACTTGTCATGCTCCTTCAACTTCTCCTTGTCTTGCTGTCGCTTTGCTACAAAAGACAATAACTTAAAACACTAGCACATTCAACATGCAAATTTTATAATTTTAACAACTTTTACAAATTCCCTGATTTTTCCTAAAGTTTTCTAGAAAGTGCCCACCCTTTTAAAAAATTGATTTGTTTCATTGACACCTTCAATTTTTTCCATAATATACAATATTCAATGTAATCATAATATGAATAACTTGATGATATGAATAATAACAATTAGACAGAACATGAACAAAGGTTTTGAAAGAATGGTTTACAAAATTTTGGTTGTTTTGTTTTGTTTTCAGACTATTATAATTCATATATTTTTTTAAAAATTTTTTTAAAAGAATTTTCCGAAAATAAACTTACAGATTCAAATTGCACAAACGTCCAATTTCAGTAATAGGAATGTTATAAAACTCCAAAAGAGAATGATTTTTGGACTTTATTATTAGATGTTTTGAGGCTTTACATAACGAGACCATTCATTATCAACTTCAATTAAGTCGTTTTGAAATCAACTGCACTGGTGGCTCTTGCACAACATTCAGATTATCAAAAAAATTCTTATAAGTTAGGATCATACAATTTCATTTTGCTGTTATTCAATAAATATTTGAGATACTGCAGCAATATTTATGTATATGAAACCATTTTGAAATCAAAGAGCGCCTACTAGCATCTCTCTCTCTTGGGTCGTCATACTACTGGAGACAGCGTTGCAACATCACATCTTATCAGTGTATAATCATGGCGTATGTCTCTCTACAACTTCAACACTGAGCCTAGTGCACTTCCCATACCCGCAACACTTGTAGATGGCGGCCGCACGCCAGCTTACAAACCCTCATGCAGCCTCTTGTAGTCTCCAGAAAGGTGGGGGGGGGGGGGGGGGGGGGGTCACGCAGAAATGAAGGAGTTCTCCACCCGCACAGGGGAATACCAATTTTCGTCATCTGAAACTAGCTGATCTTAATTACATGAATTTCACATGTTATTGAAAGTACTTTTATTTTGTTATTGTCATCTCTAGTAGCACCAATAATAACTAAGAGTATAAACTAGTGTGTCCAAACAACAGAGCTTGTTGGAAAATGCTGAGTGCGATCATGGTTTTTTCAAAACAAAATTCTCTTTTGTTTTGTAAGAATACTATTACAATCAATTGTCTCAATACAGAACTAATACAAAATCTTGAGTATCCACTGGAAATCAAAGCCTGAACTATGTCTAAGGGAGGTGAACATACCTGACATGGACACTATACATTAAATTATGTAAGTAATGTTTGAATATAGACTTTCATTAAACTTACTTTTAATTTACATGATCTGCTCACATTTTATTATATATTAGTGTTCTGAATTTTAAAAATTACATTCCCAACATTCAATGGATCTTTAAGCTCCAGTTTGTTGGGACACCAGCCACCACAGATAAATGGTATTCATTATTCAATTTATATAGGAGTTAGGGTGGAGAACCCAGAATTTCAGAAAATGTACACAGAATACACTTTCCATCATAGTATGTCATATACAGTTACTGACTATTTCTTGATGATAAATAAATAAATAAATAAATAAATAAATAATAAATAAATAATAATAATAAATAAATAAGAGAGATTATACTGATATATAGTATGGGCTGCATATTTGACTATAAATTCTCAATCAATTCTGGATCAACAACGACACCCTCTAATTTCATTAAGGAGACCTGGGAGTACTATGCTAAGCCACATAAGTATCTCTCTCTTGCTTCCTAACTGACTCATGATTTTGATTTTTTTTCTGTAGTTGAAGTACACCTTTATACACATTTTTGACATTCTTTCTTTAACTATTTTGTGACATGTGCAAGGGAAAATATTTTTTTGAATGAACATGGGTGAAGTTTGCATAATTGATAGCTCAAACACCCATATTAACGTTTAAAAACTGAATATCAAAAAAACACCAAGTCAAAATATGCAATAGTGAATGTTTACACTACCTTGGAATTTTCAATTAAATTGTTTGATTGGTTTCTAAGAAAAAGTTACTAATGTAATAGAAAATGTACTTTTGAGGAAAAAGAAGAAAAACAAGAATTTTAGTTTCTGCCTTCTTGTGTTATATTCAGTTGTTACAATACTGATGGCAACACACACAATACATAAAATTTACTACTTAAAAAAAAACCTGCCTAATACGACTCTACTGACACTAAACATTTAAAAATTCATAAAAAATATTCTGAAAGCTCAAACAGGCTAAATATGTATATTTTCTGACAGAAGAAAAACAGGGCTATAGAATAAAAAAAGAAACACCCCCCCCCAAAAGAAAAGAAAAGAAAAGAAAAAAAGAAAAAGGTTTTCAACCCCCAGGTTGCCTTAACTCACAGAGGATCCCTGATACTAGATGGATCATACCTACAGAGAAACATGACCCATTATTTTCCCATGTCTTACAGTCCAAACACTGAAAGTATACTACAAATACATTGGATTATTATGACTCTCCAGCAATTCACTCCAATTAAAGTTCTCTTGGAAGGCTCACCTCTGAGCGTCTCCAGCTTCTCATTGAGATCGCGCACCTCAGCACGCAGACCTTCCATCTCCTGTTGCATCTGCAGCTGTGTGAGGCGCTCCTCCACTGACCCACCAGCACCACCTCCGCCACCCATCGATGTCGTCATGCTGGCACCCGGAGACACCATCGCAGGACCAGGGATGTACTGTGGCTTCAGTGTTTCAACAAATCCTGTCTGCATTGGCACACATTTAAAAGGTTAGAATCAAAGATTTCTTATTCCTCAAACACTGAAAACAAAACTGCCATTTGAAACAATCAATAAAGATACACAAGGTAAGAAAAGTTAATAAAAATGTAATAGATGTAATGTATGTAGAAAGAAAGTTTCATAGTTTAATGAGGCATATTGAAATTAAGTTATGAATTGTAAATTGATCTTAACATGAATTTAAAAAATGAAAAACAATAAAAGTGAATTATCTTGCCCCTTTTTTAATTATAATTTTAATTTTTGAAATATATATTTCAATTAAATATGAACTTCGTGACTGCCTTGTTTATTTGGCTACCTTGGTAGGTTTGCTTGGTTTCACCAACTACATTACTTAAAAGTAGCATAACAAAATCTAAGGGAATCTTCAATATGACCAATCCAGATTACATAGTTCATTTAAACATCCATAGCATTCTTCTAACCACATTGTATCTTTATTATTTTTCTAGTCTAATTCAAAAAATGTATTGTAATAAAAACTAAGCTGATTACATCCTATAAAAAAAAAAACAATGGAAATTTGGAATTCAGTGCTTCCTTTAGCTATAAACATATCAAGTAAGGATTATGATACAAAAGAAAAAAATGTCCAAGTTACTTCAGCCTAAACAAAGACATGCAAAAGTCCTTGTATTTTTGAGTGCAACAGCAATACAGTGTTTAATGTTGAAAATAAATAAGAACATGAAAGTAAAAATGTAGAATAACATATTCAGCGATACTTGCTCCTCCTCAATTCTGGAAAACCAACAGAAATACATGTAATAATGTACATTTTGTGCTTCATTTCAGGAGAAACATTCTTACATGAAGAAGGTATTAAAATACCACAATGCAATAATGCATTTTTACAGGAAGCACTGAAGAGACAAAGAATGTTCCAAACCATGAATATTACATACTTTCATGATTTTATGAAAATACACGAACTTCCTTGAACAAATATGTTTAGGTACCTACAAATTTAATTCAAAATAGACAAATTAGTTGAAATATACTGGAAATAAAAATGAGGTTTTGCTCGTGTACCATATTTGGTACAGGTTCCTTATTAGTGGCTAATATCATTTGAGTAAGCACTTCCTTTCAAAATTGGTAGAATCGTAAAGGAGAAATGGGGCATTATGGAACACATGGAATTTGCAAATAGGAACCAGGGAATATCTTTGCGCGAGTCAAACTATTACACTCTTTATTAATTATCCTTCTTCTGACCCTGCACAGTACACAAAATCATGCTTGCATACTGTGCATACATGCATGACTCACAACTGGCCTCATCCCAGATGCAGAGATTCCAAACTCTCAAAAATATCTGCACCATTTTTTTCAGACCCTTTGGATTCGTAATTCAAATTCTACCCAGAATCAACATTTTATGATTATACAATACTGTGGAACATTCTTTACATTGCTTGAAGACCACCAATATAAAATACAGTAAGTACTTTGTTTGAAAGTATCTCGCCTCTAAGGAAACTACCTTCTAAGACATCAAGAACAATTAAATTTGTTACATTTTAATATTCTATAAACATCTACATGACAAGTAACAAAAAACAGAGGATATGTTCTAAATATGACTGAATTATTCAATAGAAAACTGATGAAACTCACTCAATATACATAAAAAACACAATTTCAATATATGCAGAGCTATTTAAAAATAGATTACTCCTGCAATCAAACTGACATGTTAGCTAATGAAAATATAAAAATATATTTAAAAAATAAGTAAGTTTACCTACACTATTAAAAGACTCAAAAAATAAAAACTAAGAGCTAAGAAAAAAAAAAGAATGATAATTAAAGAAGATGGAAGGATATTTCCAATGTTTCATAAAATATAAGAAATTTAATTCTCTCTTCTCAATAACTTGTGGATTTTTTGTGTGTTCACAAACATCCTGGTTAAACCGCAGTTGATGTACTTTGTATAATCCTAAATCACCCTCGTTTGGGAAGCAGTACACCCATGACACCCATTTCAAAGCAACCTGTGTACTGCATTTTTAATTACCATTTAACAAAAAGCTCTTCATCATGCAACAAGAGGATAACTAAAATTGCATTATTTTTTTTTTGTTGCTCACTAGGCCACTAATCTGAACTGTTACAAATTGTGCACAGAAAATATGCTAAAATGTCGCTCTTGCAAAAAGGTACAATTCTTAAGAAAATGGTTAATGTCCATTGGATTTAAATACACACCTTTAGCAAACTATACAAGGCCATATTAAAAGTCTTTGTGTTGAGAAGATATATATAATTTGTTTGTTAATATATTCATGCACGCAAGTGGAATAAAAAGAAGCAGTTTAACGACTAGATCTACCGTCTGCTATGCCAGAAACGGACGTGTGAACCGTCCCGAAAATCATGTCTTTGGAACAGGAGAGAACAAAACCAGGTGGGCTAGCTTCAGTCAAAAATTCTCACTACACTTCCATCAATTTTGGAGGTAATACCACAATTTTTAAGCCTCTGGTGCAGGCAGATTTGATATGATTAATGCCTTGGCATAAATTTTTCGAGTTACTCATTTGACCAAAGATTATCCTGCTCAAAGAAAGTGCCCTATACAGTAATGATACATTGTTTTATCATATTTCTCACACAATCTCCCCTTCTCCAACTTCAGATAGCCTCCTGTCTACAGTAGAATTGGTATGATAATTCAACTGTGTATTTCTTGGGAAGGAGTATTTTTAATTCCTCTCATCAAATTTAGATATGAAAAAACCAATCACAATTTAATGTTTTTTGAAGAATTATAGTTTAAAATATAAGAATGCTAATCTGAGGCAGTAAAAAGCACAAAACATGTTCAAAATTACGGTTCCTTTTCATTTTTATGATGCAAAAGTTTACGAAACCCCAAATACATACAATGGAATGGACTACCAATCCCTTTAAAAGAAGAACACACACGCTGCTAACTTCATTTTATAATCTGGAGAAAAATTAAAACATGATCGCAAAGCATTTTACACAAAATATGTTTTTGTTAATTTATTTTTCTAATTTTTCCTACGACTAATGTTCAAAACCTACAGGAAATTAAAATAGGTTTCTAAGAATTATTTTAATTCATTATTTTATATTATCTTGTTTCTTTTCATTACGTACTGACAGAAAGTTCCCCTGCCTTATATTTCATTTAAGACTCATTCAGGATTATGACAGAGATACACACAAGCTGTTTTAAAATATCCTCATATTCTACACTTCAGAATTGTACGTATGAATATCTTTTTTCCTGTACATTTTTACTTCAGTTTGAAAATTTTTTAAATGTTTACACAAAACCTTAATGTTTCTTATAAGATAGTTGAAAGTGTTAAAATTAAGCTTGCAAAATTAGTAGAATACATGAAATAAGAATTTAAAAAGATATATCATGTTTTATTTTTCAGAACACTTAATATGATACTAAAAAAATATAATACCTGATGTCCAGAATGCAAATACGAAAATTTTTGATGGAAAATATTGGGCCAGATTATTAAATTTTGCAGGCAAATTTTTCACATCATAATTTAGAACTATCCTTGCTGTCTTTCAGATACACATGAGGGAAGAAAACATTTACCGAGCAGGTATCATGCAAAGGAACAAAGAGAAAGAGGAAGAAGAATGCATTATATGCATTACTTCAATGAACTTAATAATGAAATGCACCATAAATTAGGGTCAATAAAATTCATACTTTTTCCATCATCTTTCACAAATAACAATAATAATTATAAATAATTTCAAAATAAATATTTTTTTAAAATTAAAAAAAAGAATATTGTGCAAAGAATGTACAAATCACAATACTGAAATTATGATTCAATATGAATTCAAAATCTATAGCAACTCTTAGATATTTGAAAGGAAAACCAGACAGATTTGAAGAGAAGGAATGATTTGGTCAATTTTTTCCCCTGAATAAGCACTTAAAATGAATATGGAACCAGCTCTAAAAGTTAAGAGAGCTCACTTACAAGAGGATGTTACCAGATGGTCAAACCAAATGCAACTTGATTGCCCCATGCCCTCAATAAGTTAGCCTGAAATAATTACTAAGATTCAATACAATCAAGCTAAATGCATTTTTGTTTGATCAAAATGTACCTTCTCTATTTTTGGAAATTAACAAAATACTTGGCATATTTCCTAAACAATTATTAGCACTACACTTTTTAATTAATTATTTTTAGATGGATGTTTTGCTTGCTGGGATCTGCACAAATTAAACGATAGAAAAACTGTATCTGCTCTATCATTTTTTACCACATATCCAAGGGCAGTACAGAATAATCTTCCAAAGAATTTTCTAAAGTCATATACAAAATCACAAAACCTGCTCCCTCATGTATTTCCGATCTCTCTCACACTGAAATCTCTACATGCAATAGCACTTTTTAGAGTAATAAGACTTGTGCCTTTAGAACTGCCTCATAACATAAACATTGGCATAAAATTTTAGGTATTGAATGTATTGAAAATCTGGGACATAATTTGTTTTTAATTTTTATATAATAAAAGATGAGATGATTCTTATTTCCCAAAAAATACATGTGCATCAATCAGGAGCAATATTAAGTAACTATGGATATACAACAGAAATGTAAAGTATAAAATTGAGCTTGTAATGAACAAATATCATAAAATAAGTTCAATTATTATAATCAATGTTTTTGTATGTCATTATCAGAATTCCGATGTAACATTTCTAACAATCATACAAGGTTCAGAAAGAATAGTGTGTGTTTAAATTTTTATGTTCCTCTTTCAAAACCCTTCCACATTGCATAATTTTCAGAATCTCCAAAATTATTGGAACATGCATTCCAAAGCCTTTGCTAAAAAAACATGAATACCTGATGAGAAAGATTTACAGTTGGAGCATTGAGCTGCTTGTACTGAATTCTGGACATAATAGTTTCTTCAGCTTTGGACAATGTACATTAGTAACTCATATTTCCCTATATTAGAAATCTCTCACATTCTTTCACATAACTTATCTATTGCACTGAATCTGCTTTGCTATTTTCAGATAGCAAAATTATGTCATTTCTGGAACAGCATCCTGTTTGAAGTGATCTCCCTTTACAGATGCCCTGAAGCTAGCCCTGGAGCAGGTAGTGACCTAATATGAGGAGGTCTGCCGATATAAAAGATATGGATCTGGAAGGAAATGCAGGGATGATGTAACATGTCCAGTAAAATTATCATGGATATGCAATTACTTGACTAACAACTTGCACATTGATTAAAATATGAAGCCTCAAAATTAGGTAAAAGAATCTCGAAAAAGTACATAATTTTAGAAAAGACTTCATAAAAACAAATATCCACTAAAACATTATCCAAATATTAAGTGTAAATGAATTTTAATGAAATATTACATAATTCTAACACTGATTAAATGAACAGTAACAATTTCAGAAGAAGTTGTCATGTCTCTTCAAGGGGAAACTCAATTAAAATAACTGATTATAATGGTTGTTATCAGTACACACAGATAACTCTACTGGAGCATTTACATCACTTTTAGTCAGCGACACCAATTCTCGGGAAGGTGAAGAAAAACAAACATGAACAGAAACTACAAAAGTTCTCTCATCTATTGTTCCCATGGTTACTTGTGTCTCCACTGTCAAGTTACGAGGCCTGCTGGTCTGTTCTGCTGATTTCTGCAACACAGGACAAGGGCACGAGCTTACTCTGGTTGGAGCACACACATGCACCCAGCCCACAGAAAAGAATGTGATCCTTGTAGTCTTGACACTATTCAGGAAAAGATTAACAACAGCAGCAGCAGAAGACTGAATGAAAGATACGGGAAAAAACATCTTAATGAAAGTGTCTGACAAATATCCATCAACGGCATCTTTTTCAGAAACTTTATCAGAATACCAGTTAAGTCTGCTTTTAACAATGACTGAATTTATTTTAGAAAAATAGACTCACAACATATTTAAGAGTATGTTGTTCTAGAAGCTTTCATACTGAAATTTGGTCTGCAAATGATTTTGTGAGACGGAATGTCCTTCTTTATATGAAGTTAATGCTTTTGTTTGAAATTCGGGTTTAATAATTTAATTGTTTATACTGCATTTACCTTCCTCACTGAAAGAAAAGATATATTCAGATTCTATTTGTTGTAATTGAATTTGTTTTTGTCGAAGCCACCTCTTTTAAGGTCATTTCCAATAACAGCTTAAAATGAAAATGGAACATACATTAAAGTTTATTTAAACTGATTTTCTTTCCAAAGTTCTCTTCCTTAAAAAAGGAATGAACTACTTTAATGGAAGAAAGAAACCTTCCTACTTTAATGGAATGAAGATATTACACAAAGGTATTTTCATTTAAGTACAAAACTAAAAGTCAAATTTAGTAATATTTAACTTTTCATTTATCAGACTGGAATGAGAGCATTGTTAGGTTCTTTTACTGTCTTACTGACTTTTTTAAAATGTCACTGTACACCCGAAACACATTAAACAGAAATTAACAAAATGTCAGCTTGTCAGAAAATCTCTCGTCTCTTGAAAGTAAGTGTAGCTTGTGTCATACTGTACAGAGCATATTTGCTGGAGAAGCCCAACCTACTTTCTAATACATTTTAAATGCCTTACAATGAGAGAATTCAAAATTATAATGTCAAGTACCTTTTTTCAGGAGAAAAATATTCTGAAAGTATTCCTACTATAAATAATTTTTTAAAGTCCTCTCTAAAAATATCATTAACACAAGTGTGAGTATGGAATGAAATTCATTTGTCAACTTTGTAAGGAATGATCACAACATGTTATTTCAGTACTGTAATACTTATTGAAATACCAAAAACAGTATCCTGACTAAAAACTATACCAAATAATTATTAATATAGAATTAAAAACATTAAAATTCATTCAATAAGATTCTGGCTCAGTAGTGCACATCAGGGTGCAATAAATTACTGATTACATAGGAATTAAGAGAAAGACTAATTGAGTGCAGAACTGTGAAAATATGTTTTTTGGCAAGTTCTGGCACAAAAAAAACAACAACTATTGATCACTTTTGAGCAAGTAAGAAGAACGTGAAAGAAAAGTCAAAATGACAATAAAATAACAAACAAACAAAAATAAACACCCATCTACACTTAGGACTACGGAAAAAAATACAGAAAAATGATACAATTGAAAGACATTTTAAAAATCATTTTTTTTATAATTTCGAAATAGTACTGAACACTGTGCACAAATCTTATTGTCTATCTACAAATATTAATAACAGTATTGCAAAAATTTACCAATTTCAGGGAGTAAGGAAAGAAAAAAAACCACAGACTGTCATTACAAACATAAAACTCAACTTACTTGAATTTATGAACAATTTTACTTTTATTAATACTCAAAATCACTCATGCCTTCAATGCATTTTATATTTCGTAACATAAACCACTCCTTCTGAATAGCTTAGTGTAAACATAAAACAAACAAAACTACAGTACACAATGCAACATACCACTACAGTTATATACAGATTATATAGTTGCTTGACCTCCAAAATGAATTGCGACTTATTCATTTCTGTAATTAAAAACTAGAAATGCATCAATTTTCAGGATTAATGTGTAAAAGTATAGTTATTGTTTTATTACAGCAAACTAAGATTTCTATTATTGTAGAAATGAAGCAAAACAAAAATTGAAGGTATGGTTTCTTTGATTTTTTTTCTACACTATTTATCCTCCTTCACAGAATTTCTTTTAAACCATAAGAAATCAAATTTTATAAATGCAAATATGTGTTTTTACTACAAAATATAGTTATATTACTGTAGTTTACTTGTAAAATAACACATCTTCTGTAGTGCTTATTCCTATCAAAATTAGGAAGTTTATAGTTGATTCCATTTGAACTATATCATCAACATGATCAATCAAGAATAGCTAATGACTGTCTTGAATCTCAATGAACGTTTACTCGTTTCCTTTGGAAAATGAAAGGGTTATAAATTTCTAAATAATTGTTTTCTTTGTACTGATGGGAGATGTCAAGAGCTCAGTAGTTGCTTGAGGTACAAAATGACATCTTTGCTAAGATGGAAAACTTCATCTTATCCCTGCAAGTAAGTGTGACTCTGTTTGTAACAACCAACATAAGAAGTTTTGTGACATTGGCTCTCAAAGAAGTCAAGTCCTGACCACTTGCTTGGATGCACAAATGAAGGGCTGGTGGTCCATTAGGTTGTAGTAAGTAGTCTTTAACAATGCAATGGAGGTGTTTCAAAACGCATTGGAGTGTAGAACATTGAGAACTTTTGGTTGAACAGAATAATTGACCCTCAGAGAGGGCATGCATCAATGTTAAAAATGTCTCAATAAAGAAACCCAGATGATAGTATTGAGATATACTCTTTCAATCTCTTGAGCTGATGTGGCCCCCACCTACAGTTCTCAGATTTTCACTAAACCGCAAACACTCACCTCAATAAACGAAGCTCGTTTCGATGTAGGTTCCGATGCAGATGGGGTGGTAGCCTCACGACCCGACTCATCCTTTGTTGGAAACTCTCCTTGACTACGGCTGCTCACAAGTGACAGACGCGAACTGTAAAGCCATTCAAATATCAGACATGGATGTAAACTGCACAATACCATTATAAAAACACTAGAAAAGCTAAATTTTAACAAGTATGAGATTGTTTTGGTACAAAACTTCAAGGTTTGATATAGCAATATATATATTCTATTTTTATATTTTATTTATGCTTTATAATTTATAGACTTAATAAAAAGCATGCCCTCTCTGGAAATTTTTCACTTTTTAATAAAACTAATGATTATTACAACAATACATAAAATCATCATAATATACCACTAAACTAAAAGACAAAAGATCAATGACACTGAAATAAAGAATAAACTGAAAATTTCAGAAAAAAATGAACTGACATTTTAATCAAAGAACTTTAGTATCTTTAGAAAACCCATTTGAAACTCCAAAAGTACACAACTATCAAATGTTAGCAAGTTCATCACATTTTCCACAATTAAAATTATAAAAATTATTTATAATAATTGTGATAAAAAAATATAGAACACAGTTACATTCTTTTAATAAAAATAGTAATTTAATAATAATAATAAAAATAGTAATTTAATAATAATAATAAAAATAGTAATAGTAATTAAAAAATTTTAAGAAAAATGAAAGCTGTAACCCCTGATCAAACAGGCCTCAATTCTCATTAATTTTTATATAACACAATAAGATTTTCTTAAAAAAAATGTGATGAATAAAAATATATACAATAGTAGCACAATTTCAGATATGAAAATACAGTGCAGAATTACAATTTATAACACTGTTTAAGGTCTTCTCATTTAACCACCTTGGGTATTAAAACTATAATGTTTGATTATTAACACACTAATATATTTAATTTCCATAATTATGAACCAAGAACTACGATTTGACAATGGTATTCAAACATCTGCTTCTTAAAAAATGTTTTTCATATGGTCAAGAAAAGCAAGAAGCAAGATGCTAGAATTTAAAATCAAATCAAATTCTATTAGCAAAGCAAACCATAGCATTAGTCCATGCAGAAAAATTTGCAAATTTCATTGCAACTTTATGTACACAAATCAAAGCATACATAATAAGAACAACGATATAATAGCCTCAAAAAGATGTACTACTACATAAATATCATTTCCTATGAATTATGCACAGCACAACATAATAACAATGTGTAAAGAACTTGCCTTTACACAGGCTTCCCATCACTTATTTGTTACTATGCAGAGACACAGAGACGGGAACATGCCATAAGCAAGGGGAGTAAAACTTCATTATGGAAGTGCTTAAAGTTACAACTAATTAAAATCTTGAAACCTGCACAATTAAGAAAAAATTGAGGCTTTTAGTGACTAAATTAAGTGGTTCTACAACTTTATATAGCCATGTGTTATATTATGTTTCCTTTACATTATTTTATCAACAGTGAGTTAGAGAGTATCGCTAAGAGTATAGAAAAGAAATGATTGAGATCTCTTTTTGACATTTCACAAAATGTTAACTATTACATGCTGTTATCAACCTATCCAACAATATTCATCTAAACATTTGATTTTCCAAACATGTTCAAAATTAATTTAATATTTCATTTTTAATGGCTTTTCCAGTAATACTAAGCTGGTAATTGATAAATGGAAATGATACTTATATTATTAATTAATAAAGAGTACAATGTGCAATGAGATGCCATATTTTTGTTATAGAAGTTCATTATTTGATTTTTTTCTTCAATTGAAATTCACATCAAACATGGATTCATATTTTGTTTTGCATTCATGACCAGTATTAAAGATAACCGAGTAAATTACAATATATTCCAAAATACTAGTTATGAATCACTTTTTTTAACCATGAATACTTGTAACACAAGATTTTCGAACAAACCTACAAAAGAAATACACTTGATACCCAAAGTCCATAAACTTTGTTCATAGTAATACCCTTGCCGCAATAAAAGTCTACAATATTGACATGCTCTAATACCACCTTCAAGAAGCACTAAACTGAAGTTTTCCTCCAATACAACAGAAAGCTCCTGCCAATCAGAAAAGCTTTAAGAAAAAACTAGGAGAAAAGATGGCTTCTAATAATCTCTAGTCATTAACATACAGATGCTCAGAAAAAAAGGTAATCTTAATTTAATATAAGAAAACCATACACAGAAATTGGTAAACAGTTTTTTGCATTAAAAGGGAATCTGTAACAAAATACACTTTGCTTTAAAAAAATAAAATTGAAATAAATCACCCATAGTTAAGAATACTACAATTAACATTTTTTGTGATCATAATTAATCAGAATTATAATACATGTGACATAATAACTTGTAGTTAATAATAATTTTTCTCATTGTTAATACTAAGTTTTCTAATACTTTCAATTCTTTTTCTGAACAGCTTGTACACAACACATAATTAGATCACCAATGTAATAGTAACAGTTCCAAATAGGGTAATTTCAAGGGATATATGCATTACAACTTCATGCAGGGGGCCAATAGAAGGAATGTCTCAAAGCACATATGATTTGAGAAGGATGCAAAATTTCTATACTGAAGTTGATGTAAGAATGAGGATGAAAATTCATTTAAAAATTAAACACATACATTTTAAGATTACAATAATGCTTTCTAGCCAGTCAATTTTTTTCTTCTCTTTTTTTTTAAAAAAAGGCATGAAGTGAATAGAAGAATGTCTAAAAGAGGTCATGACCGAACATGAACATATGACTGTAGTCCCTACAATTGTGCTCTTAGAATATCTACAACATTAATTTTATGACAAATCAGTACATCTGCAGCAATACGTAATTACGTAATGCGTAATGGGTAAATGTAAGGGTAATTACGTAATTACCCTTACCAGAAACTCAAATATATAAAAATGTTCCTATTTTGTCACAGTACTTGCACTAAATGTGTAAATTAAAACGAAGAGAGATTATATTGTCAAAATCTATCTTCAAGTAATATAAAACATATTGAGATTGTTGTCAAAAATCTCAGAAAACCAAAAGCACAGAGTTTTTGGAAAAGTATAATATACATTGTTCAAAGTTCACTGTTCAAGTAAAAAAAATCTATTTCTGTGGTGAAAAATGGAAAATTCCCCTTACATGAAAAGAATAGCTTTCATACAGCTTTACACAGAACAAAGCATTAGCATTGTGGTAAACAAATTAAGTCAGATTTATTGCATCCAATTATATTCAAATTGCTTAATATTAAATAATTTTCCTCAGTATTAAATGAGAAATGTTTTTATAAAATTTGTGCTGAAAGAATATTTGGGAATAATACTTGCACTGCCTTCCCATTTATTAAAGACAAGATCAATAAATCATTTCTCGCACTTGAAACATACAAGAAAAAAACAAATTGAAAGCTCAAAGAGAGAGAATTGTTTGATCACTTGTCCCAAAAGAGTAAACCAATATGAAACTTTTACATCGAGATAAACTTAAACAAAAATTACAAGTTTTTCATGTCCTTGTTTCAATTTTATTCATTTTTGACTAGATCTGTACTATACATCCACATGCAACATTTACTGGTGGGCACACAATCTTTCAGGAGCTAGTGCTTTGGTTTTAGGTTGTTAGTATGTCCCATGAAAGTGGAATGTCGAGTATTCTGAAGAAACAAAAAGTTGCAAAAAAAAATTGCAGGTTCCTTTGCCTAAGTATGAAAGATTAAAATAAAGATTTCTTTGAAGAAAAACAATTTTTATAAAATTTAAATACCAAATTCAACAAAAATGTTCATAAGTACAATTTTATCTAGACGACAGTGATATCACTCTGAATTTCAACTGCATTGAATTAATTTGTATGAGATGTTAAAAAAGGATACTCATTAGGCATGAAGTTTTAAAGGATAAAAGGGGAGCTAATACAAAATGTATAATTTTACAAATTATACAATTTTATAATACTGTTAAAAAAATGTTTATATCAGTTATATCACAACACCATCATAATCCAACATGATAAGAAACTCTCAGTACTAAAAGATTATACCGATTAGTTCAGCGATATCTTTTCAATATATTTTGCAGCAATTGCATTCAATATAACTTCATCTAAATTTAATAACCCCTACTTAACTTTATGCTCAATTGTATCTTTCTTTCAACACACCCACACAAATTACAGACACACATAATTTAACACATTTGCTACTGTCAGACTTGAGCTACTAATCATAAGATGTACGATTACATTTCTACATTTAACATGTAGAAAAAAACAACAACCAAGAAAAAACAACTATCAGTAGTCATGGGCAGATTTTTTAATAGCTCAATAACTTCTTTAACAATTTTTTGAATATCTGAACTAAAGACATGGCATTTTTAATATAATTATGTTTCTAGAATATTGGTAGGCTATTTGACCATTCACATTGTAGCAAAAAGAAAGAAGGCAATAGTAATCATGCAAGAATATGACCCTCATGGTCATCCAGAAGCCAATGGCAGAGGAAGTCGTGCAACATGCTTCTCCCTGCGTTTTGCAGTGTCTTCAGAAAAATGAAAATCTTTTTATTTTTACCATCTAGGGACAAATTACACCCTGGCACTTTGAGTACTTTCTATTACAAAAAATTCTATTTAAATTTTAAAAAACGAAATAAATTAGAAAGGAATAAAGAGGGTCATTTATTGAATGAATTTTTTAAATGTTACATAGGGAGTGCCATGAAAAATCATCTTAAACTGTCCAATTTACTTTTTAAAGTCACACAAAGTTGGGTAGCAAGTTTAGGAAATCTTACAAGTTGTTTACAAACATTTTATTTCACAATACCTTCTCCTTATACCAGTTGTTTACAACAATTTTATTTCACAGTACCTTCCCCTTTCAATGGACACAGAAAATTATGCTTTTCAAGACACAGAGGCTAAGATTGATTATTATAATAATTTCCTTATTTTTATAATACTTTCTCAATTCTATACAAAAAAAAAAAGAAAGCAACTAATTTTGGGAAGTAGTGTAGAAAAATAAAAAACAAAATTGAACTTACATAAAAATATTTTTGATCAATTATTGGTCTTCAATTAGGTGTTTTTGTTCACTACCTTCAAGTTAATTTTTTCAAAAATGTTTTCAGGCACATATTTCTTCATGAACAAAAATTTTACAATAAAATAAATACTTAAACACCTTAATAGAAACAAATAAAAGAGAACACGAACTAAAAAACACTGACATTACAAAAAACATCAACTTCTAAACAGTCAAAATGGCTAAGTATTTCTTATAGAAAAGGTATCCATTAACTTCAAAAAATATCTTACTGGCTTCATATTCTCATTTTTCAAAATTTGAATGAATGAATGATTTTATTGATTTTAATGAATTTTAACGAATGATAACACTTACTTTTTCGATATATTGTTGTACAGGATAACAAATTGAGAATAAAAAGCACATTCAAAATACAAAATATCAATGGAAAAATATTGAGGTGCATTTGAACCATTAGATGATATGATTTCAAATTGCAATAATTCATTTAACTAAAAATAATCTTCAAAAAATATTTAAGTGCAATTAAACATTATTGATAAATGCAGTGACGGAGGAAGATAATACATAGAGCCAATAGAAATGTGCTTACTGATATCACAGATATCCCAAAATACAATTCGTATTATTCATCAGTTTAAGATTTAGTTTTAATGCATTTTAAAAGTGTTTTTTCTGCCAGTTTCATTGAAAGAAATGTGTGATATTAATTATAAAGAATGTGAAGATATACCCTATTAGCCATGGCCAGTTCTTCTGCCACAGAGCATACATTTTTTGCTACCAAGTAATCTGCCAGATTTGACATTTATTATCCTAGTACAAGTTTTAGACTATTTCCAACATTTTCCCCTCATTTCTGCAGCACATGGAAGAAACAATCTTTTAGAGTTCACCTATGGTGAAGCAAAAACCATGGGTCCCGATAACATTCTTTCTTCTGCAGAAATACACAAGCAGTTGCAATTGAACATAAAATTAAATGAAACTTAGGTAATAAGGAAAAGAGAAAAAAAAAAAATTATAAAATCATGAGAAAGAAGTATCTCAACATACAAAAAAAATCAGATCTTCGCTCTTCAGACGTTGGCTACTTGATTTTTCAAATCACCTATGTATCACCACAAAACAACAATGGAGAAACACGCTGCAAGGGCAACATTGACAGCAAGCCAAGGGCAAATGGCAAAAAGGCCAAAGGCAAAGAGGGCAAGGAGATCGGTCAGTGTCTGCAGGTGAGTTTACCTTCCCCGACGGCTGCTAGAACTCCTGCGTGTCATGGAAATCAAAACAAGCACACGCAATGGATTATCGATCCACACAACACCAACAACAGGTGGCCTAATGTGCCTATACTCACTCTGAGGCAAGGATAATAAAATGTGGACGCATTAGAATAGGTTAAATCACTACTAGAGAAATAGGGCACAGATCCACAATAAAAGATAAAACATACTTTAGAACGAAAATCCAGGCAGTGATTATGAAATTAACTATCATTTACACAAATTTGAAATTACTTCTGGCATTGTATAAATGGTAAGGAGGGCATCAAACCTTAATAATAAAATGGAAAATAGTATCTGCGGGATTGTACATTATCTGACACTGATGCAACACTTTCAACAGTTCCTGCTGCATTGTAGGTTTATAAAAAAAAAAGTTGTATAATTTATTCAACTAAGTATATGTAAACATACTTTTAGCAAACAATTGTTCACAATTTTTTTGTTAAAAATTTTGATTAACGTGTTAAATAGGAACAAATGCCTGAACCATATCAAGGATATTTGTTTCTAAAATGTGAGGTTGAAGAACACCAAATCTTGCAGACAATTAGAATTCAAAAACAGAAATATACTGTGTCAGGGAGAAAAAAAAAATAATAACAAAATCAGAATTGACATGTTTCCAATTTCTATTAAATCTGCCACAAGGCACTGGAATTGTCAAAGCAAAAATTTTTAATTTAAGTATCATAACAAAATAGCTTCTTAGAAATGTAATCAATATCACATTCTTTCATTAATTGAATTAATTTAATTGACATATTTGTAAATGAAATTTAATTTTTTCTGCACCATGATATGCCTCCTTTTCACAATTAGCAATTACAACAACAACAAAAAATAATTATTTGAGAATATACTAATCCAAAATACACAAGAATATCTACAATATACAATCTAACAATACCATATTCACAGAATCAATGAATCAACAAAGTCACAATTAAGACTTCAGTATTCTACTAGACAAAATTACTTCACTTTTTACCTGTTATAATTACTCCAAAAAGCATATTTTTATAGTGACTACATAAATTTACTAATCAAGAAAGATATTACACATTTCTGTACACTATCTATTAAAGGAATTAAATACAGTAGAACAATTCACATGTAATACTAAATCTTCTATTTAAATATAGACAGTTTTTTTGTAGAGTTACTTCAGTTCAGTATAGGCATTTAATATAAAGGTACAAGAAGGGAAAATTAATTCAATATTAGAAGATACAGAGAGAGGAAATATTCTACCCAAACAGCTTTGTACATAGTTCAACTTTAAATGTAGGGCACATCATTCCATACATTTAACTTAAATTGTTAATTTTCTAGGAAAATACAAAGCATGGGATAGTTACCCAACCATAATTTTGTCAGTTGACCAATGCAAACAAGGTTGCATGTAATAGAAATTGAAGAAATATCATTCACAGGGTTTATGAAGTAATTCACATTGTATATTGTAGAACATCACTTCACTGCTAGTAATAAATAAAAAATTGGATGATGAACAGATATCACAGTTAACTAACATGACATGATAACTAAGAGTCACACACATGACAAGACGAGACAACACAAATACAACAAACGGGGCGCAATCCACTCCCTTGTTAGCATATATGAACATTTCCAATGCCAAAGGTGTAACGAGGTGTGAACACTTCTTTACTATGAAACAAATGGTGATTCTTTTGTGATTCCTTGCAGTATATAAAAAGTTGATCAAATATTACTGAACATTCTAATTCATTTGTGATACATGGGTGTTATATGCAGTCTCCCGCATGTAAAAGGAAGTAATTGAAATTATTTAATATTGAAAGAATGAGACTTACGAATGCTTCATGAATTCAATTATTTCTTCTTTGTAACACATCAATGTAATTATGAGGAATCCTTTAGGTTGTGGATGTAAGGTATTATAAACATTTCACTGGAGTTTTAAGACTAGTAATTTGTGTATTACAGTTTCAGTCATAATACAGGAAAAGTTGTTGACACTTTTTTAATGTAACAGGAAATATAAAGCTGTTGGAACTACAATTAAATTTCTTGAATTTTGTAAAAGAAAATATTGGGAAAATACTGTAAATATTCTGCACATATATCACAAGAACTTGGGAGTGTCATCAAAATAATTCCTTGAATTGATGCTTACAGCAGAAAATTTAAAAATAAGATGCTTTCCTGGGCTAGTGCAGGGTTCTACATCCCACATGCTCCATCCAGCAAGTTTATATTTTAGCAGAACTTTTTTTTTGAGGGGAGGGGAATATAAAAAGGAAGAAGATATCTAGAGTGGTATTTCTTTTTTTTTTTTGCATCAAGCAGATAGAAAGGCTCTTAAAAGCCAACAAAAGGAGACATAAACAGAAACAATTGTTACTTTTAAAGTTTTTATGAACAATTAAATTCTTTGCATTTCATGTCATTTTTGTGTCTATGTTTTTTTACTTAAATTGCAAACTAGCACCATGTCTATGAGTTGAATCTGATCCTTTCACACCACTAACCAAGTGGAGCATTTTTAAAACAAGTTACAATCAATGCCCAACACTAAAATGTTAATCTTTTTCTTTTCATGAATTCTACAAAGGATTTTCAAATACTGCATTATCACTTAATGTTTTTATACCCTCCTACCTGGTCTAGTCAAGGGAGACAGATGAATGAGCAAAACAAGATTAATGGGCAAAACAGTACACTTCTTTATATTTAGGAATAGATCCAATCATTCCGGTTCAAATTATTAAGCACATACATTTTCTTTGGGGTAAGAATAATACACTGGTATTTAAAAAAAAAACATCTGAACACAGAGGAAAATGAAAGACAAAGTCAAAAATTATTTTAATAACGACCTGAGAAAGGAAGAGTAAAAGGTAAAGACACAAGAACAACTTAGTATACTAGAACATTACAATACCTTACATCCAGAAAGCCAAAATCATCCTCTAGAAAATGTAACCAGTTTCAAAATAATAAGGCTTTGAATATATAGATGCAAGTTAAAATAACAATAAAACTAAACAAAAAAGGGCAGTTAACTACTGCTCAATCAACATTTGATAGACATGTAAAAAATAATAAAATCATTGAAGATCTAGCTTTAGGCCTTTTTCAGCTCTATGACTGGTTCATGTGGACTACATTTTCTTGTGAAATGTGTCAATTATATGTATTTTTAAAGAGGGCAATGTCATCAAGCGAAACTAGAGAAGCACTGATGCACTTTTTATAAATTCAGGGAAGGAGAAAGTACCAATGATTCCTGCATATCTCAATCCACCTTTGAGGCTTGAAAAACAGTTAAAGGTCAGAAATCATAGACTGCGTGTTTGTGAAGATGGTGTTTTTTCTCAATTTGAGTTTTTCCTCAGAATATTACTTAGCATCAGATAACATTTATGCAACAGAGAAACATATTACTGCCCAGAAGAAATGTGTATGGATTGTATCACCATTGCCAAACGCCAAGTCCTATGGTGCAAGGGTGAGTAGGTAAAGGGAACTGTGGAACCCCTTGCAGCTCAAAAACACTTAATATACTAGCAGAGAAGGTGTGAAATGCAAGGGCCTCTTAGAGGACAGCTAAAACATGGAACTAAAGGGAAACAGGCAAGGGAAATAGGGAAAGTAAGAGAGGCAGGGAAAGAAGAGAGCAAAGAGCAGGGCAAGGAGAAGAGAGAACGGGAAAGAAGAAGAGGCAGGGGAAAGAAGAGAGCAAGGGAGAAGAAAGAGAGGCCAAGGGAAAGAGAGAGCAAGGAAGGAGGCAAAGAAGAGAGGCAAGGAAAGAAGAGAGCAAGAAAGGAAGAGAGGCCAAGGAAAGAAGAGAGGCAAGGGAAAGAAGAACAAGGGAAAGAAGAGAGGCAAGGGAAAGAAGAGAGCAAGGGAAAGAAGAGAGGCAGGGGGAAAACAGAAGGAGGCAAGAGAAAGAAGAGATGCAAGGGAAAGAAGGGGCAAGGAAAGAAGAGAGGCAAGGAAAGAAGAGAGCGCAAGGGAAGAGAGAGGCAAGAAGAGACAAGAAAGAGAGCAAGGGAAGAAGAGAACAGAGAAGAGAGCAAGGAACACGAGAGGAGGCAAGAGGACGAAGAAGAGACGGCAAGGGAAAGAAGAGAGGCAAGGAAATGATCAAGGGGCAAGGGCAAAGGGGCAAGGGGGCAGAAAAGGCGGCGAAGGGCAAGGGAAAGGGAGCAAGAGGAAAGAAAGAAAGAAAAGAAAGTAAAGTGAAGGGAAGGAGGGAAAGAAAGCTGGAAGATGAGTGCCATGAGCGTATTGAAAAAATAAAAGTGCAAGAGGGAGAAGGAATCGAATAACAGAGAGAACAGGGGGACGCGAGAGAAGCGCTGTGGCCCACAAACCCCTGCGATGACTTCGCCCCGGGCGAGGGCATGGGCAGCGGCGGATTTACTGCTCCTTGTACCATCCGGGTGCGCGAGGTGCTGGGCGTGCGAGCCTTGCGCCGCACGCCTACACGACGACACCACGATGCCCCGCAGATGCAGCGTGCCACACATAATCATACCACACCAGTGGAGACGGTCGTCGTCACGGCGACCAACGCGCGCCGCACGCGGATGCAACACTCCAAATTGCTAAGATTCTCTCAAAGTTGCTAGTCATGCTCATTGTTTAAGGAATGGAGGAGAGGGGGCGAGTTTAGGGAAAGACGGTGAAAAAGGGTGGAGATTTGGAGGTTGAGTGAGATGAGTCAACGGGGTTGAGAGGGGCGAGAGAGGGAAGGAGATGGCGGAAAAAGTTCAGGGAGAAGGGGAGGGGGAGGCAGAGGGAAGGGTGGGGAGCGAGGTGCAAGACAGTGGGAGGACGGTGAGAAGTAGAGTGAGACTGAAGGAACGGAGAGGGAGGGGAAATGGGGGAGGAGGTGGGGGGACAGAGAAGGTGAGAGGAAGCCGGAGCTAGGGGAAGGAAGGGGGAAGGGCGGGGAGGAAGGGGAAGGGAGGGTAGGAAGAGGGAGGGGAGGGAGGGGAGGGGAGGGGAGGGAAAGAGGGAGGGGGAGAGAGGGAGGGGAGGGAGAACGGGGGAGGAGGGAGAGGAGAAGAGGGGAGGGAGGGTAAAGAGGGGAGGAGGGGGGGAGGGAGAAGGGGAGGGCGAGGAGAGGGAGGAGAGAAGGGGAGGGAGAGGAGGGGAGGAGAGAGGGAGGTTGGGGAGAAGAGGGGAGGGAAAGAGGGAGAGGGATGGAGAGGATGCGGAGCGGAGAAGAGGGAGGGAGAAGAGGGAGGGGAGGAGGAAGAGGGGGAGGGGAGAGCGAGAGGGCGGACGAAACTATTCCTACTATAGTACACTAATTAGTCGGCACTTGACGCAAATCCCGATTGCGGTTTTCATACATATTCGAGAGCTTATATGTCGCAACAGTGACGTCACTACGGGACGTTTAAACCTCGCGACCTTAGAATGAAAACGTGAATCCAGCTGAATACGTCAAGTGTACGGTAAATAAATTCTAGTAGATTTCCTACGTCGGAATAATCATTTTGCAGCATTCTAAACCCACAACGAATACCCAGGGCTGACTGAATCAGGGTTAAAATGCCGTTCTTAGGTACGTTGGCCAGACTGAAGTGTGGATTAAACGACAGCTCAGCCTTATTTCCCCCCCCTCTCCGCTTCACGCTTTCGGAGGTACACACTCGTGCACGTGATTTCTGGATTCCCAGCCTCGCTGACAAATTATGACGCCATCAGAAGGAAGGGGCATGGATGGTCTTGAAAGGGATACTCAGACGCAATGAGAACTCAGAAGCCTTGACTGCTGAGAGGCATTCAATCATTCTAACATCCTTCCTGTAGAGGTCGAAAGCCACACAGCCTCAACCACAGCGCACCGCCGGGCGGGTTCAAACCCATCGCCAACGAAGCGAGGTCGATTCACGCGGAATATTTCTCGCCCCTTCACATCCATGGAAGGACTAACGCTATTGGACAAGCGCACTCAAAGATGTCGAGCGCTAAATAGAGAAAACAGAGAGAGTACTGACGGAAGAATGTAAAATACATTACCAGAAAAATATTTCTAAATGAAGATAAGGCTTCCATGTATCAACCACAGTCACTCGCAAAACCATTGAGGCCTGGAAGCCACTTGCCGTTTGAATCATCATTCCATCGGCATTTGAGAAGACGGCGCAGCGACCCGAAATGTAACACCCAAGCAATCGAGCAAAGGGATATACACTGTAATCACTTCAACCAAAAATGCGTCACCGTATTGACTGGTTTGAGCACATGCTGGCAAGGCGGATTCAGGACGATCGTTGTGGAGGCGGGCATCATATTTCCAATAAAAATAAAAAATTGGTATGATGCAATTATTCTTAAGTAATACTTAATTCTAACAATAAATATTAAGATAACATGTTGCCCCAACAAAAATGAACCGAAAACTTTGGGGCCTTTTTAAGAGCCATGTCCCCATTGCCCCGCCCCGGACCGTCACTGCTTCGTGAATGGATTTCTTATCTAGGCTGTTCTAGATTTTCTTATCTAGGCTGTGTCCCTGATTCAATTCCACGTGAATGCACAAGTCGCTAGTCAGTAGCAGTCAACAAGTCGCCAGTCAGTAGCAGCAACAAGTCGCCAGTCAGTAGCATCAACAAGTCGCCAGTCAGTAGCAGTCAACAAGTCGCCAGCAGTAGCAGTTCAAAGTCGCCAGCCAGTTAGCAGCAACAAGTCGCCAGCCGAAGTAGCAGTCAACAAGTCGCCAGCCCAGAGCAGTCAACAAGTTGCCACCAGGAGCAGTCAACAAGTCGCCAGCCAGTAGCAGTCAACACGTCGCCAGCCAGTAGCAGGTTCAACAAATCGCCAGCCAATAGCATCAAACAACTCGCCAGCAGTAGCAGCAAACAAGTCGCCAGTCATAGCAGTCACAAGTACGCCATCGGATAGCAGTTCATAAGTCGCCAGTCAGATAAAGTCCAACAAGTCGCCAGTCCAGTAAACAACAAGTTCGCCAGTCGTTAGAAGTCAACAAGCGCCAACCTAGTAAGCCAGTCAACAAGATCGCCAGCCGCATATTCAGATCAACAATTCGCAACGACTACAAGTAGCAGGCAACAAGTCGCCAGCCAGAGCATCAACAAGTTTCGCTCCTAGCAGAGCTTAACCCGATATAGCTAGCAGTCAACAACTCGCACGTCATAGCAGTCAACAATCGAGGTCGACAGTAGCAGGTCACACAAGTCGCCTAGTCAGTAGCAGTCAAACAAGTCGCCTAGTCCTAGTGAGAGTCACAAGTCGCCAGTCATAGTCGTGCAAACAACACATAGTCAGCCAGCCAGTAGCAAGATACACAATAATCGTCAGTCCGCAAGCCATACCAGTCAACCAAGCTCGCCATCCTCCATCATTAGCATCAACAAGTCGCCAGCCAGTAGCACAACAAGTCGCCACCCCAGTAGCATCACACAAGTCGTCCAGCCCAGTAAGAATCCAACAAGTCGCCAGCTTTAGTAGCAGCCAAACAAGTTCGCCAGGCCAAGTATAGCAAGATCAACCACAAGTCGCCAAGTCCTAGTAAGCAGAGTCAACAAGTCGCCATCAGTGAAGCACGTCAACAAGTCCTGCCAGTCCAGATAGCACTCTAAAACAATCGTCCCCGCCAGTCAGTAGAAGGTCGAACAAGTCGCCAGTCAGTAGAAGTCAAACAGGTCGCTCAGTCCCTTCTCCCCTCGCATACCTAGTCAACCAAACAATCCACAAGTTCGCCAGCCCCGGAACAGTCAACGCCAATTGCTCACACAAGTCGCCCATCCCACTCTACAAGTTAAGCAACGAGTCCACAACAAGTTGCCCACCGACAGTAGCAGTCAACACAGCTCCGACCAAGCCGCCCAGTAGACAGTCCAACAAGTTCGCCAGTCAGTACGCACTTTCACACATATGCTCCGCCACACGTCCCGCCTCAGTAATCACGTCAACAAGTGCGATCCTACGTCAGGCTAGCAGCCGGCAACACAGTACCGCCCAGCACACGTAGAAGCAACCACACGTCGCCCAGTCAGTTAGCACGTCCAGACCAAGTCAGCCTAGTTCGTATATAGTCCCGGCGTAAAGCCGCAAGGCAAAGTCGCAGCCGAGCTATGCGCAAGCATCAACCACTAGCCCCGCAAGCCACAATCATACCGCCAGTCAAGCCACAGTCAGCCAGAGAGTCCCATTATGCAAGTCCAGACCCAACGTCAGCACCTTCTAAGTAGACACACTGCTCACCAACGTCGCCATCCATAAGCGCAGTCCACAGTCGCCCACTCCGTCCAGTAGCAGTCAACAAGCTACGCCAGCCCACGTAGCAGTCCAATCGCATACGTCCGCCAGCCAACGAGTTAGCCAGCTTCAACACAATCGCCATCATTGAAAGCTACCATCGCAGTCAAACAAGTGAGCCGCCGCACCCGGTAATTACTGCGCCCCGACACCCTGCTCCGTAGCAATAGAGTTATGCGCACCACTCATAAGTTCTCGGAGCGAACAGCTTTGTTCCCGCTACTTTAAAGACACCAACAAAGCACAACGACCTACCTACGCACTTATATGTGACTCCGGCTGTGAAAGTCCAGACGACGACATCTTTTTCATACATCCTAGGAGGGGGACACATTCACCCACCAGCATGCCAACACACAGAGCTTTTGTGTCCACGGTTTCTTACGAAAGGGAGATTTCTTGTCATCTTTCCTTAGAGTATAATACATAGAGGGAATAAATAATATTCTCCAAGTAGAGAGGAAACAAAAAAGAGACCTAGTAGAGGTGTCTATGGTTTCATTAGATGTCCAGGATCTCATGAACAATAGGAATAAAGCCAACAAAACAGTTTCGATCTTGACTGAATAATGCAAATAGTTTGTTATTAATCCTATTATACTACACGAGAAGGGCTGGCACGAAGTTATTTTGTGCCTCAGGCAAAATTAGATGTTGCCTCCCCCCCCCCCGCCCCCAATAATAAATACTTGATTTAGAGAAATAATGAACAGACCTACTTATTATTGTTCAGAATATCAACATAGAGACAATATCGATAAACTACAATGATTTAGATCATTATTGAAAAGATAATACATTTTTATATAAAAGCTTTGTTCTCACAAAGAATAATTATTTGATTAATAATATATCAGCACCAATAAGTTAAAATAAAAAATATTATTAAAATGAACCAAAATCTCCTCCCCTTTCAAAGATTGTGCCATAGTCGATCGCACAGTTTGCCTATAATAGCCCTGGCCCAGACTTCAAGCCCCAACTGAATGCTCATATTCAGTGTATCACTGCTCACAAAACAACTGCGTCATGCAATTGCAAAGTTCCAAGGAAGGGGGTTGTACTGTATACATACTTTATATTATTACAATATTCATCAAGTTCATTTTTCTTACAATACTTGATTTATTGCAGTGCACAAAAGTATTTTTTTGTTGTTCTTGAACAGTGTGTGTGTGTGTGCGCACTATTTTCTGAATCTACTGCTACTTTCTCTCTGGTGGACTTAAGATTGATTCTATCAGTACTACAACATTTATTTGCCCAGAAATATCGCAGAAAGACCAATATAACTGTAATTAGCAATGCATTCTGGTTCTCTACGTTCTATTCAACGTAAAACAATATTAAAAACGGAACAGATATAATTGTTGGGACACACAATTCCAAAACCCACCTTATCATCTTGGAAAATTGTAGAAGGGAAAAATGTCTCTGTCTTATTTAATGAGCCAAAAGTACTCATTAAATATTGTTGAATTAAGATAATACAATTATCTCATATTCTTAAGATACGCACAAATCATCACATCCAACTTTACCAATTGAAAATGGATACGGCACATTTTGAAATTAAACTATGGAATAAAGAGGATTCTGGAACAGTCATTACGGATGAAGATGATTTTTTAACATGAAAGAAAGTCATAAAAATAGCATACATTACTAAGTGATAGTAGTTGAAGTAACCCGGAGTTGCCCAGCATTTAATTATGTTCTGCCCTCCCCATTCCGATTCAGCATTGTAGGTTTACAGTAATAAAAATATGTGGTAACAATTTTGAATTTGCAAAACCCACCTGTCTTTCATTCTTGGTTGACAAAAAGTGTTTGTGCAAAATTTGAAAGCAGTCACTCAACTGGTTCAAAAGTGAATAGTGAAACAAATATACCCACACACATACATCTAATTGTAAGATTGGAACACAAATTCTAAAATAATATTAATCATATATCCATTCCTTAAAAGCAATGCTGGTAATCTCGTAACATATTGTAATGAATAACTATAAGTAATGCTAATAATAATAATAATAATAATAATAATAATAATTATAATAATAAACTTAACAGATGCATAGAATACTAATAGCATAACATTGTTTCATGTATAAGGCTCCATGTCTACAACCCGTGAAGATAAGGCACATTATGGAAATACAGACTGAACTTGCAAATCAATTTAAACAGGCATTAAACGGTTTCAAGAACAGTTTCCCAAGTAGTAAATGCTAAGTGTTATGAATTACACAAATGTGCAAAACTAATTAACTTTAGTAAATTAATTAATTTTAATAAAAAATGTTAAAGTAGGTTTTGAAATGATGTGTTTCAATTATTCTGTTGTTGTTTCTTAACTTGTTGCATGTGACTCGTTAATATAAGCTATTTACATTCACAGACCTTAAATACTCCATTTAATATAAACACAATAATTCCCGACTCGACTGCCAAAATCTTTTTAGACCATGGCCAAGATACCATTTCTAATTATATTCTCTGACATATTCAAAAGCTGATAGAACACAGTGATTTCATCTTTTTCACTAAATTGTGAAATAAATAATATAAAGAACAGAAACTTAATTAGTCAAATCTATATTTTATCTATTCATGCATAAAAGAACCTCACAAACCAGTGCAAGATAAAAATTTTTAAAAAAAGTTCTGTACTTTAAGAATAAAACATTTTGTAAGCACTCCAATTTAATGGATGATGTGTTTAGAGTGCTCATTAACATTAAAAAATGGCACTTTATAACAATTTATACAAACTAAACTGATGTGCTCTACTTCATCTAGCAATCTAGTCAAATCTGTTGCATGCTACTATTAACATACCACTTAGTACAACTTTATCTAATTTCATTGCATCTAATAATGACTTTTACAAAAATTAAAATCATCATAAGAAAGACATCACTCCTCATTTTACTGAATGCGTAAGATCATATACTGGTTTATCATATTACAATCATTTATATCATGCACACCTTCACAAAGAAATACAAGAACTTCATAACAAGGATATTCTCACAGACCAAAAGACTAAAACGGTATGCAATTTATGCAAGTTTGTAACGGTATTTAAAAGAAATAAAGTCTTTTGGGTTCACTAGATAACAATACGAACATGGTATGAATATAGATTCCATGCACTATGAATTTTGTAAAAGTATATATATATTCTTTTCTTTTAAAAACCAAACAATCTTACTCTAGCATTTGTAACACTACTTATATAAAAAATAAAGTCTTGTCTTTAGATCATGACATGACCATCAACACAACATGAATAGGCAAACTAAGCCATTGTGAAAATAATTTCCTAATTACAAACACACACGTGACCTAATATCAAAGTGGACAAGAAAATATTGAATGTAGATCCAATGTTCATTCTCAAAGTTGTAGGTATTAACATTAGCTTACCCACACTAAAGAAAAGTAACAGAAGTCTACAAACAGTATTGCATTCTTTTTCTACATTCACCTTTTTTCAACATCGCTTATCCTGAAATAATCTAAATTATTCAACTCTAGAATTGAAACTTGCTGACTTTACAAACTTTTCATTGTTTTAGGTAGTAATTCATTAACCAAACGAGATATTCATCTAAATTCAACTTTTTATTAATTATACCGAATGTTGTGTTTTGATAGTAAGTAATTACATGATTCCTTCTTTGTTGGTCTAATGACAATTTTAAATAAATAAGGGAAAATGGTGTTCAGATTAATTTTTATTCATTATTGCACAATTTATTGACAATTTCTTTATATTACCATCATCAGGTTTGTAAGATTATTTTCATTAAACAATATAAAACACCTGAGTTCTAATAAACAAAACCTACATTGGTCTTTATAAAAATTGTATACCATATTAATTAAAGAACACCATTTTCCCATATTTATATTGTGATAATTTAAAATTGTCATTAAACCCATGGAAAAAGGGAGCATATATTTACTTATTATTCATCTAAATATTCTCTCTCCCCAATTTCTCATATTTTTCTTAATTTTTAACATTGTTGAAAAAGTCTATAAATATAATTAATAAATGTCCAACCTACATGAACTTTAACTCCTCAGATTGAAAAAACAGCCAGAATTAAAAGATACCACGAAAACTAAGATTATAAATAGGGGGGAATCAACAAACCATCAATTAATTGAATTGTCCATTGAATTAATATCCAGTAAACAATATATGAAATTGCAAGCCCTAACTTGCACTCAACTTCATCACCTCAAGAATCAATTTTATACTATTCTACACAATGCCTCTACATATAACCAAGGAAGTAAAATCAATGTTTTCTGCTTAGAGTCTGTAAAAATAAAAACTTATTTTCACTACATCACAAAACCTAGTACTGGATAAGTAAAATTATTTCGTGCAGATGACATTTAGTGGCCACCAATCAATGGTATAATGTTTTAAGTAACCAATAATCACTTGAATATTCTATACCGAAGCATTCCATAATGATTCTCAAAAAACTAATTGTTTTATCTACAAAATCTATTATTACAGATAAAAAATATTATGTATTACGCTTTGAAAATAAATTATTGGAGAAAGAAGAAGGAAGTTTCTACAGGAAGTATGAATTTCAAGTACAAATATTTTATTTCAAACAAGCATTCAGAATAACATGCTTATCAGTGATGCTTTATTTTGACTGTGCTCACATTTTTCAGATAACGTTTAATCTTCAAAGTCGACAAACACACAATATCTGAAGAAGAAAAGGTAGTGTTCTGAATAAAATGTCACATCAATAATGTAAACCTCTAAATTTACATTTATAAAAATTATTACACCAGATATGACTATACAGACATACAACTCAAACAAGAACAAAGTGATGTCTTTCCTTTCGATGAGTTTTGAAAAAATCCCAATACTTACGTTGTTGGTTGTGTCCTCCTTCGAATGCTAGTACTAAGAGGATACAAAAGTTTAATTGAATTTATACATAAACACTCGCGCATGGACATTGTGAAACTAAATACTTCGTACATTCAGATGAACTCCAACAAGCAGAAACATCATCAATCAATCTTCATTTTTTTTAACAGAAACACAAAATAATATTTCATTAAAAAAGAAGAATATGTCTTTATGAAGGAATAAAAGAAACTAAGCAAGCTCTTAAGACTAAACAGCTTTAATTCAGTCTTCTCATTACTTGTGGCTGATATTTACAAACTAAATATTATTTCCTTACCTGTTTACTTTCCCATTATGTGTGTGCTAGAATGCACTATGTTAGAAAGACAATTTCCACCATCACAAACTTAAATAATATCAGATTTGTGATTTTTTTTTAGTCAATGTAAATTCCTTGAGATTGTATTCAAAGCCCTCATTACACTTTCTATTAGAATTGTACAATATTTCAAATATGTAAATATATGGC
>BOPP01000360.1:307596-324113 GCA_017312745.1 Gryllus bimaculatus | reverse complement strand
TCGATTAAGACTACTAAAAATTATGTATATTACAGTCCGAAAAATAGAATAGCGAACCTAGTAAATGATTATTGTTCCAGCATAAACTTCTTTGGGGGATCCACATCATCATTCTCGATACAGATAAAGAAAAATATACACAATAGATAATGTGTTATGTTTAAAATATTTATTACGAAGATTGTAAACACAATGGTATGATGTGATACTTACGGTTTATAATCTCAATTTAATTTAATTAATTTAATTATATGCACCGATTGGTTGTATTTAGAAATTGTTATAGTGTATTGGATGTGATTGTGCAGTGTGGTATATAAATTGTTACCTATATGTACAAAGCCGATTGGCATGAATAAGTAAGTAAATAGAGTTTCTAATATTCAGTTTCTAATAAAAAACATCAGGGCAGCTATACACTACACCACCACACCCCCAGTAAAATCCTGGTTGACCCACGGGCATGTTTATTGTAAGTAGTCTAACATTGGTTCACACTTGTCAGAGAGTATGCAACTGAATAGAGTATATTGTGCCATTTCATTACAAAATATTTTCAAAGACAAAATGTTCACAGGTCCTAATATTCAAACTATCGCCCTTACAAACTCTTAACTACAACTAAATGATCACAACTACCAAGAGTATATGAAAAGGTTGGTATTATTAATGCAATGAAGTAAAATATTTACACAAAAACTTTTAAGATTTTCAAAAACTTATTACGAGAATTTGAAGAATGAGTCAACAATTGCATTAAATTATAAAATACACTAGTAATGTAGCTTAAATATAAAATTCTACTTTAAAGGTATGAAAATAATTTTGAAAGTAATGTAATGATCAATGAAGTTTAATGCTTTCAAATATTCTAAAGGAAATATGTTGTTGTTGTTGTTTTCTCCATGGATTTTGATTTTCTAAATCCAAGTTGGTAATTTGGAACAGACTCATATTTCTGAGAAAGGTAACTATTTGTACATAGAAGAACCTTGAAGTTTTGAGAAAAAACATACAAAAAAATTGCTATTAATTTTGAATTCCATGTCCATTACCGATTTTGGAAATGTTTGGAATTAATCTTGGCAGTTTTGAAAATATTTTGAAGTATTAAGTTGCTTATGGATCCATTGTTAAAAGGTGTAATGGAAAGTGTGCACTGGGTGCTCACTTCATAACTCTTTATCAAACAATCTGGACATTCATATTAACTGGCTGATTTTTTTTTTATTTTACCAACAATTCTGAGTATTTTATTGAATGAAGTTTTGGAAACAAACATCATAATGAAATAATTTTGCAAACCCACTGATGAAGTTTAACTTTAAGCCTTTGGATCCTTCATGAAATCAAAAACAATTCTTGAAAACTTGGTTGTCAAAGCTAGCCACTATTGTCATGCACCTCCCTATCTATATCTTTTAGAACAACAATCTCAACACAAATTATAGTTGAAGTGTTTGTACTTTTTACTATGTTCCGCATTGCTCTAATTTTGATACTTGTGTTTGCAACATCGTGATTTCTATGATTTTCCATGATTTTCACCAGACCTACAACCATTCTTAAAATGAACTTTTATTTTCTGAAGTAGAAGTGCTAATCATTAATTCATTACAGTGTTTAGAAATGAAACGAAAAAATAATTTTATATTACAAGATTTACAACAATAAAAAACTTTGTTAGAAAAAAGGGTGTTAAATACATTCCATCTCTTTAATTTAGTAATGAAGGAAACTACCTACAACAACATTCACACTCATGGCATCACAAAAGATTATCAGTGTGATAGTGCACTCAGTGTGCAGGTTTGGGAGGTTTCCTCTGCATTGCTTTAGCCTTTTATTTAAACTTTCTTATGTGCAGCAATTTCTCCAATATAAAAATTCCATAGAAGTAAACTAAAACATTGGGTTAACTTATACATTCTGCAAATATTACGTTTTACAACACTTTGTGCAGTAATTAATTATGAGAAAAATGTTTCTTCAGGAGGGCGATGTTGATAGATTTCAATGCAGAAAAGATTTTTGATTGAACATTTGCTTTGGAATGGTGTTAAAGTCATTAAAATAAATAGATTCAATATTGCAAAGCACATTAAAGGCCATGTATGGATAAGAAGGTGAGTACTGTTATATTATTAGTTTTGTCAAATTATGTTATGTTATGAAACCACAATAGGTTTACAATCAGTATGGTCAAGTACTAGTTAATTCAAGTCAAGGTTTTAGGTCAGGGCAGATCACATCAAATTGAGATAAAAATGCCTAAACAAGATTTTCTTAAATTGGAGCTGCAAAGTTTTCTTTATATTTTTAAAGAATAAAGTAAAGAGCACTAATAAATATGGACTAATTTCCACTTCAATTAAATTTTGAAAATATTATAGGTTTAATTTTTTTCAAACCTGTCTTAAGCTTTTGATATTGAAGCTAATAAAAATTTTCTCCAGACAATCTATTCTGGTTCACAAGATTATTAAGTCATTTCAAGTTCACTTTCTTCAACTTATTTAAAGTTTTCATGTAATTTTGAGTTTTATTGTGAACATTTTCCAAAAATATCTGAACAAGATATTCTGAAAAAGACAATTTTTAGCTTCATACTTTTAGTATGGATAGACTACAATGCACTAAAACATATGACAGAAGCACTATTTTCATTAAAACTTCGGATTTTTCAAAAATTACATCTTCTAATTGCTCATGAACATCTTATAAGACATTAACTTTTAACATCATAGGTGTATTTAACACGAATGGATTTATGGACACAAATGATTCCTATGATCTATTATAAAATTTTACGAAAGTTTCATGGAAATATTTCCCTTCTTTTTTTTTATGCAAAAGTAGCTGTTTTATAGTCTCACGTCTTTACTTTGTATGAGCAATGGCTTGAATATCAGGACTGTCAAACTTTTTTTAGTCTTCAAACTTAATAATAATAAAGCATAATACATGGAATTCAATAGCAGAAGTGCTATTTTCATTAAATCTTCAACATTTATAAAAATTAAAGATGTACAAGTTTCTTCCTCGAATTTACATTACTTTGTGAAGTGAGTTTTTTCAAGATATTTTTGTAGGATGCAAGATAGTATTTCTTGTCTACTACAAATAATACAAAAAAGATTTGGTAATGTCAACCACTAGTTTTCTTTTGTTCATGTACGCCAGAATTACAATTATTATCTAGTTCTGCTTTAAAAATGAGCACATGAAGATGCTATACAAATTATGCTAACAAAAATACAAAATGCTACACTTGGCAAGCAACATCCTTTAGGTACCTAACTTTGAACCAAATGTTTTAATATAGATTTTTTCCCCCCTTGCAATATCGATTCATGAATTTTTAATGGACACCGTCAAATGGTAACATTAGAAAAGAGGAAACAGATTTGGCACATTAGATCATCTTGTAATGAATATTTTTGTGATTACAAAGAAAACAAAAAATTATTTTCAAATTTCTACAATATATTACATACAGATACATTAAGAAATTTAATATTCTGTAACGAATAGGTATTATAAACTCATGCAATGTTACAAAATAATATTAGTTGTATCCAAGTGAAGGTATAGGAAGAAATTTTTAAAGAATTTTTCTTAGAGACTGATAGTATATTGAACAATCAATGATATTTATGTACAATCCACATTGCACACTCTAATTCTAGAAATAAGCATTCGAATTTTTGGGTCAACAAAGTCTGCAAATCTTGACCTGTGAGGTATCATGAATTCTTAAATTCTGTGACGTACCCTGAGAGTGTAGACCGACGAGCATCCCTGTCACCCTGAGCAAATGTTGAAGACGTTCCTGATGGTGCTGGACTGGGAAGGTCACTCACAGGTGTCCCAGCTTCATCCAAAAGAGTCAATTGAGACTGCCTCACAAACATGCCATAGTTTTCTGGGCACTGCAAATGTTAAATGTGTCTTATTAGAGCAAATTATTAAGAAAAAAGTTAGACTTTTCAGTAATAACACCAATACAATTTTAAAAAGTTCAACAAATCTGAACTTAAAATAACTTAATCAAAACAAAAGGTTATTAGATGTTTTCAAATCTACTGAGTTCATGATCATATATTTTGACAACATTTTGAGTACATCTCTCATAATTCTGCTGAAAGCATTACCGTATAGCGAGGGACCATTGTTTAATAAAATTATTAATGAAGTTGATAAATAATTGTTTTCTAATATAAAGCTTCAAAATGTAGAATACAAAATGTACAAACATACAACGTAATTTGCTTCCCATTTGGATTTTGACACCAATATCATGGACATAAATCAAACATTTTTAAAATTATAATCTGTCAATTTGTTTCTGAGAACTTGTGTATGTTTGTAAAATTAAAAATGATAATGGCACAGAAAATATTAACACATAAATCTAATAAACATTTTTTTTCAAAACTTATTCATATTCTTTGGCTAATTGTTCTCTCTAAATTATTTAAGAGCAAGTAATCATGGTATGGTGTGTGCTGCACATTACAGAAAGGTTGAAAGGGGTTGCAAAAATGAACATGTTCAGAAAACATGCACAAATTGTACTTTTCTGCTACATTACACAGAGTTTTTACTGCTCTTTGATAGAAATAAATCAAATCATTCCTTTAAAAATATTCAATGCTAGAGAAAGGTTTCCAATCCCTGGTGTAGAACAATCAACAACACAGTTTCTTCCTACCTGAAAATAAGTTTTTCCTTGTACAGTACCATTATTTTTTCCTTTGGGTTCATCGAGAATAACTCCAATCCATTTTCCGGCGGCAAACATTGTAGTTCCCACGTAAGCAACACATCCTTTGACATCCTTACCCGTCACTTCTACACGTTGCCCAAGTTTAAGAGATTTTTCTGCCATGGTTTCTTCGATTTTCAATTTCCCTAAAACTCTCTACAAAAGTGGCACATTACAATTAGAATTTCATGAACTACAGTGCTCTACTTTTGGCCGAAGTCTTAGTAAGACAAGTCGCTCAAAATCTCCATCAACCCCAAAAGAAATGACGGCACCAACACAACCCCAAACGTTTACCCTGCTAGATCACCGAACTACCCACACCATTCACTGTCACCACACCGTCACTGACCATCTGACGTCCACCTGCCGTCAGCTGTCACTGTTCGTGCGCTTGGTTTCGTCTGTTTAGACAATTGAAAAACGTCACGACCAGTGTTCCCAACAGATCTGACTTTACTCATCTGAAGCATCTCATTTACCAGAAATAAGAAGTTACTCATTTCAGAACACACGATCCCGTGTGTGGTAGAGGAGGGGGGTATTGTTGATCTACGTAATAAATAAACATTATATGACGAAGCGACATTGTATGACTTTCCCGTTATTTAGTTTGTCAGATGTAGCAGAAATGCTCGAAATGCTACACCTGCTGATGCGTACTGTCATGGATAGACGCGCGGTGCGATGAGAGGAAAATTATTCAAGAATATACACAGGTTTAGTGTTCTGTGTCATTTCTGTCATAATCTTCCGAGTTGAAGTATGCGGGAAATGGCCCGACTTTTCGCGACAGGAGAAAAAGTATTTGCAAAATTGCGAGGTTACCCTGCGTGGCCCGCTCGAGTCGAGGGCCTAGCAGACTCCAGCCCTAACAACATGAAATATCATGTTTTATTTTATGGAACAATGCAAAGGGGCATTTGTAAAAATCAAGAATTATTCCCGTATTTGGAGCACAAGGACAAATTCGGGAAGTTGTCAAGAGCTAAAGGTTTTAAAGAAGCATTAGATCAAATTGAAGGACTTGCCCCAGTACCAGAATTGGTTCCCAAAATTGTGGATGAGAAGTACAGGAATGGCTTTAATAATCAAACAAGCAAAACACTTCTAAACGAGAGTCATACAAGCAACAATATAGATGCTTCTACCTCTAAAAGAAATAAAATTTCAAAAAAGAAAGAGAATAAAAAAGCAGATATTCAATCATGTGCAGTAAATAATAGTAATGAAGTTCAAAATTATTCATCTAAACCTCCAAAAAAACGTATAAAACAAAATATAAGGAAATCATCAAACCAGAAGCAAAATTTTGAAACTAATAATAGTGTCTTTCCACCGAATACAGATAATAATGACAGGAGTGCAAATGGTCTTGAAATGCAAAGTGACAGTCGAGAACTTCCATTGAAAACCAAACAGAAACAGCAAAAGAATGCAGCAAGTTGTAAAGAGATCAAGTTATCTTCCAATCTGAATTGCTCACAGAAAGGCCATAAGCTTAACAAGCGTAGTGATATTTCTTCTGAGCCAGGTAGCAGCACTCAAGATTCTGATGAGCGGTTGCAATTATCTTTGCCAAGTAGATCTGTTAGTCGATCTGGTCGTGTTATCAAGAGAAAAGCGTTTCATGATGAGACTCAAGATGTAATTCCAAAGAGGAAGAAGGTTCAGGGCTCAAAAGAAAATGTATGTAGCCCATCGAGTCAACAAAATCAGAAACGTAGAATACAGAGTTGTCATGGTCAGAATATCCAGAGTCTATCCAGTCCACTATTACAAAAATTACCATTTTCAGGAGTCTGTCTCGAAATGCCAAAACAGAAGAAACAAACAGCACGACGCTGGTTAGCAACAGAAAATTGTATGACTAGATTGGACTCTCTTATCCGAGCCCAACTTGGCATGACCCGAGCAAATCCTGAGCAGTGCATTAATTTCCTAGAAGACATGGCTGAACTTGATCTAAAGCCTTTAATGCTCAAGAAGCATCCAGAAGTAGTGGAAACAATGAAGAGGCTGCGAAGGTATGTAGGAAATGCAGGAGCTTGGAATTTTACAGAAGAACAGAAGAAGGCTTTTGAAGAACTAGCTCTGCAAATCAGGCTAAAAGCAGAACACATATTTCAAAAATTTAAAGTCATGTTTTCAGTTCCTGAGAATTGCTCATTCTTAGAAGTATTTGCAGATAGCGTTGTTGAATTCCAAACAACAACACAACATTGGCCCTTGGCAAAAATTTATGCCCTTGTGGCAGAGCCCAAAATAAAAGTTACAAAGCGCTCGAAATCTTCCAATCTATCAAAATTGTCCAAATCACCTAAGCAGTCCAAATCGCTTCAACAAAAATCATCCAAAATTCAGGCCAAGAGTAGAAAACAACCTACAAAGTCCAAGGGACGCACCACCAAAAACACTAAGAGCACAAAGACAGTAACAAAGTAGCTCATGTTTGAAAGCAGTATAGTCTGACAGCTCTTTGTGGTACAGGAGAAATTTGTCCCAGGCAAAAAAGTTTTCATTGGGCATCTCCTAGAACATTTTGGAAGAATCATGCTTATATTTATTAAATGGAAATAGGTGTGATTTCTGTGTACCTGTGATAAATGTGGTGTTTTGTGTGACTCATGTCTTCATATTAAAATGAATGTGTTTAAACAGATGTATCTTTAACAAGTGACATATACAAGGCATTTGATTTCGAAAACAAGATTTCAGTATTTCCATGAAATAGTACTCATGCTCTACTGATTCTTTTCTGCACCAAGCTGAATTTCACTTGCAAAGGATACTCCCAAATCTTCTATTGAATTTTGAGTACAAGTTCACTTGGTCTTTGATTAATGTTTTTCACAACTATTTGTTGTGTGGAAAGATGAAAATTATTTTCCATTTGTCAGACAACACAACATAACTGAAATGAATTACATAGTTAATGGGACGGGGCAAGAGTGAAACCAAATCAGATGATGTTCAGTAGTATGGTGTGAGTCATTAAGTGCAGCTTATGGTATGGATGGTTGGTGTCAGAGAAAGATATGGTGCCGCACTGGGTGTTGGAAATGATGTGATATGATTGTTAACTGCTTAAAAAAAAGCTTGTGGAAAGAACTTTTAGCAACTCGGAGAATGTACACAGAATTTCTTAATCTGGTCATATCAGGTGTCGAGTTATTTAAGTGACTTGGTAAAGGAATGCCAATAGCTAAGACTGATTGCCGCTTTGTGTACCTTCCATCTTCTGCTATGGTTAATGTAATAGTCATCATTAGAATGTTTTGTCAGAAATATATACAAAATGTATATACAAGAGATATATGCAAGAGGAAATGTACAGTAAGGGTTAGATTTCAAAATATATTAAGTATGAATGTGAGGAAAGAAACGTGGAGATTTTGTTCAGTGATAATTTTCACTGGACTAAAAGTATCTGTTCTGAACAGAATTTTATTTTATATATTATTTTGTAATGAAACGAGACTGCTGACAAATATAATTATATAAAGAAAGCGAGAGAAAATAAGTTCTCTCCAATGGCTGTATAACTTTTCTAGCATTAGCTTCATGATCGACTAAAAGTTATAAATATATTGGTTTTTTTTTGTTTAATTCCTAGGCAGCCATGTTTAGTTTGAATTTTTGTCACTTTTTATTTATTTATGTTAGGTCACCTTTTAACAACTTAGTCATTAGTGACCCCAAATACAAATAATAAGGGGGTGTACAGAATTTTCAGTTAGTCATTTTCCCATTAGAATTACTGATATTGATTTGTTACATTTTATGCACCAAGAGTTGGCTAACTTGTTCTCAGATTGTTCTAAAGGGCAGAACCTTTCAGCTGTTATTTTTCTTGCTTTACATCATGTAATTAATTTTAAAATGGAGGTAGAGGATATTATTTGAAAAAAGTTGAATTATGAAGAACTATTATGAATTAAATTTGTTCAAAGAATTGGTTGCCCTGACTGGGATTCAAACCCGGGTCTTCTGGTTTACGCCCAGCTGCTCTAACCACTAAGCTACCAAGATAACCAATCCTTTGAACAGTTATCACTCCTTGTATAATTTAATAATTATAATGTAATTGTTACCTTCCAATGAAAGTGACAATTAAGAACTCAATGTTTTTGAAAAACGTACTATCTCTATATATTATTTCGTGAACTTAAAGGTGCCTAGTTCATTCATCCCCTTATGTTGTTTCTGACCTGTTTTATTATAATCTGAAGACCTTTTCTATTGCTCATCGAATTTGCTGGATTTGTTTGATATAAAATTGAATGGGAAGTTTTTAGAAATTCAAGCATTTTGAAGATCTTGTATATTCTCATTAACAAAAATTGAAGAAAAAGGAAAAAAAGATTGGAAAATAGAATTATCTTATGAAAACAGCCAATATTAAAAAAGAAAATCAATTGTCTATCTCATTCAGCTGGATGTTTTTAAGACCAACTAAATAGTCTGTTTTTGTCTCATTTTTTGCCTTGAAGATTTCAAAAGCTACGCCAAATATGGCTTGCAAAACTATGGATTGTCAACTCTTGGTCTGAAGAGGAACAAAAATCCAGTAATGTCAAAGCTTTCTTGAGTGGGCATGCGAAAAAAAAATAAAACTTTTAACGTAGAATTCAATATCTGTCTGTCTTAAAATTCTGTGCTGTTAATTTGTTTTTCTTTTCTTTCTTTGCGTTCAAAAATGTGTGTTTCTGGGAGTCAATCAAAGTGATAACACGTATAATATTTTTTAAAATTGCTATAGGAAATAAACATTTTTGGTGCCATACTTTTCAATAAGCTATATTTTTCACTAAAACATTTTAAACTGTTCTCATGAAAATATTATCTAAAGCTTATGCCCATCATAACATAATGATTCTTTTCTCTCATTTCATTGAAATTGCTGGAATAGATTTTTATGAATCAATCGAATACCTACTTTATGGGTAAAATACTTTGGAGGAAACATAATCTCACTCTAAACCATTTGATCTAAACAATATATATGTATTGTGATGTTCATTTCGATGTGGCATGACAAATGCCAGTGCAGCACTAGTAAGTTAGAAATAGTTAGACATTAACATGGGTGTACTAAATATTTTGTGTTAAAGTGTTCAGTGTCCTTCAAATTGTGGTCTGAGGCCAGGTACAGATTCAGAAAATTATTCCAAATCCAACTAGAATGTAATAGAAATTCTTTTAAATGCACAGTAAAGTTTAAACAATTTTTACTAAATGATGAAGAGTGAATAAAGGTATTACTTTGCTAAAATGAAATTTTACTTTGATGTGTACTTAATATTTGAATCAAGAAAATACATATACTTGCCTACTCCAGAGTTGTTTCTTAAATTATATTATCATCGTTATTCACTTATTATGATTTCTCTATTTGTTGCAATTCTCAGTTTTGTCAACAGTTAACTTTTTAGTAAGTCTCCACTATTGTGCAGGTACTTTTTAAGTTGTAGAGCAAGAATGACGTCTGATATAAAGGTAATTCAAATATTACTTCAATAAAGGTCATTTGTGATATTTTCCTGGGTGTCAATACTGTATAAATAAATCACAAAATTGTGTAGATCTCTGATAAAAGCTTAGTTTTCTAATGGGTAGAGAACTTTGCAACCCTGGCAGTTTCATGTTGGTAACTTGAAACCCAGCTCATATTACTTACTTACTTTTTTTTGAAAAAAATTGTTTTGTTTAATGTATTACATTGATGTTATAATGGAAAGTGAGTAATTCAATATACAGAGATCCCAAATATAATTTCACGGCAATACATTGTCCTCAGGCCTCAAAAGTTAAGAAGCGCTATTTTGAAGTATGACTGGAAGTATTTGTAAATTATTTGATGTCTGTTATGCAATTTCTGTGAAGCATGATATTGATGTGTGATACAAAATCTCAAGAGGTCAAAACTTCTTTGTTACATATTCAGTGTTCTTTAATAATTCCTGGAGTTACTTGGTTGCCACTTAATGTAAAAGTTAATGAAGTGGATCTGCTTTTACAAACAATATTCGTGATAAAATATGTTTCACATATATATTGAACTATTGAGATACAGTGTAAAAATAAAGTTTTTATATGAAATTAGGAAGTTACTCTTGCTTAAAAAAAAGAGAGAGAAGAAACGAAACAGAAGATTTTCTGAGTGCTCATGGAGGTTCGATATTACCTCACCTAATACCTAACTAATGAAAGGAGAATGTAAGTGAAGTTAAAGGGTGGGGGCAAAAGTTAGTACAGTTTTTTCTTTCCTTTCTTTCTAAAAGTTAAATGGTAATACCGTAATATGATCAATAGCTATCACGATATGTGGATGTATTGATTAGTTTAGATGATGCGATGTATTGGCATTAAATGAGGTCAATAATCAGTCAGTTGCATTGCAATTTGACTTGAAGTGCTGGTAATTGTACTCATCTGCCTCCAATAGTGCAAAGCTCAATCTCCAATCTCCCAATTCCCAAAATAGAAAAAATAAGCAGTTTGTGTCCCCAGGATAAATAACTTCATTCTGAAAGAGGAAATAGGAAAGTTGTTTCCAAAGAAAAACAATGCAAGAATCTGTTTGTGATTTTTCTTCATTTGAACACAAAATATGAAGATTTGGAGACACATTGACTAATATTTAATACAATTTTCCTTAAATGGTACAAGTACAGTAGCAATTTAAAGCTTGCAAATAGTTGCTTTGTTTTGTTTATTTTTTAATAAGTTTTCAGATGTGTCACTCCAGTTTAGGTACTAAAGAATGCCATAGGCACAAAACATGCAAGAAATTATAGATTGCAAAAATAACTTTGTAAAGTGGCAACCATGTACTTCCAAACATTTCTGTGCAAATATGAATCCTAAACCTATTACCTGTTATCAGTGTTGCTACTACAATTGTACTAGAACATATTCAGAACTAATGGTTCAGTCAACATTATTCTTAATTTCAATACTCCGTGAATTAGAGACACTCCAAGAAATAAAAAGTTGAAAGTTAAATGTCAGTTTTGACTTATTTGGAAATAATCCTTGGAACACCTGTCTGAATAATTTTATTTCATTAATTATTTATTGAAATGTATTTTGTAATAAATTATCAATAATATACATACATTATTATCAAATAACATGGAAATTACTAATTCCAAGTTACTTTGTGATATATATTGTACTACGTACTGTTCAAACCCATACTACTTTTTTTGAGGTTACATTAAGTTGGGTTTGAGATCACATTCTGTTGACCTATTATTATTTAAGTTCTTGACACTCCTTAGTTTGTTCATACCTTCATGGTTTCTGGAAGTATTGCAAGCAGACTGGATGAGTAAAAAATATTTCTATTCCCTTATTATTGTTTCTATTCATTCAAAGCTTTACACGTATCCTTCCTGTTTTATTTCTTGGTGTTGCTAATTCTTTATTGAGTATTTATACATCATTTTCTTTTATGTGAGCAATATATTTGAATACAGCAGTATTAAAACTGAACATTTCCAATAAGAGTCCATTTTAATTTTCTATAATACAACTGAACAGTATTTTCATATCAATTGCTCGATTGTATTCTATATATTTTGTACAAATACAGTAAAACTAAAGCTAAAAATAACCTATAAAACAAATTAAAACTCTTTGATGTAATTATTCCCTTACCTAGATGTACAAAACACGGGGTACATTGTGGATTAAAACTTTTAAATGATGTGCAATCTCTATTGAAACTCAAAAATGTACTCTTATGTGCAAATCGTTGTAAAATATGTATGTATATGTATGTGTATAAATGGAAGAACATTTTACTTGAATTGTCTAAATCCATTAGTTCGTATTGAAAGTTGTGAATCAATTGTAAATTATTATGTTTTGTGCAATAACATAAGCAATTGCTACATATTTGCCAATAAAAGCAGCAGTTATTTTGAAGAGCTCTGGAATCAAAGTCAACATTTTCTTACCCAACAATAAAAAATTAACACTACATCAAGCCATCAAAAACATTCTGAAAGTTTCTTTGGATATTCCTAGCAAAATATGTTTCTTTGCAAATATTTTATGTTACACTTTTGTCTTGAATTTATTTGGGGTAAAATGAACGCCAAGCCTTTGGTATTAGTGTGTCATGGTTTTATTCAAAATTATGTATTTATGAAGTTAATCACATTCATTTCAGAATACTTTTGTTATTCAGTGTTAATATAAATGTGACTGATTAAATGTATTAACAGATTTATTAAAGTTGAATGAGCCATTGATTTAATGCATTTTTTGTCCAGAAGAAAAATTCCTGTCAGAAATTGTTTTGTTCAGACTTGCAATTGGAAATTAAGCTTAATTCTCTGAAATGTCTGAAATTTTGAAGGATTCTGTCCATGTGAGACAGTAATTTGGAAGTTACCTGAAAACTGTCTGTAAGGTTCATTATATTCAACAGAGAAGAAAGAAATATTTTATTAAAAGGAACAGACAATATGTTTTCCAAAACAGGAACAAATGACAGTTTATAAATATATTCAAGATATAAAGTGATAAGCTATGAGAGGAAGGAAATTCTGTTGTTTATAGCAAGTGTTACACCTTCATCGACTGAGTTTTCAACCTAACACTCACAAGCAGTGGTATCTGCTACATAAATATTTGTAATATTAATAAAAATATGCATGGTGAAAAGCACATTAATGAAACATTTAACAGTAAAATTATTGCTGAAAATAAGACACTTTTTATGTAAGAGGACAAAAGCCTGAAAATGGCGTAGATACTGATGTCTTGATGCACACTGGCAATATTCTTGCAAATAAGAAAACGTTCTTAATTTTATTCTTTTCAAACATTTACAAGAACAAGAATGTACTTCAAATTAAATACCTATTGAAATTGCTCCATTCATTCCAAAAAAAGAAGACCAAGGATATTGGAATAATATATTTATTTGTGTAATTTCTATTGTATAGCAAGAAATGAAGAAAAGCAATGCTAAAAGTTCAAGACAAATTTGAACAAGTTCAAACAAGTTCAAGCAAGTTTTATTCAGTTCAATTACATTTCATAGTGATCAACCAAACTTCCACCTGACGTCTCAACATCCAAAGCATTAATACACAGGATTGAAGAGAATTAAAGCTTGTATCATTGGGAAATGGTCCTTGGAATGCTTAGTATTGTTCTTTTAGGCACAGTTTACATGGCAAAGACTTATTAACATACAATAACATATTACATTATTCAATCTTAAAGTGTGCAACGTCTTTGTCAGCAGTAATCATCAAGATCAGTGACAGTGAGCAGTGATCAGATCATATTGAATAATAGCATTCTATCTTGTTCAAACTTTTCTGAAGACATGTGTTTGAACAATCTTAAAAAAGATCAACTTCTGATTCCGAACTGTCACCTGATTCCACATTCACCATGAAATGAAAAAATAGGAACAACATTTCTCTTCTGCTGAAGTAGCCATTAAGGGTGTCTGAAATTTTTCTATTTTATTTAGAATATAACTTCTGCATTTGCTAATCATTTAGGTCCCTCTCAAGCAATTGGATATACTTGGAAAAACGTATTTTGAAATTATTGAATAATGGTGCCACACCATGTTTCCAACTCACTTATGATAGAGAATTTCTTTCTGAAAATTTTGGCATCAATTTTGTGCAACATCTCATACCTACATTATTGATACAAAAATTATTTTCATCATTATTTGCAATAAGTAAAGGTGAGTAGTAAAGAATGATTCCTAAAGAAATATATAAAAAGTTAGTCAACTATATGATAATTTTACGTGACCAAGTGATTTAGTTTAACAGAAAACAGAATGCTCACATGGACTTGTGTTTCAACATACAAATTGTACTTTTCAAGTAAGCAAATACCTTTGATTGCTATGTCTTGATTACTTAGAGATAACCAAAATATTGACTCAAAACAACTGCGGACCCTTCTTTCAAGAAACTCGAAGGAATTGTATTTTGAAGAAAACTTTGGGAAAGAAGCTCCAGATGAAAATAAAAAGCGTCTTGGGAAATACCTCAATGGGCCCAGTGAATTAACAGGTACTTAAGGCAGAAGACAACAAATACTAAAGAGAGTGTTGAAGAGAAATAGTAACTCATTCTGCACACATTCAGAAGACTGCTCCATGTATGAAGTACTCTAAGTGGTTTTGCAGCACACACTGGGCAGCACTCTCTGTTCTTATCAGTGACGAGACCGCATTTTACTTCTCTGGCATTTCAAATTCCTCAGATGACATGTGGATCTTAGAGAAATCAGCACATTTACCAGAAGGGGAGGCAGCTGGCAGAACTTACCTCACGCCCCAGTAAATTGGGGCCCCAAACTTTTTCATTCAAAAGAAATGAAAAATATCTGTAGGTCATTTCATATGCAAGGAGAAAAAATTCTGTTTCTGAATTACGGAAGATTTTTTTGTTTGAGCTCCCCTTGGATCAACTGCATCATCAACCCCTAGTTTTCTCTGAGCGCCCCTGCATTTCATTGTCAACTTTTGGGCAAATTTCCGTTATTTAGGCACTACTGCGCGACTTGCCGGACCAACTCAACATCTCCAGGTGCCGCACAAATTTCCGCAGCATACGCAGCCTACTTCCCTGGAAGATGTAGTATTAACGTTTGCTGTAAACTTGTCGCAAGTGGTTACAAAAGTAAAACGACGGGGAAACCGCACACTTCAACAATATGTGTGAGGCAAGGCGTGACAATCTGTAATTGGCAGATACGCATCGTTGCTTGGCCTCCGAGATCGGGAGATATAGTCCGACGCAGCCCGAGGTGGGCTGGCGATTGTGTGAGCCGGGTGGGTGGGCTGGCGATTGTGTGAGCAGGGGGTGGGATGGCGATTGTGTGAGCCGGGTGGGTGGGCTGGAAATTGTGTGAGCCGGGGGTGGGCTGGAGACTGTGGGCCGGAGGTGGGCTGGAGTTGTGTGAGCAGGTGGGTGGGCTGGCGATTGTGTGCAGGCGGGGCTGGGCCTGTGATAGTATACAGCTGGGAGTGGGCTTGGACAAGGAATACGTTGACAAACGAAAGGCTCAAAAAACTTCGCTATCCCATCAAGCAAACTTATATGCGAATCATCAAATCTTCGAACTACAATCCTTGTATTAATTTCTGCTAGGTCTCATCGTGGTAAAAGCGATATAACTACATAGAGCTCGAAAACCTCCAACTCGGGAGTTCAACTATGTTAATCTACAAGCTACGTCTCCAAGATACTCGAGCACGAGGCTTCTTCTAAAGGGGGGAAGCCACGAGACCGCGCTTCGCCAAACCTGTAAGGGTAGGCGTCTTGTTAGTCCTTGCCCTTAAGCGCACGCGCGCCAGCGGCCGGATCACCTGCATGCCCTAATGCGCACTCAATGCTCGCGCGCCCCCCTCGCTCGCTGGTCCATCAAAGACAACGCTCTCTCGCCTCCGCCCCAGTCCTTTTCCTGGCCACCCAAGGCAACAGGCCCTGCACCGCGCCGCGAAGGCTGGAACCGCCGGCAATCGACCGCCAACTCCCCGCCTGCACACAATCGGTACCCCAACCCGAGTCCGCGCACTATCTCCAACCACCTTATGGCTGCACACAATCGTCAGCCCACCCTCCAATACCTCACAACCGCCCACTCACCCTTCCCCTGCCAGCCAACCCCGAGCTGTGCACAATCACTATCACATCCCCCGGCAGCACATTATCTTTGGCCCACTTCCGGATGAACAAAGTCAACAACACAT
>BOPP01000360.1:292171-307576 GCA_017312745.1 Gryllus bimaculatus | reverse complement strand
CCCCCCCCGCCCGCTTCACACAATCGCCAGAGATGGGGGTCATTGACCCAGAAGCTGAAGTATAATATTTGTTACAGGTTCTTTACAATTATACAATCCATATGATAAATAATATACTAAATGTCGTTGTTAAAATTAATGTCACTTTCCTTTTGGATGATTGGTATAGTCTCTAATTATATAAAAACAGTTGTGCAGCAGAAAAGATTTTACTTGTGACTTTTTTTCGAATTTAATGGTTTAATGTCATGTGGCAAGGCGTTGTAAAATGTACATGTATGTGAATTTTGTGTGGTGAGCTGTTGATATTGTCACCTGATGAATATGATTACTATGTTGAGTATTGTACTTATGATCAGCGTTTGCTGAAATTATATTCACGCCCTCAAGTAAGTCATTTTTTACAAAAACCACTGATTTATATATCAAGAGACAAGGTAAGATACCTAGATTAATACAGAAAGGCTTACAAGAATTACGTGGGTGGGAAGAATATTATATGCCTTATCACAGGCAGGAATGAACATTTGCGAAATATACACAACGAGCAGTGTGGAGGCTGACTGAATTTGAAAGAATTTTGAAAGCTTAGCTTTAAGAACTTAATTTAGTGTTCGATTCATTTAAATGGCCATTCCATTTAAAGTTTGACTGAATTGAAAGACCTAAAAATGTTGCTACCTTAACATCACTTAATGGCACGCCGTTCATTTTCAATACAGTACATAGCTGTTTATTTGAAATGGAAAACTGCATTGAAACCGTTCTTTTTATTTACTATTAATTTGTTATTGCGGAAACAATTTGAAATATCGGATATTGTATTATTTGTGGTTTCTTTATTGAAAAGAATATTCAGAACTAGAAAATCAACTACTTTTATTTTCACATCTTACTTCGTTAGACAAAGTATTGTGAACGTACCAGAAAATGGCAAATTTTGTACAGAAAAAAATTCTTATTGCCCGGCACTTGTAACGAAAAATTGAATAAATCGTTCGTATATTTAGAAAACTTTCTCTAACCTGGTGTGTGTTGAGAATTCAAATTTTGCCGACCATTTTCCTTTCAAAATCTTCTGAAAGGAACCTACACTCCATGACAAATTTTAGCAATGACTGCTCTTGTAACACTGATGATCAGCACCCAGTTCAGGATTTTACTTACAAAAAAGGATTTATTTTTACTAAAATAGATGTAATCATAGGCCTTTATTCTAGTTCAAGTAGGAGTGCAAAAAGACATGAAAACAATGAAAAATCAATCACATCAAATTACAATAAAAAAAAATTGTATACTAGTGTGCTACAGAATAGCTTATAATAGTTTTAAATTTCCTTTGGTCTCGGCAAACTACTCGTACTTGCCACGCACTCTTGCTAGTTGTCATCTATCGCCGCTCAAAGAACATTTTTTTTTTAAATTTATGAGCGAAAATATTATTTCATATTATTAAAGACGAATAAAACTTGGCACAAAATGACATTTTCTTTTAAAAATTTGGAGCAGCTTTTAAAAAACTGGCGATAAAAGCTATTGAAAATTCGAAATTTGAAGCTCTTTTTCACAGAAACTTTTTGAGTTTTCGAAAAACTTCAAGTCATTTCAAGTACTTTAAAACACTAATATAATAGCGTTTATAATTTGCTGGAAATGTCCATATCAACGGCGTGAGAGACCTTTCAAAATTTTTACATTTGTGTAATTTTTGATAGCACAAAAAATACACATGATTAACTTTACGTCATATTAAAGAGTGCAATTAGCAATATCCGTTCGAACTATTTAAGGAAAAAAATTGGAGCAGTTTTTGAGAAAATTGCGTATTCGAAAATGCGGGCTAATTTTCACAGAAAACGGTAGTTTTCGAGAACCTTTATACATTATTTAAAGTATATGTACTCATTAATACAAATGTTAACAAATTGCTGCTAATACAAATATTAACGACATGAGAGACGTCAAAAAATTACATTTTTGTAATTTTCGAGAAAACAAAAGAATAGAGCATAATGGCGTTTATGTCATCTTGTAGAGTACTTTTAACACTATACCTACCAAAAGTTTAAAGTAAAAATTTGGAGCCTTTTTGAGAAAATCTTTTTTATTTTTTTAAAACTGCACATATTGCACGCAATTTTACGCGAAGACAACTAAAATTTTCAAAAAAATGTTTATGACCTTACTGAAAAAACTCAGCATGGAAAACTTTTTTTTTTAATCTGTCCTTTATGTTGTAGTTGTAGGAAGGCTCCGAAAAAAATCATACTTTTGAAATTTTCGAAAATGAGAGTTACACTTAAAAACGTGGCATGGGTCCGATTTTCACGGTTATGTTACTCTATTCTAACAAGAAATTTAAAGAAAAGAATTCGAAAATGCCCGGAGGGCAAGTTTTGACTCGAGCCAGATGGACTTCTTCAATTTGGAAATGGTTGGAGATGGTTTCTTCAATTTGGAAAAAATTGGGCGCTAGTAAAGTTCGCAGACACCAGACGGACGTTTTGAAAAAAAGAAGAAGAAGAAAAAACACTTTTACAGTATCTGGGGACTCCAAAACGTGTATTTCCGTAGCATTACATAACGTTTCCTACATTACGTAAATCACTCCGTACATATGTACGTATACGGGAAAGTAAAAGCAATTTTTTTTTTTTTTTCAAATTTATGTTCTATCTCTACCATTTCAATAGTACTTAACAAGCAAAGAACGGTATGATTGGTATGAATTTGTTTCTCTCGCGCGCTCTCTTCGAAGTGGTAATGTAGACTCCCTTTTGATCTTGAAGGGGCATCAGCGAAAACCGATTAATACTTTTCTTTATTCACACTTTTATAATCGCCAATTCTGAGAAGATTAATCATACACAGAGACCTGACTTCAAAAGGGATCAGACGACAAAAATAGTCTGTCGGTATCAATGAAAAAATTAAAATATCTTGACTAGTATTAACTTTCTTTTTCATTAAGATTTTTAGCATAACTTCTGTTTCCTCATTAAGACAAAACACGACCGTGCCTTTGGGGGCCGACCGTGCCAGGCTTGCAGCTATATAACCAGCTTGACTGAGTTGGGTGCCAGGAGAAAAAAAAAAAAGAAAAAGTAAGACAAAATTGCTAAAATTGGCAAAATGAAAATCTACTAAAACAACGTACGAAGTAGAATTAAGTGATGCATTTTGCCTAACTTCCATGCTCTACTGATGTTGATTAAGATGAATCACCCCAATTCGCAGGAGGTCCTGAGAGAAGGTGAGCTAGTTAGCTTGTGCCTTAATTTTTTTCCTTTTCAGGGATATGACCATAAAGGTATGATATTGTTTTCCACTGCATGGATGACAGTACAGATAAGGCAATGGTGATGATGAGACGATTTTGTAGGGATACAGTGGTTCGAGAAAGAATGTGGTTCCAACATCTCGGTGAAAAAGATTCATACCTCACTTGTCAAGTCTTCAGTCCGTTGTACTTGAACAATGTTCTCAGAAACTAACCAATGTAATACAAGAAACATACTTTAAAAACATGTCAAGATATGCAAAGAGACAACCAAAACAAGCTTGGATTAAAAAGAGTATTTAACTGTCTCAATATGTTGTCATTTAAATTTCAATGTTTCAGGCTATCCAAAATCATTCATCTCTTGTAACCCAATTATGGTCTAGTCACCAGAGCATCAAAATGTTAAATTTATATCAGAATACAGATTTCTAAAAATTTACCTTTGACCCAAATTACTTATTACAATTTACTTATTTTATTTCTCTCTGCAGGTTATTTGCATGCTTTGAAATTAATTAAAATGAAAATGATTGCACTGATTTCTAGTTTTAAAAAATTGATACAACAAATGCCTTTCAAAATACTTTCATGACTTTTACATTTTTGCCTTTTCAAATTAGAAGAAATTTGGACATCTGAACACTGCAACAGAATTTTTCTTATGTTTCTCACACCTCTTACAGAATTCTTCTAAAAAACAAATACTGCTTTTCCTCTCACATAAATTAGCTCATGGTACAATGCCATTACAATTCTGTTAAAAGTCATTCGTTATTTGGAGACATCTTTAAACTGCTAGCTTATTGAACATTATATTTATATTACAGCTATATTTATACTACTTCTACTACTACTACTAATAATAATAATAATAATAATAATATATTTGTCACATAAATACAGCATACACCAGTATGACATAGCAAATTAATTTTATAGATGGTAGTGTAAGAAGACTTAAAAATTAATAATAATAAAATAAAGAAAAGAAGGAAAAAGAGAGAGGAAAAAGTCTTCAGAGATTCGTGCCTGGGTTGGGTCACTCCTTTATTTCCAACGACCAGTTTAGGGGAGGGTTTCAAAACATGCAAAAGAAAATGCAAATATTTTTAATACTAGTTTATATTGATGTAGATACGTGTTTATGATGTATGTATTCTTTTGTACTGTACAATGTATAGTTTATTTTTGTTTTTCAGTTTATTTTTGAATGTGTGTATCGAGTTTAAGCTTTTAATTCGCTAGGGAGTTTGTTATATAGTGTAATGCCTTCTATATGAGTACTGTTTTTAAGGAGTGAAGTTTCACTGTGTGGGTCATCCAGATTTCTTTTTTATTTGGTATTATAGTTATGAACTTCTGTGTTTAGAGTAACAGAATTCCTGTTCCCATAAGTGACTTCTTTGTAAAGATTAATATTTCAAATGTGTACATGTACAGGACTGGTAATATTTGTAATTTTTTGAAAAGTAGTATGCAATACATATGTTTGTGAGCATTAGTCATTGTTCTCAATATTGGTTTTTGGATGATGAAAGTTTGAATGCTCTCTGGGGAATTTCCCCAGAATATTATCCCCTATTTTAGGTGCAAGTGAACATTAGCAAAGTACACCATTCGCAGTGTAAGTTAGAATTTGACTTAAGGACTCGGTAAGCTTGTTGTTTAGATCTGTGTTATGGGAGTTCCATTTTAGATTATCTTGAATAGTCAATCCAAGGAAAGTTGTTTTTTGAGCTATTTTTACAGGAATGATTTTTGATCATCAATTGTGCTAGAGGCTTTTCTTTAGAATGGATTCCGAATATTTAGGGAGACACTTTTACTAGTGTTTATTACGAGTTTATTTTCCTGGAACCATTTTACTAGTGCCTCTAGAATGGTTTGTGCTTCTTTTTGTAGTTTGTAGGGTATTTCCTTTAATAACAATGTTTGTCATCTGCAAATAGGACCATTTTGCTCTTTTAGTTATGATCTTCTGTGTTTAGAGTAACAGAATTCCTGTTTCCCATAAGTGTCAGGGGCATGCCATTGATGTATAATAGAAATAGTATGGGGCCTAGGATTGATCCTTGTAGCACTCCACAATTTATCATTCTAGTTTGGGAAAAATGGGTAGAAATCTTTATCTCTAACATGCTTGATTGTTACTACTTGACAACGATTTGAAAGGTAAGATTTAACCCATTGATGTGCAATGCCTCTAATTCCCAAAGTTTCAAGTTTGGATAACAGCATGTGATGGTCAATTATGTCGAATGCTTTTGATGAATCTAGAAAGAAACCAATGGGGGATTTCTTTCTGATCTAGAATAAAAAGTATGTTATTTAGAAAGTTGAAGATAGCTGAGTCTGTAGATCTACCATTTCTGGATCCATGTTGGGGCTCTGTCATTATGTTATTTGAATTGGGAAAATTTTTGAGTCTATCATTAAAAAGCTTTTCTACAATCCAGATAGTAAGGATATCTGTAATTCATGAGAACGTGAGTGTTGCTATTTTTTTAATAGTGGCTTAATTTTTGCTTAGGAGTGGTTACAAATGTGAATGAGCAGTGCTACCACGTTTGTTGCAGTATATTTAATGAGGGTGTCAGAGATATTATCAAGTCCTGTAGAGAATTTGTTTTTCATTTTATATATTAATTTTTGTATTTCTGCAGGTGATGCTTCAAAGATATGTATGGACTTTACATTTCTTGATGTGTGCATATTTGACTGCATATTTATATTATTTAAAGAGTTGCAGTGAATTAATTTTTCTCCAATTACTGAGAAATGTCTATTGAATGTGTTTGCTACAGCTTGTGGGTTGCACAGAACATTATTTTTGTAGTGAAGTTCAATGTTCTTAGTGTTTGATTTTAGAGTATTTTTCCCTACTAATCCACATTGCTTTTGTTTTATGCTTTGGCAATGCATTAATCATTCATTATCAGTTTGGCCTGTTTAATTACTTTCTTCAAGATACTTTGTATGTTTTGTAATAAACAATGATTTCATAACTACATTCGTTGTGAAGGATTGTTTCATGCATGATTATTTTCCTTTAGCATGTTTTTTGTACACCACCTCCCAGTTTTCTGAACTTATTAAAGAGTTAATTTGTCTACATTTTCCTGAGAGAAGTTTCAGTTTTCTCTACAAAGTTTCCTTAATAACTTTGTCCATTTTGAGTTTGAGTATTTGCCCTGTATGGTCACTAAACCCTGTGTTAATGTAACAACTGAGTAGCTGCAATTATTTGTCTGTTGTTATTATTATTATTATTATTATTATTATTATTATTATTATTATTATTATTATTATTATTATTTGATCAATGGCAGTAATGATCAATGACTCTCAATACTGATCAATGACGGCACTGGCAGTACAGTCAATTGCGTATACTAATAAGATACCATATTTTTTCAAAAATCTTAAAGAGATTTTTTCCTTAAATGGAAATCAGATCAAAATGGGCAATGATTTTTCTTCTTTGCAGAAGAGAACAGAATTACTTAAGTAAACAACATCAAATTCTATGTATTAAATTTGCTTTTGAGACGATGACCACCAGAAATGAAAATATATCAAACAAATTGATAACAATGACAAGTTAGTAATGAAGTTTAGAAGTAGGTAAGAATTGAGAAATATTACGACAGAATGACCAATTCAAAAGGAAACAAATTTGGAATAGTTTCCAATTTCTTGAAATTAAATCATGCAAATAACCCAACATTTTCAATTTTCACACATTTTTATGTTGCCACATATGACAGGTACTTTTTAACATAAAGTCAATGAAATTACTAACACACAAGTCAACAAGTCAGATGAATTACTTTACAGTCTAGATTCTCAGACTCGATTAGAGAAACATTTCTTAGGATTCTTAGCACAATTCTACAACATACACCAAATAAATTAACAAAGTGGCTGAATTAATATTAAACAATTATTTTCATATTTTTGTGAGCGAGTCACATCGGAGACACCAGAATTATGAACTGACTTAATGACAGTTTCCTACCTTAAATGAACATTAGGAAACTTGCATCTTGTCTTGGTGAATAGGTACAGCAGTCTGGTTTAAACCCTCATTAGTATAGCATGGTCTCTGAGGCCGGATCTATCAAAAATCTTATTTATATTTACTACTGTTGAAGAGCGGAAGCTGTACATTCTCGTACCTCCGACAGTTTTTAATACTCACATGTATGAGATATTGTTAACGTTGGAAAAATGATCGTTGTGACAAGACACTGTAACACAGTCCCTGGGCCCATATTTATTGGGCATGATTTTCAGAGATTGTTTTGAACCTTCACATTGAATTAGGATTATTATTTATTATTATATAACAAACAGAAAATTCCATGTCGAAAGTGCAAGAAATTCATTTGCCTTAAGCATATAGAAATGTTGTGGACAGACTGAGTGTTTCATAAATAGAGAGTAATGGTTTAGTGACATTATTACTAGTTAAGTCAGCTAACATTTCAGCTAATAAGTTTTACAAAACAGACGACAGAACTTTTAAATAACAGTATTCTTATACTGTTTACGTATTCTGACTAATATATGATCATTATTTTTTGTAATTTGTTTATATTTTTGTTAAGTGTGTTTATTAATTATTCATGTGAGGTCTTTGTGATATCTGATATACTGTTAAAGTTCCCATTTTATTATGCCTAAGAAACTCAAATACACAGTCTCAGAGACCAGTCACACGGTTTGTGTCCTTTTATTTCACCACACTTAGGCAGGCTTAGTAGAGATTCAATATTTTAAAAAAGTTTCCGAAGTCCATAGCAAACAACATTGATCATTTCAAATAAAGCATCAGGATGTTGAACATCCTCGCTAATATTTGATAACAGGACACATTTACAACATAGGTAGTTCTAAAATATAGTAATGTACCTACCTAATAACCATAACTGACTCTTAATAGCTTTTTTATACAAGATGAATATTTTGAAATTCAACAACACTTATCTTACTAGCAGCCTCCAAGTAATGGGGGAGATTGTTACTAACAAATCTTACTTACATTTAACTTCAGTTTATTTTTAGATAAACAGGTTAAAATATTAAATATCAAGTTAATGGTTTTCTTTCTATGAAGTACACATTTTATTGTTTATTAAATTGTGACATATGCATGATTTTACCAAGTTATTTTGAAAATTAGGAATATTACTTGTGAGCATCAAGAATAGTAATTACCCCAGAATTTATCCTTGTGGCACAACAGACCAAAGGAAAACAACAATGAAATTATATTGTTCTTTATTAATACTATTAACTATTTCTCAGTGCATTTCAATACACAAATTTCTTTCTTGTACCATTATTCAAAAGTATATAAGAATAATTACACAAAATTGTCAAGACAAAGGCCTTCACAAGATAAAAAGTGAGTTCTGTTCTAATTTTGTTTTAGATTGTACAGAACAGTATGAGTAAAGTTTATAATTGTAGACTATGCCATAAATTATTTTCAACTCATCATGTAGAACTGCGAATTTTGATTACACTGGGAATCCCACAATTAGTTTTATCACAATCTTCTCCAAGAGTTATTTACTGGTTAGGGTTAAGAATATTTGGCTTCTTTTACCCATCAAGTCATGTTTCTTGTATTCTGGTCTTGCTATACTGATTCATTTGAAGAAGTGAAACCATTTTCAGTACAACAGCTAAGAATTTTCATTACAATTATTTCTGCAAGCATAAGATGAACAATATTACCAAAAAATATTAACTAAAAACTCCCATTTTAATAACAAATAAAAAAGATTTATCAAAGCTCTCCTCATTTGTTGGTCACTATTCGTGTTGAACACAAAGTTGAATTATATGATAATCGTGAATGAAGGGTTAAAACAAATTCATTACTTTGGATTGCAACAATTCCACAGACACAACTAAGATGCAGAGATGTGTCACTATTATTGAGCTTAAAATTCTTATTAATTGTCATTCCGACCTTGGAGTAGTAGGGTTCCCAGGAGTAAGAGAAAGGGGACGAGCAGCACAAAAGAAAAAATATTTTTTTAAAAAAAACACGAAAAGGGCAAAGGAAATAGTACATCACATCTTTGAAATATTAGAAAGAAATGGGTGCATTCTTCTATTATTTCATAGAAAAATAAATTTCTCCTCTTTTCAACAAAAATTATCTGACATGTGTGTTCTAATGCTGAAAACAATTCCATTCCTAATTGCCGTAAGCATTGCCCTAAGCATTAATCCCTAAATGCACATAAGGCGTGGAATTTATCAATTAATTATTGGTATTAGCAATTAAAAAATATTATTACTTACATAACATTATTAATATTTCTAAACGCTTCCAGTTCTATCTGCTGATACTCCTCTGCAACATTTGTAATAACATAATACAAGCGCTCGTTGACATCTTCCAACAGCTCGTTCCGTGTTTGATAATTATCCAATTCTTTCATTAATCCTACACGTTCACAACTTTTATCCCGCACCGCCTTCTCCTGCAGGAATTTCTGGAACTTATACTTCGTGACTCTCTCAAAAGACTTAGCCATTGAAATACAAGTCTGTCAAGAGAGTATCGAATAGTGACGAGCAGGTAACAGGACAAATGCGGTCGAGATACCAAGTCAAATAAAACGTGGATGCCCGCTATTCGCAACTCAACGATGTGATAGGTCCTTGTCAAAGCGTGCTACCAACTAATCGATACTGCCAACTGTAAATATATTAAATAAATATGCTTCGTAGTAAATTTCATAGACTTGATAAATAACCATTATTTGTCAGCAAGTTAGTGAATAACTGTCTTTCATTTCCACATTAAGCCAAAAAGGTATATTTTTCTTCAAAACTACCGTCACATGTTCCATATGTATACGCGTCTTTCTTGTTCGTGCCCTTGTGTCACGATCATGCGACATCTAGCAGCACAACTGAGAAAGACGCGAAATACAGTGACATAATGCTATCGTGATGTAGGGCCTTGAGGGGCAGAATTGCAGTACCTTGCAATACAAACTATTCTAATTTAACTTTATTACCGAACAGAAAGGTATACTCGTGCAATTCAACAACATAGAATTCAAGTAATTAGCTTAATTTCACATACAATTGCAGATTTTCACGTCTCTGAACAGATGGAGTAGAATTGAGGAGCTCCGAATCAGCGAAAATGCAATAGAATGTCCAAGAATATATCATCCTGTAGATTACGGTGTGAGGAACACCTTTTACCTCGAAATTTTTGTTTTTAAGACCCTAAAAACGCTTCGTTTTTGAGTTATTTAACGATATAAATTCAACAGCGTTATAAACTGTATCCCACTTCAGCAAGTTGTCTGTAAATACTTATTATATTCACTTTAATGAATGCTCTGCACACGCGTGTATTATTTATTTCTTCGGCGTTCATGTTATTAGTAATTGTAAGAATTTGTGCATCGTGGTCACTGTAACCTAGGTTAGTAGTTTTTATTTCATATTGGGTTTTTGTTAATTATAATTTGATCTATTGCTTTTTGTGAATTACATGTATTCTGTGTAGGTACATTCGCTATAATATCTAAATTAAAAGAATGCAGTAAATAGAGAAAATGCTATTTTACGTGGGATTCGCTCAGAAAATCAATATTGAAATCTCCACATATTACTAATTTTGTTCAGAGTTATCTCTAGATTTTCTAAGAAAATGAAATTATCAAAAGCACCCTTGTTAGAGGTTTGTAGGTGCACAGTAAGATAGAGCATAGTAAGGAGTACGACTGTTATTTCAAAAACTTTTTCAATTGCATACAAATTAAATTTTAACAAGAAGATAGAATCAAATCCCTTTCTTACATAAATACACGAGCCTTCACAAGCATGACCCTTATTCGATTCCCTCGCTCTACAATTCGTAAGGTATAAAATAGGAATTTGGAGTGTGTTTAGATCATTATGAGACATCCAATGTTCTGTAAAGCAAAAAAAACATCTATTTGACATAGTAACTGTCACTGTAATGCTGCCTCGATCGCATTATTAGAATTTTGCGATGTATTATTTGAATTTTTTGTATGTACCTACACGGATGTTTCTCTGCTGTATTTAACTGTATTTGCTATTTATTTTTCTCATTTTTACCTCGAGTGAATGGTTGAAGGAAGTATCGTGCCTCAGCAGTGACAGGGAAGGGAAGGAAGAACGGGCGACAAATGTCGATAAATGAATAGTGGGAGAGGTAGTACAAGGATTAGGTTCAGGGGATAAGGTAATTGGGTCCACAGAGGTCCGGGAGGATGGAAGAGAACTAGGAGATGGGGATGGGTGTTGGGGAGGACGCAGCCGAGGTTATGAAAGGATGCGTTTTTCGACAAGGTTCAGGTGAAGACCATGCCGGGTGAAGTGTTTTTCTGAGAATGTTTAGCTCAAATAATTTAACATGTGTGTCTCTCAGATGCAGTTTTAGTTGCTTGTTTGCGTTTTTAATTTCTTTGCACAGTATTGGTCTCTGAAGGGCAGAGTGGAGACTAAAACGTTCATCCTCCCTCCTATTATGATGACTGTATCCCGTTTAGTGAGAGTTTTTGTGATGGTGTCCTACTCACTGGTCACGTCGGAAAACATCCCGTTACGTTCAATGTACCCGTAACAGAACATTACAAATTGGATGGGAGTTTCCCACTGAGCAGAGAAGAGATTTGTCGCCCATGGCTGTCTGCTAAAGTCAGTACCTTTCGTTCACCGATCTCACGACGTCGGACTCGATTCGTTTGAAGGGAAAATACCCATTAATGTAAGCTATTGTTCTTGCTCTATAAACTGTTTTTTCCTTGCCTGTTTTTTGAAATCACTCATTTACATTTTTTCTTTGGATCACTTATTCTTTGACAGTTCTAATTCTGTTCTCTGACCAACTTAAATCAACGCACTGTTCAAATGAGGATAGTAATTGTGTTAACATAATTCCGGTGACGACAGATTTGAGGGACAACGAATTGTCTTCCATTTACCATGGCACGGGGAGTCATAACGAAGTTCTTTCCGACTTTTTGTAAGTTGATAGGCCATATCTGCTGACACGTCATAGTATTTTTTGATAAAAAAAAGTGAACTGAAATTTGGAACTTCAGTGGCACACCTGTTTCACGGCAGTAGTATCCCGCTGAATATAATTATTTAATGTACTCTCCATCTGTGAAAAGATGACATCCTGATGCTATTATGTACGCTAATTCACAGAGGCGACCAGAGAAAACGAGGGACTTGGGACAGGTCACTCACAGAGACCCCCATTTCAAACAAAAAATTCCCTCCTCCTCCAATTCATAAACATAATTTCTCGATGCACCAGAAATAACAAGGAAAAAATAGTATTACCTTTTGTTGACAGTTACATGAAATTTACAGGATTTTAATATTAGCAGATCTATTATCTAAGTCGCATTATGGAGATCAAGACAACCGAACGTGGGAAAAGTTAATTATTTCGTAGTACGGATATAATACAGAACAGCGTGAAGGGCAAATTTAGGAAATTCAGGCATTCCAGTAGTATTAGCCGCGACGATACAGAGCAATAATAATAATAATAATAATAATAATAATAATAATAATAATAATAATAGTAATAACAATAATAATAAAGCCACATCATTTCAAATTTTAATTTATTAACTTATTTAAACTGAATACTACTGAATAAATTAAATAATATACATAGGTAGAATAAAGTATTAAGGAGTTTGTATACAATTGGCTCCTACGGCCATGTGAAACTGCATATGACTCTTTAAAGTACCCTGTTGTTCAAAACTTTTCCTGCAGATGGCGCATTCGTACGCATTCTCGCCTTTGTGGGCCGGCATTTATGAATGTAAGTTAAATTGAGAAAAGACTTTCTGGCCGACGGGATATCTGAGTTGCCTGCTGTGTGCAGGCGTTCGCACCAGCGTCACCCGATTTGTGTTGAGGTCTCGTAGCGTGCCGACCACCGCGGAGAGTTCATCCGAATGGTTCCCTGTACACGAGGGATGTCTGAAGAGTTTCGCTTCCGGATGCTTCTGTAAGAAGACCTCTGCTTCCATTTGGCTGGCGAACTGGCAAATGCACACCAAGAGCACCCCGGTGGTTCCCACTTCGCTCCCACTGCTCTCCTTATATCCCGGCTCACCACCACCTGCGAACAATAGAGCCATCAGTCTCCCACTTTATCGACTACATGGCGACAGTAGACTTACTCGCACAACTTTTCTTGAACGATGACCTTGCTTCCCCTCTCTTTCACAAAAAAAAAACAGTTGAAGACAAAAGCTCACAGCGTGCACTGATAACAACATTCCAAACACATCTTTAGTGGCGCGAAATGAAACAATTTTCTGTTGAAGATGAGAACTTCTGTCCGTGAATTTCTCCAAAAAATGTAAAGAAATGACCGAAGTATGCGAAGGTCTATCACAGGAGATACCTCGAACTCCTGAGAAAGTTCGAACGCAAATTATTAAGAAAGTTGCGAAGCCATGGCAGATTCTCCAGAGATTGGCATTGCTTCATAAAATCGAGTGGTCAATTTCGTAACTAATACTCCGACTCTACCCACATTTCTTCAATCCTTCATTCAAAAAAAGTTGCGCGCGAGAGAAGCAAGGCTTCTTCTCTCCTTTGTCGCCCGAAAAACATGTTTTTTCGCATTTTCTCTATTTCTCGACTTTGTAATCCTGGAACTGATACAATTATCTCTTGACTAACATAGAAGTATGCAGCTGTGATCTAACAGGATGGCCAGGCTGGTTAAGGTGTGTACGAATTGAGCGCTTCGGGTCAAAAGGACCAAAGTACGAATCCCAGGCAGCAACATTAATTTGAAATGTTGCTGAAAACTATTAAAAACCATTTAAAGTACTTCTACTCACAAATTAAGTCTACATACACACACACACACACACACAGCAAGGTGGAGCTCCATTCTTTCTGCGTTACTAACTCTTGGAGTTCCAAGGTACATCTCGAACGTGGCAAATGTCAAGTTACTTTAAGGAGAGGTAATCTCTATAACATTGAAACTGGGACTGGAGTACAATCTTTATACGGTACAGGCGGTGTCCCACCAAAGGCTCGGGTACTTGGTCAGATGTTGTGGAACATTTATTATAACGCCCGTGTTGAAGGCTCGAGTTGGACGGATAGACGGCCAGGAGGGCACAAGAACTATTGGAATTCGCTGACGATGTTGCAATATTGTAGTGTCGGCAATAAATAAAATTATGAGAAAGTAACAGTGCAGGGCTGTAGTGTTGGCCAAAAGAGCTGGAGAGGGTGTGGGGGGGGGAGATCGTGGGGAGGTGGTTACGGTCGGGTAGGGCTACAGATGGCGCACATCAAACAGAGGTGTGCTGGTGAAGGGGTGGCAAGAAAAGTGAGAGAGAAGTATTACTACTTAATGTAGGAGGCTGCAAATATCTCCTCTGCAGCTGGTCACTGAGATATTTAGGGAAGTGATACTTGACAGGCGAGACTGCGCTTTGACGAGAGTGCTGCGAATGTTCTCACGAGAAAGCGGTCTCGTATGGCATCAGGCATGTGGCGGGGTATGGCATCGGCATTGGCTACGTGTCATATATGCTAATGTAGGGGGTCCTGGGCCAAGAAGCGGGGCTGTGATTAGGGTAGTAATTCATTCTTCTCGTAACCGGGCAGCCCTATTTGGGGCGATGCATGGCATGTCAATCATAACAAAACTTACTCTTCTCCGTGGGGCTAGTCGTGCAATAGAAGGTCGCCCTTTTTGCGGGGTTGCTAGGCGTCTTCGCACCGTATCCTATGGAATGCTGTGTGTGTGTGGTTTAGCAGATTATGCGTCCGATCGAGCCTATTCTGCGCGAGGGCAGGAGAGAGCTAGGACTCTATTTGCGTAATAGCGGGAGGGGGATTCAAACTGGAGAATAACCACATAATCAACGAAAGAAAGAAGGGTGAAACAATGGACCAAATGGGACGACGTTGGGAGCCAGCTCTGGGCGATGAAGAGATGGAAATTATCGGGTATCCCGACATGGATGAGTGGATAAGGGAAAGCATGGAGAGATAAGATTTTTTTTATCCTAAAACTCAGTTTGCTGACCGGGCATGAATGTTTTACC
>BOPP01000360.1:210599-292043 GCA_017312745.1 Gryllus bimaculatus | reverse complement strand
GTAAAAAAATCACACACACACGCACACATATATAAGTAAACCCGACGTGTCTGTAAGTGCTGTTCCAATTTGCAACTTTTAAACATTTTGAATACCAATTATCAATTTAAATGTTTTTGAACCAATTTGAGATATCCCTAACGATTACGAAATTATTACTTTCTCGCCATACGAAGAGAAAATTATTAAAAACACTTAGCATTGTTTATTGATAGTATGTTTGACTTGTTATTAATACTTGGTATCTTTAGATTTGAGACAATTATGTATTAAAATAGAACACAGGAGAAAACGGGTTGTTCAGAAACACGTATACTTCCATTCCATTATAAGATTTGGTTACAACTGCGGGTAAAACGTTTCGCGATATAAACATTATGCACACCATGTGTGCACATAGTCCTAATGAATGTGTTGGTGCAACCCAGTCTCAAACATGTTCAATTGGAAGGCCAAACGGTTCCAGTCATTTGGGCACGAATCATTTACCTTTTTCTGCTTCGGTTCGAGTTAGACCCAAAGGGCATTTGTGAGGCAGTAGTGGTAAGAGTGCTGGCAAGTTAACTTTGAGGATCTGAGATGTGTCTCGGAACGGGAAAAAATGCTTCTTGAAAACACTTTTGCTGGTTTAGGTAGTAGTACAATATTGCGAAGCGTTTAGAAACAAAGCAAGACAGTATGTGCTTTGGCATCACTAGTTTTTAAATTTTGAAAATGTCCAAAGGGGTTTTACCCCCAAAAATTAAAATATCGGTTTAAAATTCTAGGAGCCGCGATATCAGCCAGAATTTTTGGGGAATATCAACTTTGGAGAAAATCGGCTGAACGCGCTAGCGTTGTGCACTTACGGACAGAGACTTTTGAAGTCAATCGATTTTTCGTTATACGAGAAAGGACGCAGGAAACTTGGATTTTGGCTACACCACGTGTTAGGGGAATTAATATTTTCTAAATTTAGCAACTGAATGTATCCACTTTTTGTTACCAGGACCGGGCAGAAGTTTTGGTGTGGAAAATTCGCCGATTTCCGACGCACGATGACAATACATTTGTGGCGTCATATCATTCCTTGTAGAAACGTGACAAAATATTACCCACGTGCATTTCATGCTCATGAAATGCATGAGGAAATAGTTGCGACAGCGCTGGCAGAAAGGGACGCTGGGCTGAACAATGGCAAAGCTAGGGAGCGGAAGGGAAGGGGTTCCGTGTCGTGGGAGGCCACTTGTGAACCCCGTAGACCACTTGGGGCAAACTTGTGAACCCCGTAGACATGCTGGCTGTGGAAACGCGCCAGCGGAAACAGCGAGATGACGCAGTTCCGTCAGCCCGTCCAGATGGTAATTTAAACGGACCCCGGACCTAAACTCCTGATTCTTGGGCGCGTCTGTAGGATGTCGTGTGGGTTGTGCGCGGCGCTACATTTCAATGCATAGGCTACTTAGGAAGGGAACTGAAGCCGGCGCGCTACGTCGAGATGGGAGGTGCGGCATACTCGCATGTATGCTCACGTAGGCTACTGGTGCATCACACCGAATAACATATCAAATTATCAGGCTAGCGGACCAGGAACATTCCTTCTAGAAACGGTCAATATTGTTTATTGTAATTATTGTAAATAGTATTCAGGTGTTGGAGCATATTTCAAATAAATACTCAATAAATAACAAACCGTTCACGTCTGTGATTTATTGCCCCGGCAAAGACGCCACACTTTCTCTTCATACGTTAGTAAGTGCGGGAAAGAAATACTCTCTCTTGTTACGTTAGTAAGGCGAGAAAGTAAAAATAGTAAGTATGCAAAAGGCCAAAGTGCACATCTCTAGCCATTTAAAAGTGTTATCACATTAAAAATAAAGATTAAGTACAAATGTGTAATTTATATGTAAATCACAAGTGTGGTCAAATACCGCAAACCTCATTGTATTTAAAAAGAGAATAAATTTAGGAGGTTTAATAAGACTTTTTTCAATTTTTGTAAAAAACTAAAATGTGATGTCCTTACCCGTGCCAACCACCACAGAAGGTCCACCCGTATGGTCCCCTGCACAAGAGGGACGTTGATACAGAGTCACCTCGGGATGCATCTGAAAGTAGTGCTCTGCTTCCCTTGGGTTGGCGAAACGCACGAAGTACACCCCGGCGCCTTCTCCTTGACGGTGGGAATCTCCTTGCTCATTTCGACCTGCGGAAAGACGGTGCATCATATTCCTAACACACTCCGCATTTATAATCAATCGAAGAGCATTAGGTGCGAAAGCTAATTCTTTTTAAGCTAATAAATCACCACAAATTCGAAAATCCAAAACTGCTTTCAATACAGCCGAAAACATCGGCCAACAATGAGAAAAAATTCTAAGAATTTGTTGTATGCAAGTTTGTGTCTAGGCAATTTATATAAGATCGCATACATTTGTAAAGATGGTGATTAATTTTGTCATTGCGTCATTGTCGCGTAACGATGTTGATGTCATTAATGGTTGTAATTATTTTGGAAAGGTTGCAGGATTTAAGTAGAGAAAGGAATTCTTTTATGTCACTGAAGGTTGAAATGTTAGAAGATACATCGCACTGTATAATACGGTCGCGATCATGCGGCATCTAGCGACACGGCCGAGAAGGACGCGAAATGCCGTGAGATATTCCATCGTGAAGACAGACACTCACGCGCCACATTATAAAAACTGAAATACAGGGTTTGTTTGTCTGTCTTGTTCCGCTCTCCATTACTGGGCAGTCACAGGGGTAGATAGAGTAATTTTCGTGGTAGTTCGCGCATTTGAAAAGGGAAAAGGGCAACTCGAGGCGTGGTGTATGTCACTGCATACGGTCGGTCTGGTAGTAGTCATCAATTCTTAATCCTTGGATCACACGTTTAACGTGGCGTTCTTTAATTGTCGCGTGGTTTTAAATTAAACAATTAGGTGTATTGCTCATGTTTCAAAATGTACTTTTTTGTATCATTTTGATTATTACTTACAGAGAAAGTAACACAAAATTAGCAATTCTCAAAGACGGGTCAGTAGGTATGTACATAAAAGGGAATACATAAACACACACACATGTGTGTGTTTATGTATTTATTATATACACACACACACTCACACATACAGTATGATGTCGATTAGATACCTTAAATCGTCTACCTTGTTTAATCCGTAAAACTCTGATCGCATCCCCCCGCTAACTGATCAGGAGGCGCCACTGCTATCAATGAATCTTGTCCTGATGTTGGGGTAAGATTATATTCTTTGACTATTTTCCTGTGGGCGTCAGTCGTATTAGGTTGAATGATAAGTGTGCAGCTGATGTCCTCGGCGAATGTTCTTTTCCTTTGAGGGGTGTAAAAGCCTCACACGCGATGGGTAGAGCGAGAATCGAAAGTTCATCGATTGGCAAATAGAAAGTCACTCGTCCACACCACCACCTGGGATTCGGCTAGCGGTCGTGTTTCGGAGCGCGTCATCTGCTAAGGTTGTGCCATAAGTGTAGTGTATATTTTTATCATGTGAAGTGGCGGTGATCTTCCCCAGCTGGATGGCGACCGCCGGCATGCGGTAATTTTCCCCACCTGGTATCTCCTACCAGCGGTGCACCGCCCCAGCCGGGACAAGCTAAGCTCCCCGGCTGGTCTCCCGACAAGCGTGGTAGAGTAGGGCATGTGAGTTTGCGTATGTAACGGGTGGGGATAGGGCAAGGAACTGGAAAGAAAGATCGCGCGCGGACCGTGGCCTGTTTGTTCGGATACTGCCCCCGACGACATTCGTCTCGTGTTGATCGGAGAAACAACGGAAAACTACACATCAGAGCAGCTGGTCGCTGGAAGTTTCCATCAGCGGTTGAATTCGACCTAGCTATTTAACTAATATCGAAAGTCCTGCCACCGTTGGGGCTCGAATCATAGGACCACCCAGACAGAAAACTGCAGTGACATCAGTTGATGCTCAGAGCCACCCTTGCCGGCCCTCTCTCTCTTACTCACGTGCTGGCATATAAGTAGTTTCTCTCAATCCAGGCATTTTATACACCTCAATATACACATCAGTGAAGCCCTGTTTAGACACAGTCGAAGGACTCTGAAACAGAAAATGGCATAAACAACCAGTTTTCAATTCCAAAATTCCAGGAATAGGAGAACAGAAAAAATATTTTAAAAATATTAAGGAACAGTAAAACCTCGTCCAAAATGGCTATTATCATTAAAACATGTGGATCCAGTTTTAAGAAAATGTCTTTTAAGCGCTACTGTACATGCGAATTTAGAAGCTCATTTGCACAGAAAATCTTCATTTAAAGTCATTTGAAGCACTTTAACTAACAAATACAGTAGTGTTTACAAGTTGCTGGAAATGTGCATAATAACGGCGTAAGAGATCTTTCAAAAAATTACATTTGTGCAATTAAAAAAAAAGAAAGAATGCCCCCATGTGCACATTACGTCATATTGAATAGTACAATAAGATCTATCAGTTCCAAACATTTGAAGAAAATATTTGGAACTGTTTTTGAGAAAATGCTAAATATACTCTACATGACGACATTTTGCTCTATTATTTTGTTCTTTTTTTTAAATTACGAAAATGTCATTTTTTTATTTGTCTTCCATGTCGTTAATATTTATATTGGCGGAAATTTGTTCACATTATTGTATTTAACAGTACATGTGTTTAATAATGTCATATAAGGTTTCTCGAAACCTATACTGTTTCCTGTGAAAACTAGCTCAAAATTCATATTCCTAAATTTTGAAGGGGGTCAGCGATTATCGACTGTTGGATGAGTGGTCGTCTATAGGCGAATGTGAATGGGTTTGGTTTGATAGGCCTACACATACTAACTCATTTTCAGAAACGCTCAAACGCCATTTTCTCAAAAACGGTTACCAATTGTTTCTTCAAACTTTGGAACAGATAGTGCTAATTGTACTCTTTAATATGTCGTTCTGTTCATTTGGGGGTATTTTTTTGTTATTCAAACTTTACACAAATGTGATTTTTTTAAAGATATCTTAAGCCGTTAGTGTGCAAATTTAAAAATGCGAATGCATATTTGTGGGAAAAATTGTCGAGTACCATATGAAGAGTTAATCTGCTTTAGCTTGTGCCCCTTACACTGCATGCGTCTCCTCAGTGTATATTATTCACAACATACTACATTCAAATGCACTTGCAAACTCACCCTGGTGTCCTCCACAACATTGTCATTGGTGTCAGTACGAGGCTGGAGGAAAACTGCGACTGTAGTCTTCGGCTCCTTCAGCAAATTAAAACAAAATACGTTTGTAATAATATTTATTTTTGATCAGTTAATTTGATAAGTGAGTATGATGTCAATATCAGGGATACCCAAAGGGGTCGATATCAACCCCACGGGGATCAATAATTTCTAGCCGAAATTATGCAAAAACTACTCATTTGTAAAACAAATTGCACATGACCTTTTTAAAGAGCTTATTCTGTACAACAGACTTTGTCTGAGGCAAAAATCTCTTATCTTCAATTTTGTACTTTTGAAATGTTTTGGCAATTTTCGAAAAAAAAGTCATACCCGAAAATGACACTTGCGCCATATTACTAACCATTCCTTATTACATATGTGAAGAAAATTTAAAGAAAAAATTTGGAGCGATTTATGATTTTTTTGTTGTAAATTTCAATCGCAAATTACGTAAAAACTACTGATTTTTGCAAAAAATTGTACATGACCTTTTTTAATGAACTAATTTTGTAGTTTTAATTTTTTATTTAAAAAGAACTGCAATACGCGAAACGAGGCTAAACCATATTTTTCATCGTTTGTGAAGAAAATTTAAACAAAAAAATTGGGACGGTTTTTGAGAAATTTTTTGTAAATTTCAATCGCAAAATACGCAAAAACTATTACTTTTTTCAAAAAATTGTACATTACCTTGAAGGGCTAATCTTGTACAACAGACTTTGTCGGAGACAAAAATCTGTATCTCCAATGTTAATGTTTTTTGTTATTTTATTTATATTATTATTATTATTATTATTATTATTATTATTATTATTTTTTTTTTTTCCGAAAAATCGGGGGTGTGAACTCAAATGAGACCCACACCATTCTCTTAAACATCCTTTTCACTACTCAACAATAAAATTTAATCCAAAAATTTGGAGCCAATTTTCAAAATGCTCCAGGAGCTTTATGTTAAGTACCACCCAAAATAAAAAACATAGGTTTCATGAACAAAAAAAAAATACAAAAAGGTAATTTCCTTTTGTCATAACATAAAATAAATGTCTATACTCAAATGCATCGTTCTGATGTACAACCAAAAATAATGACATATCATTAAAATCCACCCATAGATATGATTATGTATAATGTTACAGATAATAACATACAAGTAAGGATGTCAATGGAGCATACAATTGTTTAAAAGGGGTCTATGAAGAAAAAGATTGGGATCCTTGGTCTACATACACGGAAGTGAAGCAATTGATGTTACATGATTACCTCTTCATTATCTTCCTCTTTCACCCCACTTTTCAAGGTGCTGGGCTCACCCAGTGCCTGCAAATGACAAAAATTAAATATATATCTCAAAACAATTATTACTATAACCAGTATTTTATGTTAAATTTGAAAACTTTTAAATTAGAATCAAGTTATAACCTATTTGTAACTCAAGGGGTCACCTCTTTTCTGTCAACATCCTTTTATATGATTCTCCTACAACTATATACAGTATATACTAACTCATGAGTATACAACTAATGTAGGATATTCGAACTTGTCATGAAAGAAATAAATGAATGGGATTAACACCGACTAATGAATACACAACGGCAAAGAATCGAATACAAAAAACCTATATGTCCTAATGTAATGTTTTAAAGAATATAAACCAACAAGTCTATCAACACACATGCTGAATAATAAACAAAAGCAAGTGTCTATGTCACTTAAAGACCAAATCAGTTTTTAATGTTCATTGTTTAATATAATTTTTTTTTTCATTTTAATATACTTGGGAGAGGACATTAATCAAAATTATATTTACATGATTGCAAGAGTTAAAATTCTTATATTTTTTTAAAAATAAATTATTGTCCTAAGAACTTTAATGAGTGACCAGGATTTCCTGGATTAAAAACAATCAAATTAGTAACTAATTGTACATTTAACTTTGAATAAAGTTGTATTTTGTAATATAGTTCTTTATTATTGAATAAAACATTATTCAAATCTTTATTTAATGTAATAAGAGTATATTCACCTGCTTGTCGTTTATCCAACGAACTCTGAATTATCTTATTGTTACAAACATATTTACAATATTTATTGACACATTTTTTCAATAGCTCATTCACGCTTTCATATTCAAGGCACAATGAAAAAGAGTTTTAAAAAATGAAGAAAAAAAACAACAAAGTGAAATAAAGAAACAACTTACCGTGGATGTCTGAAGAGGATACTCCAACCAGTCATCTGGTTCTTGTTTAAACTGGAGACAAAACAAACTGATTTTATAAACCTTCAAAACACAAACCTGTCTTTTGAATCCTCTAATAAATGGCAATATGAAAAAGTGAATTTTTATTTCAAAACAACAGTAGTTGTTTTTCTCTTTCTTCCCCCTTCCCCAAATTGAACATTTCCTTATTTATCTAATCAGAAATTTATCTAATTTCAAAAAATATGTTCACTATAAGGGCAAGTTCACTCAACTGTGACAATAGTGAATTAGGGGAAAGTGGGAATGTGTGTATGTAAAGCCAAATAAAATGTGTGTATGTGAAGCATTCTAAATTTGTTTGTGGAATAATTTTATTATTACATTCAAACCAAAAACTAATAAAAAATGCATATTGTGTTTCAATGTTAAAAAAGTATTCAAAACATTTGAATTTTCATGCATTTTTTTTTTTTAATGAACCTTAGTTACAACATAAATCTGCGGGAGGGGAACTTTCAAGTCAGGGGACAGATCTAAAATAATGCTTCATGAGGCCTTAAGCGTGAACAACCTATAAGAGTACCTAATAATATTAAAATACGTATTTATTTATTTATTGGAGCCTGTACAGATAGATATCACCGAGGGCTAAGGCCTACTGCTTTTGCAGGAACATAACATAATTTTTTTTTTTTAAGTATATTACTTCTTATTACCCTTTAGAGTGAATTAACATTTTTTAGCTTAAATGCATACATTATTTATTTCCTCAGTTTTTGATTTGTATTAATACATATAATAATTTATGTATTAATATGTAACAATAGATTCACATGATTTGTCCTAGATGCCTATTTTGTGTTTGTATGTATTAGTACTACAATGTAACCATAAATATTAAAATTAATTGTAACTATCACAATTTAAGAATTAAATATTAAGACATTTTGCATATTATGAAATAATATACAATTGTTTAAAAAATATTGGGTGCTCTAATTCAGTAAAGGCCTTAAATGATCATGGATTTGTTAAGCATTAAAGAATTATTTCAAATTAATTTTGAATTTTGGAATTACTGAAAATTACAGTGAAATATTACTGCTGAAGTTTAGAAAACCCATTATTATTGTTTGAGTGCAGGGGAGGACTGAGTCACTTTGACTTCTGAGACATATTTTGAGATGGACACCTCGGAGAGAGAAAGAAAATTCTCATTGTACTAGAACATACATCAATTGCAACAATTGAAGTTAATTTGAAACAATCTCAATATAGTTCCGTGCAACAATGGTTAACATTTGCGATGCTCATTTTCAGTTATTCGTAAAATATTTTGTGTGTTTTTTAGAAAGGACAGTGGCCAAATATGATACAGTTTGGTACAATCTTCTTATAGATACTGGTTAAAAATTGAACTCTGCATGTACTGTTAAAAGAAGTGGAGAATATAGACAGTGATTCAATCATGGGTATTACTATCTGACCTCTGACAATGCTAATAATGATTACACTGATGAAGAAAGTAGAGATGTAACCGTCACTATCACTTCTTACTTGCATGGCTTAAGGTAGCAGCATTTGGGAGGGGGGGATTAGGCATTCTTTACTCCATGCGAAGAAGTTCATAGTGTTGATGAGACTATGGTGCCATATTATGGGTCATATGGCATGAAACAATTCAAAGGGAACCCCATCAGATGGGGTTATAAATTATGGACTAGAGCAAAACTGGTGGGCAACAGAGAATGATGTGATCTTTACAACGTTGTTACTCATAATTTACCCGACTAGCATACAAATTTTGTCTTGTCTGGTCTTCGAGCAAGTGGTGTGTTACAATTTGTATATGTGCTCCAATCAAACTTTGCAGATTTGCCTTATCACATTTACTTTGATGACTTTTTTTACTTCTCCACATTTGTTCTTGGAAGCAATGACATCGAAAAATTGTAAAGGGAAAGAAACCATACAAGAAAATAGGGTTGGTAAAAAGTGCCCTCTGATTTGGTCAAAAGAGCTAATTAGAAAGAAAAAAAGAGAGTTCTACAATTATGTCATCAGATGGAAAAGTGATATGTAAATAAAATGACAGAAATGTCCGGTCAGTTGCAACCAATGACAATCAAGTGTTGCCCACATTTCAAGTAAAGAGGTTTTCCCAAAACAGAAAGAAAAAGTTCAAAGCTGAGCAAAATGCTTACATCGATAAGACGGAGGTAAAACGGATCACCTGTCCTATAGGAGAGAGGTTGCTGTTGACATTTTAGAAACATTCAAAAAGGGCATTAAAAAGTGGTCTAGCAGAATGTCTGCAAATCTACATGAATATTCAAGATTTTATGGAATTGATCATCTTGTTTCGTATAAGATGAACATGATGTGGTTAGTGTTACAAGAAGTGCAACTTCTTTTGTAAAAACGCTCTTTAGCACTGCAATTAAAAGATAGTTTTGTATCTTACCACACGTCATAAATAAAACATTGTTTTTTAAACTTTTCATTATATCTTTTATCTTTATCAGTTTATATCTTTCATACTTTTTGTTCATCTATCTGTATTTTTTTCTGTTGCTCAGCTGAATATAATTACCACTGACCTTGTATGACACCTGTTTTTGAAGATTGTATTATTGATATAACATTTTAATAAAAAAATACGTATACATATTTTTATTTTTTTGAACCTCTTAAAATTGTATTGCAATATTCCGAAAATAAATAGTTTCGGCAATTTCTGAGTTAAGGATGTGTTTACATTTGCATTAATCCCCGCCTAAATTGGTAAAGGGGAGGGAGAGGAGTTTAAAAATATTTTGTGAATTTAAAAATTAATTACAATATAATCGGCTTACAAAATTGAATAGTTTTGATTTATTATTTTCACGATATAACTGTTTCTGTCTTTGATAATATCACGTTCTCACGGAAAGAAAACGAAAGTAGATTAGCACCAAAGTAGTTTAGCAATATTTGTAAGGATACTGGAATTATGAAAATGGTATAGACTGTCAGGAAATTAGTTGCCTGAAAGTCAGAATTTGATTACTAATGGAATAACTATTGAAATGAAAATTCAATTCACATTTTCATTTCAATACGAACACGTCATCGGCGCGCCCATATTTAAGAATATCGATTCTACAAATACATTTCAATACTAAACGTAACATATATAATATTAATAATACCTTCTCAAATTTTATTATATTTTCTGCAATCATTTTTATTTCATCCATAGGCAAGTTGCTTTTCCACCAATTGTACACCACGTAAACAAATTGGCACTTCTCCCACTCCCTTCTACGCCGCCAAACAATTAGAAACAAAACAAATACAAAACCTTTTGTATTTATCGCAGTTCATTACCAGATGTAAAAATGTCCAGAGGTCTGTGGACCATTTTATTAATATTATTTTTTAACCAATTTTAATTATTCACATTTACTAATTAACTAATGTTAATTTGACCAGGTTATATGAGCGAATCTGTGGCAAAGCGATCTTTTGTCATTATTCGTGTTTGTTGGCGACTGTGGCAGTATCATAATGAAGGATTTGATTTATTTAGCCAAAGAACAGTAAAACTACTTTCAAACAGAATAACGTTTATAAAAGAAAACATGATGATTTGTGAAGGATAACAACAACAAAAAAGTACATGCAGCTAATGAGAATGTATGGCTGACATTGTTTTAAGATTTGATATGTTGATTTCATTTGAATTACGATTTATTATTGATATAGTCTGTTACTAAAATATGTGTTACTTCTACTCCATAACATTTTTTAATTTTTTTTCATTTCGAAATATTTAGTTCAAATACTTGGTGGACGAAATATTCTACATGAATGGTGAAGAAAATACTACTCGTAGAAGAGCAGATTGATGTTACGAGTTACAACCAAACCGCGCTTTCAAAAACAAAGAGGCAGTCGAAAGGTTTGTGAACCACGAAATCCACAGTTTCATCGAGAAAGCAAGTACTGGCATTTTTACAAGTCCCACATAACGAAAATTACATCTTGAATAAAGATGTAACTGTTTCAGAGCTCTGAGAAGTTTGTAGTAATGAAATAGTAAGTTTAAAAATATCTTATATAACACAGGATGCTTAATTCAAAAATGTCAATATACATTGCCAAGACTAAAAATGAAATATCCAAAAGCTTCCTAAAACAGATGAAAAAGAGATCTCAGGCTAATAACATTAATAAAAAGGGGCATTAATAACACCATACATGATGCTATGACCTAAAGGAATATAAGGAAGGAAGGATTTCTTCAGGGGTTTGAGAGTGGCCGTTGTGTTGCTCATTCCGTTTGCAAAAACACGATGTGGACCATTTCTGTTGCAATTGCTACTTATTTAGATTCACCAAACTCAAATAAGAATCTCAGCGACTGTCTGGGCTAATGCAGGACGCACGGCCAGTATATAAAGACTTCGTGGTTGAAAAAGCAATGTTGTTGCTGAGGACTATTTAGCGGAGAACATTGTATCGAACCAGAAAATTGTTCGATTTATATTTGGTTAATGCGTCAATACGTGGTAAGAACGTTGCAGCTTCTATTAGTTCTGCCCTTAATAAAAATAACAACTGGGAGGCTTTAGAAAATAGAAAATTTTCAGTTTCTATTATAAATTGTAATTTCTATTTGTGTTCACATGAAATAAACATATTAAAATTAACATTAATTTTTTTTAATACTCGAGATAGTCTCTAATTTTAGAAACAGTTATGCGACAGAAAAGATTTTACTTGGGACTTAAAAATTTTCTATCGATTTTAATCGTTTAATATAGTCTGGCAAAGTCTTGTAAAACAATGTACATGTAGTGTATGCGATATTTTTGTAGTGAGTAGTTGATACTGTCACCTGATGAATATTGTTACTAAGTCCAATGCTGTAGTTATAGGCACCGTCGTTTGCTAAACATATATTCCCGCCCTTGAGCAAGTCATTTTTGATTAAAAAAAACACTGATTCGTAATCAAAAGACGAGATAATGGTAATTCCTATATTAATAAAGAGACTTAAGAATCACGTGGGAGGTGGCTAAAAGAAGTATTTTCCCAGAATGTATGGCATATCTCAGGCAGAACTGTACATTCGCAAAATATACACAACGAGCAATAAGAAGGCTGACTGAATTTGAAAGAACTCTGAAAGCGTAGGAAAATGAAGTAGATTTATGTTCAATTCATTTAAATAAGCATTCTATTTGATATTTGACTGAATTGAGAGTGCTAAAAAATTGGTTGTCTTAACGTCAGTCAATGGCACACCGTTCATTTTCAATGGAGTAGATAATTGTTTATTTGAAATGGAAAACTGCATTGAAACTGTTTTCTTTTTAATTACTATTAAATTGTTATTACGGAACCAATTTGAAACATTTTGTATTATTTGTATTTTGATTTTGTAATATTTACAAGGGTTTATCTATAAGTATATGTGACTCACTAATAATAATTATTATAACTATTATTATTATAACTATTATTATTATCGTTTACGTATATAGTAGGAAGATAATATGGCCTAAAATTGATCCCTGTGGGACTCTCCATGCAATTGGCAATGAGTCAGAAGGGTGTGAACATAATGTTCCATCATTCCAGTATGGTATTTCCACTCGCTGAGATCGCTGTTTAAGGTACGAATACAACCAATCTAGAGCAATACCTCGGATTCCATTCGAAGGTAATTTTGAAAGTAAAATGCTATGATAAATGACGTCAGATGATTTTGAAATATCTACTAATATTCCAAAATGCTTCGTTTTTATTTATGGATGAAGCAATATCTTTCAGAAAAGAAAATATGTCAGTTTCTGTAGATTTTCATTTTCGAAATCCACGTCAATTTTCAATTTCGAAGTTATCAAGTTTTCTACTTCGTTATTGTTTTGGGTGATTTTTTGAGTGTTCAACGGAAGTGTCTAATAAAATGTGAATATTATAAATTTTCAATCGGTTCATAAAAAGACAGCTCGCCGTAATATTTTATTACACGAACAACTATAAAAACGTTTAGAAACTTCACTCTGTTTTTCGAAAATCTAAAAATACTCTCTTTTAATAGTCCTATCATGTTCGCTCACGTCACATATATTAAATTCTAACACAGTGTCTTATCACAGAATAAGTATAGTGTTTTTAATCGTAATTTGCTTCGCAAGCCGTTGATCAGATCCGTTTGTTGACCTATTTTTCATTCCTAGTGATTATGAATTTATTGAAAATAACCTTGCATGCGTAACCTTCGTTGCAGCGTAATTGCTTATCTTCTTTCTCTTCTTCATATTTTCTTAGAAATCACGAGACCCGTTGTAAAATCAGATCGTCAATAAAATGGTTCTCTATAAATCGTGTACTTATGTGTGCATGTAATTGTGCTTCCAAGAAAATCAAAAACATTCATGCAATTGTTCTATATAATTTTCAAATGACGGATTGTCCATTACCAGGAAAAGGTTTGGGAAAATTTGATCAGTGCAAATCGCCCAAATTCATGTTGAGCTCTGGCAATGTTCGCAGTTTATTCGCATTTACGTTGGTCATGAGTAGTATAACTTTAATTAGGAATGGTACCGAGGTATCCCCTTGTAATGTTTCTGCACGCACGAGTATATCGTAGGGCGAAGGGGTAAGAATTTTTCGTTCAATAGCATTTTAAAGGTATAAAATCACTCGACCACTGTAAATAGGCGCTTTCAGTTTCTCACACAAAACTTTTCAAGCAAAGAGAATAACACTTAGCGATCAAACAAAAATACAATACACTTTATAATTAACACACACACTTAATTTTAATTACAACGAAATTCACATGTCTCTTAATTTAAATATTTTATTCCTTGACTAAACATTTACGACGAACCACATCAGGAAGTTCTGAATGTTTCTGAAAATTGTCGATCAGGGACCTGAAAATTCTATCGATCAGTGTTTGTATTTGAAGCTCCATTTCACTTACCAGTAGATACCTGACCTGGTCATATCAACTTCACCTGAAACACCCACCATAATTATGATTTTTGCATGAATTTCTTCAAAAAAATTACCACAACCTGCAAACATACACGGAAGAAATCTACATTCCTTTAATGACCCTGGCATGAAATTCACAAAAGTTCGTATCTGTAGAATACTTAAATTAAAAAGAAAATTTTTATGACAATCCAGCCTTAACGAAAAACCTGTAAACCAATGCCATTAGTGAAGTTTTTAGTTAATTTCACTAGGAATCAACCCCGAAGAAGATGCATGCACATCTCATTTTTCAGAGCGATTTATTTCCTGGATGTTTGGTGAACTGTTTGCAGATAGGTAATTTAGTCCTTAGGTAGTCACTAGCAAAAACTTATTCCAGGACGTTGCGTGCAAAACTTTTTATCACTAGTGGCAAAAGTGAGACAACGATCAGATAAATCTGTATATACAACAAAGAAAACAAAATTTCTCCTGCTCGCTTCAGCTTCTACTGACCTTGTAATGTTCTAACATTGATTTGTATACTTGAATTAAAATAAAATGAAAGTGAGTAAGGTTATCTTAAAAAACACGTGCTAAGTTACTGTATTTTGCTAGTAGGAATAGCAAAACTCGGCGTCAGTGTCGGCAACCTTTCTTCACCCATTTAAATAAAAATGTTTGTCATGGGCTAATAAACAATCAAAGCTGTCCTTGCATAACAAAATTACTGAATTTTAAAACTATAATGAAACAATGGACCTAATGGGATGAATTGGGGGTCTCAGTTAAATCGAATCTAGAAAATTCTAAAAAGATTGAGCTAAAACACTAAGAAAACTATACAACGCACCCATGGTACGTGACCAAACAAGACGATATACAGAGACCTCGACATTTTCGCGGTGGAGAAGTAATCGCCACGAAGAGCATAGCATACCAGAGAAATTGTACAACCACCCAAATCCCCTCTCAACAAGCCTTCTAGATAACAGTTGAGCATGTGTATAGACTTAGGAGAGAGAGTATTTTAGATCTGCCATTACCAATTTTGTAAAGAAATTTTTCAATGCATAAAAACGTTCACGTCGAAATGGTATCTGTGACACCCATTTGCCTTATTGTTCCGATAGGAACAGATTGTAAATTATGCAGAAAAATAAATAAAAAAATAAAAACATTTAAAATAAAATTGGCACTTTTACCACTTGCTATACCACTATAACCATTTTCTACTTCTACAGATGAGTTTCATCAACCGTTCCAACATATTATCTACGCGAAACAGGGGCGACGACATGAACGTGAATACGCGTTAGTGATTGGGGTTTATAACAATTTTCATTGAAAATCCCTTTTACAGTTTTGCCGCTACTATTCACAGAACAACAGGCGGACGGAAGCGGCAGGACTGCTTACGCATTTATTGTAAACAAATTTTTCAGTAACAATATCCATTAATATTATCGACTACTCGTGTGAGACGAAGAAATTACTACATAGTATGATTAGAAATATACAGCTTTTTTGGTATCTGGGACTCAGAAATCACATTTTATTTTGGCGTAAAAACAGTCACATTTTGCTGTAGCATTACAGAACTCCGCTCTACTTGTGCGGTGAATACAGTAAACATTTGGATTGTTTTGACAAAATATTCTAGTTTTCCCCGAATTTTCACCAAAATTGCTGCGATTTACTCATATTTAAAAAAAATGTACCCCTCATTAATTTAATAAACTAATTGTAGGAGAACCATATTTCATTTGAAGAATAATCGCTGTCTTTCAAAAAAGTACGAGGGAGTCAAAAAAATTCCAAACTCGTAATTTTTCAAAAAATTAAGAGTTGAAAATTAAAATTAGAAAATAAAATCTTTTAAAAGTATGTAATTAAGAAATAGGAAATTTTTAATGTTAAAAAATGGAAAAAATTGTACGAGAAATTTTTCTGGGGCTTCCGTGGATACGACCCAAAATTTAAAAGAATTCGTCTCAATTTCCCCAGTGCCTCGAGTCGTGAACGCTCGAAAAAAACGCGAATATTCGTTTTGTAAAAAACCACAGCGACTGACGAGCTGGTAGAACATTTTGAAAAAAACAAAAGAATTGTTTTACTAACAATAGAAGAAACCGTGGAAAAAATAACATACGTTAACCATAAAGTAAACATTACAAAAATGAGATAATTAACGACAAATAAGTAATTTTAGCCTAATCTGTTAAGTTAGGCACAATAAGTATAGTTCTTGTAATATTCGTAAAATCTATGCATATGTATATAATTTAAATTCCGAGTGTATGTCAAGAAAGTAAAAAATGGGCATTGCCCAAAATCCATTTTCTAATTATTATGTTTAGAAACTCTCGTTCCCAAAGCTTCTGTGAGGTTTTTCCTCCGTTGGTCTTGGTGGCGTGCTACAGACATTTCGGGTGAAGCTGTTAGATTACACATTTAATGGGGGTCACTTGAGTTACAAAGAGCGCTCCTGTAAGGTTGCCAATAAAACAATGCAATTATGTAAATGCTTGGAATGTTTGTCATAATTGCTCAAATAAAATGTAGTACATTTTGTTATTGTTAAACAGTTAACTTGCCTTTGAAAATTTAATGAATAATTATAATTTATTTAAAACAGTATTTTTCATAATTTTGTTTTTATGTATTGGATGTTTAATAAGGATATAAATCTCAATGAGTACATACTTCGCAAGGTCATAAGAAAGAAAAAGCGAAAACAACAAAGCATTTAAAATTCCCTTAGGTGGTAATCGCCCCAACACATCTTATAGTATCTTATTTATGTTCAATTATTAATTAGACATCAACATTATTTTGGTACTGAATTTTTGAAACGAAATTAATATTTTTTTACCTTTAATACCGCGCTTTTTAAGTTTTGAAGAAACTGCTTGGCGGAATAGATCCAGGGAGGCCATGATTTCAAACAAAAAGTTTCACCCCCCTTCAGATACAAACAGAATAATTCGTCTCTTCCAAGCAACAGCGGTAAGTTTGAATTAAGAAGATAATATATTTGTTTGAAACGAAAAAAATCCGGTGCCCCAATAAAGTCGGACCTGGGGTGTTACCGCAGCTTCCCCACCCCCTAATTGCAACCTTTGATAAGAACTTAAATAATATGAAACATAAAATTTTACTTTGAAAACATGAACATTTATAATGAGATAAACTTATTTCTAATCAATTTGCGTAATCATTATTGAGAAGTTGCAACGAAAGAACCCGTTAATAGCCATTTACAGAATCGACGCTATATGTAGCTTAATAAAGCATTGCACTATGATCGACAGCTGATTACACTCTGATCTCATGACCTAGGAGAGAATAGGTCACAATGTCAGTTTCCAATGCAGATGAATATAAATGTTAGTGCATAATATGGAAAATTTGGAATATTAGGACGACGGAAAAAAGCTATTATTATTACGTTTTTCCTCCATTCTTCGTCTAGTAAGTTAAAAAGTTTATTTTAAAAAATACATTAAAATAAAAAACTTACTTAGATCACAGTGAGAATACGATTTGCAAATTACGTACGACGGATGGCGCCACTCGTAAGGATTTAAGGCGTAAAATTGTTGAATTGTGAAAAAATTATTAATTCAAGAAGGGCAAGCAATTGTTTTCAATCAATTGTTTTTTCATTTCAGCAAGAGAAAAGGGATGGCCCAACTATGCTTGCGAACTCGGCGAGGTGCTTGTGGCGGGCGGTGGGCTGGTGGCGGTGGTTGCGAGTATAGCCACGGAGTCTACAGGGATGGAGCGTCAGTTGGAGGTTTCTTTGACGGCGCGGTGGACACCTCAGTGTGCGCGCGTCGGACCTTCAGGCCCAGCTGGCAGGTCCGCCTTCCCAGCGCCGCTGCTTCTCCAAGCCGCGCCACCGCTCCCGCTGCAGGGTCCCCGCCCCAGACCCTTGCCGTCATCCGGAACGAGCGCCCCGCGGCCACCTGTCAACACGTCCCTCACGAGGCCGCGGCGGCGCGACGAGTGGACGCTCTGGTTGGCGGTGCTGCGCGCGTGGCGCACTCTCGAGGAGCGCGACCGCGCGCGGCGACACGGCGCTCGCCAACGCGGCGGCGCCGACAGGCGCGGCCAGGGCGGACCACGATGGCGGCGGGGCGCGGACCCAGGCGCGCGGCGGCTTGCTCCGCACGCCCTGCAACGCGGCCGCCGCCCACGGCCAGCCTGGCAGAGCGCGCGGCGGCTTGTGGAGGCGGCCGCGCAGCTCGGGCGCCCGCGAACGCCCACGGCCCCACCCCGCGCTCGCGCTCGCCGCCAGAACAACCACTCGACTCTTCGAGTGGCTGCTGCGGCACCGGGAGCCGTCGGTGGAGTGGCGCGGACCGCGGCGGGCGGACTTCGGCGCTGCTGGCGGCGGCGCGGGCGGGCGAGTGGGCGCGCAGGCCAAGAAACTAGGCCCGCGGAGGGGCGGCGCCGCGCGGCGCGGCGCCGCGACGGCGTCTCGGGACGCTGTGCTGCGGCGCTCGGGGGCGGAGGCAGGAGGGGGCGCTGGCCGCGCGCTGGAAGACCAGTTGCTGGCGGCGCGGCGCGCTGTGCGACGCAACGGAGGTGGCGCGCGCTGCGTGGCGGCTGGCGGCCGGCGGTCCTCAATCGATCGTGCAGGCGGCTCCCGAAGAGGTGAGGGCTGCAGCACTTAACGCGCGACTCCTTGCAATCGTAAAACCGTCGCGGTTAAAGTGTCATTAGACGATGATTATAAATTTAATAATACGTTGTATCAGATACCTAATTTAGACTCATACTCGTACTGTGGCTCTTGTCAGTTCTCGTTTGGTGTGTTTTACACGTACATAGATTTTTCCTTTTCTTTTTTTTCATTCGAGCTTGTAATTAACCACGACGTACTTCAATGGTGTAGCTCTTTTAATAATTTCAATAGGAATGTAATGTAAATAACAAATCCGTGCACGGTTTAAAATTTATAAGTTTATTTCAAGAACCAAGCTAAAAATCACAAAAATAAACATAATTACGGTACTAATCAAAAAAAGAATGAGTGTCTATTAATTTCAAAAAATTAATCAAGTTTTAAATCGAAATTAATATCTTTACATTAATGTCAGTAACCATTCTTACGACAAATCTGGTCGTATCTATATATCATACACGATATCTATGCCCAGCGACGTTTGGTGGAGCTCTCCAATCACATAAGCAATTGTTTTTCATTTCTGTAATTTGAGATACAACTTCATTCTCATTGTAGTATTTTTTCGCTTATTTAATAGTAAAATGTGGTATTAATATAAATAAAAATGTTTTATAGAAAAGAGGGTCCTGAAACGAAGCTACCCACCGCCCCCCTGTTTTAGGCTGCGCAAGCCTATCCTTATTTCACATCTTCGCTTAGCAGAGGCCTTTACACGACAGTCCCTCTAGCCATCGAACTTCAGTAGTCGAAGAGTGCGCGAATCATTGTGGAAATAATAGGCGAATTCCTCCGGAGCACCGATTTTTGCGCGTTCTATGCAACACAAGTTCGTATCACGAAAAGTCAGACCAGACGCTGGCTGACATGTTGCATGGATAGCGAGAAGTGTTAAGAAACATTTTGAAAGTGGTACAAGGTGACAATTTTCAACGGTAACCAACCGAAAAAACCCCAATGGTGTACAAGATACATTATTTAAAAGATATGTTTCATAAATCTGTTCCAATATCTTGTAACGAGGTGATAGTTTTGGTATATGCCTACATTTAAAATTACCGCTAATATTGTGACGCAACGTGGGTCTGAAGCTCATTCGCTGAAGTCGGATACGATGCGCACGAACCGCCTAAACTGCTTTTTGAATTGCATGACGTCACCCGTTAGTTAGGCTCTCTTCAGAAACTTGACAGATGGCGCAGGAATCATTAACCCGTTTTCAGCCCGAAGTTTCCCGCCCCGGTTGAAGAGCAAGAACATCAATTTCATGAAAACGGGTGTTCGTGTCAGGTGACTGAAGTTCTCAGAATCTTGATTCTCTATTTCCAACGTCGCTAAATTCACTCATCGGGTAAACATTGAGTAGCGGGGCCATCGCAACAAGTCAGCTCATGAAAAGTTGTTTTTATGTAAAGAAAAGTTTTATGCGGTTTTATTTTTATTACTTCCTAAAACTGTTTATTGGACTAAAGAATATAATTGAGTAAAGCGGTTAATTATGTTTTGCGTCAGTTGAAGGGAACTCAATAGACTCGCTTCAGAAATGAACAGGACACGTTGTTAAAAGACCATGCGGGTGCGGCGATACGGAATATATCAAAAGTGGATACGGATGGTTCAATTGGACTTAAATGACGTAAGGGGGCGGAAGCTACGAAGCCGAGCAAAATACGAAGAGAGCGCTAGCGGTGATGGACGGACTGACGTTTTGCCGTCAATCAATTTTTCGGTTGACCCACTAAATGTGGATTCTAACTACACACTTTACATACTACATGCTTCATTAAATAGCATACACTTCCCACTTAAAGTCGTGGTAACTAAGTAACTCCTAGGCATTTTAGGATCCCCTGGGTTCTCTAGACTTACGCACGGGACCAAGAAGTTCCTTTTCTGCATTTACTACCAGCAATGCTAAATTGCTTCATCCACAGAACAATAATGGATAGAAGTGCTCCCTGAATGTTAAGTCGGAAACAAAAGTCGCTCGCAGCATTCCAAGTGGCCTGGCAAAGAACTACAGAAAACCGCCTGCCCAGCGCAGCGTATGAAAGTTAATTTCACGCAATAGTCTTCGCGAAAGTTAATGGATATTAATACGCTACATTCTACTGCAATTTTTCTCAAATATAGTAATTATTTATTTTCGTAATGCTCTTGGGAAAGATCATAACTGAGGAGAGTCATCTAATTACGTGGAAATGGCGGAACTGAAATAAAATAAATAAGTAAATAAATAAATCATTGCCTTTATTGTACAATGTATATTAAATAATATTCAATACAGACTTCAACATTTTAAATATTGTTACCTTTTCATGGTCTTTTGTATATTTTCTTTTAGTTTGTATTTTCTGTTTTTCATCTATTACATATTTGTATATTAAAAAACGTACACACTTTTCAAAAATAAGTTCTTCGGAGAAATGCACTTAACAAATAATGTATTATCAGGTGATTTGGAATTAGAGCAAAACCTTATCTCCAAATTATTTAAATTGTCATTTGTTTTCTAGAAATGTATACAAATATTCATGAACATTCTTTAAAAATATTACATTAAATAACACATCGTAATAAATCATTACATTACGTAACAAAAAATACATATTTGCCTTATACTGTTATGTAAATACAGTAGGCTACAAATTTCATGCAAATAATCGTGAATGACACTTTAAATTAAATGCTAACCTCTATATTGCAAAACATCCTTGTATTCCACCAAATCGAAATGGAGAAAACTCGAAACCGTTGTGATTGTGTCCAGTAAAACAAAATATCTTAAAACGCAAAACACACACATGAACGCACAGAACACTAAAGTAACTCAGGGATGTAACCAACGGCAATATGATTCACTTTTCCGCCATTTGGAAAACGCATGTAGGCTGGATGTGACGTACGAAAAACCGAAAACCACTTACCAACCATTGCTTGATATTCTTTCAACTAGCGCTCCACGTGGCCTGACAGTGTTGCCAATTTCCCTATCTCACCTTCACCCCTGTGGCTTCATTGTAATTCACAAATTGTGTGTAGAGCTTAATAGAGCTTCTGAGAGCAATTAACGAGATAGTCAGTAGATCGCCTCGAGACGTGATCCTCGACGTCTTGAGGACACTGACTGAGGATCTTGGCATTGCCACAGAAGTTCCAACACCCACTGGCAGGATTCTGGCATTGGGCTGCCAGGGGAATGACTGATTAGTATTTTACCAATTTTTCCTCCCCTGATTTGAGAAGGCTAGACCCATTCTCGAGGCGGACAGTCACATCGATCACGAGCACCCGAGGAAGTAATTTACTACATATAGTGGTGGCTAGCTAAAAAGACCAACTAACGAGACACTTGAAAAAGGTCACTGTCGGATGAGAACGTGTATTCATACTCGATTTAGGGTAGTTTCATTTCGTTGTGTTGGCAAAAGCCATTGCCAACCTTCACACAATTATCCTGTATATATCACGTTTACATGCTAGGGACTGTGGTGAAATTTGAACTTTTGTGTTGGTACTCCTGGTTACTGGACTTTTGTTTTGATAGTGTTTTGGTGGCATAGTCAGTCGGCCTCCTGCCGTTTAAGACTGTGTATGCTACTGTCCGGGTCTGTTTTCCGACCGCCGGAGAGGAGTCCTAGTTTCCGCGCGGGGCGAGCGGCAGGGTAGGAGGGGATGGCTTTCGCTGCACCCACAATGTCACGTGACATAATCGCAACCGTTCCAAGAACATCGGAGCGGCTAGTTCGCTTGTGGCAGGACCCGAGTGTTAACGTGTGAAAACCATTAGTTTCTCATCATGGCAAAGAGAGTTACTAATACGGCTATTCACAGCGAGTGTCGCGAAATCATTGCCCGTGTGATTGAAATTATGTGATAAGGAGAAGAAGATAAATGTTACATTTACCTTTAATGAAAGCGAGTGAAAGAGCCTCCGAATACCAGGTGTTGGACTCACCACCATCAAAGCCATTCGGAAAGAAAATAAAAAGAAGGAATGAGAATAGCCCAAATCGGAAGCTGAAAGTCTCCTGGTAAGAAGAGGGAAGTGGTCACGTGGCAATTCTGTCCATGTAGATAGTTTTGACCAGTGGGTCATTCGAAAATACGATTCTGGATTTCTACATAGAGAAAAGGTAGAGCCGACGGTGCTAAAGCTTCTTCCAATTATTAAGGGCAAAATTAATTTTCCTTGGGTCCAAAATCTTTATTGCGGGTTAAGTGAAATAAATGGGTTTAAAATGAAAGAGGTGCCAATCAAAAGCGGCGGGTGCTGATAGAGAGGCCGAACATAGTGGATTGGAGATCCAGATACATTGTTCAATTGAAAACAATTTCGAGAAGAGAACCGAGATATCATCTATGTGGATGAGACATGGGGTTGATAACCTCTTAAATTTCAAAAAGTGCTGGCAGAGTGATGACGTTTGTGGTGTCCGCAAGTGATGGAAAATGCAACAAGTAGACTAATTAATTTGTTCACGCAGGGGGGGGGGAAATGGATTTTCTTTGGCGACACGTGTCTAATTCTTTCGACTGGTAGTACTGTGGCAGACTACCACGGCCAAAATGAATGGCATTAATTTTGAGAAATGGGTGCGTGAAAAATTATTGCCAACATCTACCAGAGCATGCTGTTGTCCTTGACAATGCTCCATACACAGTATGGAAGTCAAGAAGACGCCGTCCGCATACTCCAGAAAAGCTGATATGATTGTATGGCTTCAAAGAAAGGGAGTGCATTGTGAGAAAGTATGCGTAAGACTGATTTGTAGCCGTTAATTGCACCTCTCAAAACCACCGCGCTAAGCAGTACAAGATCGTATGAGTTGCTAGCAGCACCGGACATACAGTTGTAAAACGACTCCTCCCTACATGTGTGAGATGAACCAATTGAACTTGCTTGGGCGAAAGTAAAGCGATTATTTAGGGAGCGAAATTGTAACAGGTGATATGTCAGTTACCAAGTTGCAGAAAACATGAAACTGCAATACAAGAGGTCACTGCGCAGGACTGGCAAGATTTTGCAGGCACGTGAAATAAATAGGAAGTGATTATTGGGAAAAGATGGTATGTACCGGGACATATTGACGAAATAAATTGTTAATTTGGACTCCGACAGTGGTCTCATCAGAGAGTGAAGCCTGAGATCATTCATCGATTCTGATAAGGTAAGTTAGATACAAAATAATAATGCAAGAAAAAACGTCCGAGATCGGTGAATATTAAAAAAATGTTTTTTCGCGCGCTAGTAGTCACGTCGACGGCCGGGACGTCCGCCCCACCACCGCTCCGTTTCTTGGAAGAGGCCTGCGTCCCTTCCGTCCCGCGGTCGGAGAACACAGTCCCTGACAGTAATTATGTAAAGTGTTGTCGAATTCACGTTTGTGCTTGTGCTTAAAATTTTTGTTTGTAAAACCTTTGAATAAAAAGATAATCATTTTCACAACAATTTAACGATCAAAAATTAGAAGAACGTAAACAGTACAGATAAATTCTTTAAGTCGGAAACATTTGATGTAGAACCAACGTCAATCTCTGCAGATAAAAATGCTTGCACTGGAAACGAATACTCTCAAATTTTCTAAGCCACATCCAAGATGGGTCAAATGAAAGTCAAGTTACAGCTTTTAATAAAATATGTAGCATCTCATGTGTATTAGTGAATCCAATACCTTCAAACACGCAATGGACACTTTACAATCTCAATACGTAAAATCTAGAAATGAAATTTATGCTAGACACTGCATGGCAATTAGACAACATGCTGGAGAGCCAGTACATCAATATCTCCAAGTCTTGAAACAAATGAGCAAGGATTGCAACTTTAAAAATACCACTGCCTAACAAAACAAGAATGAATACATTAGACGCATTCATTAGCAGTTTGTTTTGTTCTCGGATTAGACGAAGAATACTAAAAAATACATTGGACGCTGTGTTTGGACGTCAACCAACACCAACGTCAACCTAGCAATTCACCAAGACGGACTCAAGCTTTTATGGGAGAAAATTGTAAAACAAAAATGCTTATTGATTATTATCAGACTATAAACAAGTTTACAATGCTAGATGCTTACGCTCTTCCAAAGATTGAACAAATAATTGCTAGTTTCGGCGAATGAAGTATTCAGCACCATAGATCTCAAGAATGCCTATCATCAATTACTTGTTCTGAAGTCTGAGAGAAAATGCACAGCTTTTGAAGCGTGCGAGAAACTACAATTTTCTGCGTGTTCCATTCGAAGTAACAAATGGAGTGGCCTGTTTTCAAAGAGTGATTGATCAAATTGCTCAAGATGGATTGGAAGGTACGTATCCATTTGTAGAAGTTACAATATGTGGAAGAACCGACTTGGAGCACGAAAGATTTTTAGCTGCTTCTAAGAAATATAATTTGACAGTCAACAAGAGTTAAATCGTGTTTTCATAACAATGAAGGAAACTTAATAAAAACTATTTCGCGATTTCAAAAAACTGAATCTGGTCTTTAAAGAACCAACGAAAACAAAGTATCAGTATCTTTTAACCATTGTGATTTTTCGAATTTCCTTTTGCTATACCAAGTGCTGATGTCTCTACAATTACTGTAACGCGGCATTTGACACACTTGTTCTCTGTTTTTGGAACTCTTGCATGCACACATTCTGACAGGAGTTTCAATGTATGAAGAACTTAAATCGTTTTCAATTTCTCAGAATATTGCAACAAGCCGAACTACGCCTTACACCCCAAGAGGAAACGGACAAGTTGAAAGGTTCAACAGAATTATATGGAAGACTATCATGTTGGCTCTTCGAACACAGTCTCATAACCGACCATTGGAAAGAAGTACTTGATACTGCTTTATATTATATTCCTTCTCTCCTCTGTACAGTAACCTATGTTACACCTCATGAGCGAATGTTCAACCACCCAAGATCTTTTAATGGAAGCTCTAATATATGGTTAACTGAACCTGTTCTAATAAAAAACCACGTTCGTGGCAATAAATACGACCCTCTAGTGGAGAGCGAGAAAGAGACGAAATATAAACAGGAAATCCGCAACAGCCACTGTCTGTAGAAGATGTAGACGGTCCTCAACGACCTGTTCGCTCCAAGTATCAACCTGCTTATTTGTCATACTATACGACTGATTTGTGAGGGAGAGGTGAATGTGGTAAAATATTAACTTCTGTGTTGGCATTCCTGGTTACTGTGACTTTTGTTTCGCTAGTGTTTTGGTGGCATATCCAAGCTCACCCATAGTCTGTCGGCCTCCTGCCATGTATTGAAAGACTGAGTATGCTAATTACGTAAAGTGTTGTCGAATTCAAGTTTGTGTTTGTGCCTTAGATTTTTGTTTGTTAAAACCTCGAATAAAAAGGTAATCATTTCCACAACATGGATATTTTTAAGTTTGCAATGAAAAAAATTACTACTTCTGTAGATTCCGCCAACATTCAAGCCATTCATGTGGATTGTGCTGTGTTAGTTTTCTATAGTTGCTAGCGATTCGCATTTTGCGAATTGTAATTTTTCATAAATCTGCATTTAGTGATTTCGTCAGATATATTAATTTTGTTCTACGCGTTTTTATTTATTATTTTCCAATTGTTTTCATCACTAATCGCAGTGGAGTTTGTTGAGATAGTTTTAGTAGCAAATGTTAGTTTTTTTCGATTTAGTATTTTTTGTGCAAAATTAAATGTATTATATTTATTTTTTCTGAATCCAATTTATTAATATTGGAAAAATAATGAATACCCCAACTACATCTGGTTCTATTCTTAGTATTTTGTCTTTAAGGTTAAAGCGAATTCAAAGTTCTCTTTAAAAGGGAATTGTAAATTTATTTTATAGATTGTGGAAGGAATATTGTTACTCTGAGGAACAAAAGTTGTTACTCATACGTGTTTGACAATACGAACAGCAAAATTAGTACTGGTAATTTTTTTTTATTACTAAAATTAACTTATAAAACTGACAGATTTAACTTTTATAATTATAATAGTTATTGGTCTGATTATTGTATATAACTATTATTATTCGTTACGCGTTAATAGTAATAATTCCAATTTTCTTTTTTCAACTTTCTGAATGTTTACAGGTGGGTGTGATGTCTGTTGAAAGAATTAGAAAAATCAAGACACTCTGATCACACGCAAAAAGACCCCTAGAATGACCCATCCAGATAACATATTGTCAATTTTACAAAGGATGACAATTCCAATAAAATATATTGTAGTTTGGGTGTAGAATATTTACAATTTTTAAGTACTTTATTTTAGAATTTTATTAATCTATACAATGATCAATTGGTTTTGTAGTATTATATGTGAAGTACCTTGAATTATATTTTATGTAGGACTTGGCATTTCTGTAAGAATCTTGTTTTTCAGAGATTGCAGGTTATGAAACGATTACATTAAATTTTCAAGACTTTCATTCTCAGATCTCGTTGACGCGCATCGTAAAGCACATTGGTTTTATTTAGGAGAAGGAAACGATGTGGTCATGCTGGTCAGTTTTGACGTGACTTTAACCGGTTCCGGTAAACGAAGCCGTGGGAAATTACAGGATCATAGCCAACCGACAGAATGGGCTGAACTGCCTGCTTTGTCTAAATTCTAGCTTCTTCCAGTATCAAGACCAGCTCTACGCCAAGTGGAAGGAACAGCTATAAGCTCGCCGCTGTCACCCATCGCTGCCAATCTGTTCACATGAAGTTCGATACAGAGGCTCTACAGAACGCCCTGCAAAACCGTCTCCCTGGGTGCGGTATGTGGACACTTTTGTAATCTGGCCACACGGCACGGAATTATTTTTCTACGGTTTTTGTAACGGTTTTCTACGGTTCCTTAACAGTATCCATCACAGCATCAAATTCACGATGGAGACGGAAATGAACTGTCTGCCTTTCTTAGATGTCCTCGTTAGCAAACGGGAAGATGCCACTTTGGGACATGCGGTCTATCGAAAACCCACTCTCACGGACAGATACCTTTACGCGGATTCACATCATCGATAAAACTAGGAATATTAAAGACACCGACCACATGAGCTGTGAAGGTGTGCGATGAGTGCTCTCTTCCCGTAGAACTCCAGAAACTCGAACACACGTTCAGTACCAACTGTTATTCCCGAACAGCCATCAAACGAGCGCTCGAAAGCAAATAATCCTGCATACAAATACAATAATAGAACATGGGACAACAAATTCCACTGGCGTAACTAATTATGTGAGCTCCAATTGTAAATCATTGCCAGCAAAAAATTACAAGGGGAAGGGATGTCAAGAAACCAGTAAGATTGAATGAGAATGTAAAACACTACATAAGCGTTTTATCATAAGGAGTTATTTACCATTAATAGGTATGTAATATTGCACAGTGTCTACTGGTACTATACATCTTATTCTAATCAAAATTGAACGTATTTGCAATATTGTATTTGAGTTTCTTGTGTCGTGTTTTGTCATATTTAGTTGTGCCTTCTTGTATTGGATGTGTCGCATTTGTGTCTTTAGGAAGAGGTAGATGTAATGTATAAATTATGTAGTATGCGTGTAAGGTTGTATGAAGAGGCGGTACTGAGAGTCTGGAACATTTAAAATAAACATTTCTTAAATTTTAGTCGTTTCTACTACCCCGACTCCGGTGTGGGCGCGGGGACAGACGACGCCCAGAAAGCCTCGGAGGTATCTGTGGGTTCCGCAGAACTACTAGCCCCGGCGAAGAAGCGGAGGGCGCTATTGGCTGCGGAGTCAAAATTATGCTAGAGACAGCGCCTGGAAGACACCGGAGATTCTCAGCTCAGAGAAAGGTCACCCAGATGACCGTGAACTTTTAAAAGGAAACACTAATGATAACAATCGGGGAATTCAGCTTTAATACTAGATTCACGGTTTCGTCATTTGGAGACAATGCGACTGATCTTCAATGCGAATACGAATTGAAGAAACAAACGTGGATTAATGGCTCTTATATATATGTAAAGAAAATATATTTTCTTTATTTTGAACATGTCGTGCTTCCCACCCTTGGCGCGTGGTTAAGAGTGGTTGCGCGTGGTTGAGACTAAGGACCGCTAGATGGAATTAGTGGTACGATTGTTGGAAGATATTTAAATACGCATGTGTACAGCTTGAAGGAATTTATAAGAAAGATACATTGTAATTAAAGTAAGTGGTGTAAACAGAGAAGCGGTTAGCTTTAATTGTCGTTTCTCTGTTTACAGGTACGAGCAAAATGTTTATGTTAAATAGTCTTTGTAAATGATGTGATAGTTCATAAAAATGAATAAAACTCCACTCTTTACAGGGAAACAAATTTAGCTAATCATTAACCAGCATAAATAACAGAATAACGGAAGGAACAGTGATCCAGCCTTAACACTATCTTCATTGACAGGATGTTTGGAAGTAGACTGCCCTTGGCTGCGAATGCGGAAGTGAATGCAAAAAACTAACATGGACTAACGGCCCTCCTGTATGCCTCATGGAGAGGTCACACCAGTGCAGTAAGTGAGCTTTTGAAAGCGAACGCTAATGTAAACATTTCGGACAATGACGGGGATATAGTCTTAACGCTATCTTCAGCGTCTGGACATTTGGGGCTAGTGCGACTGCACTTGCCCGCGAATGCAGAAGTGAATGCAAGAAACAGACATGGAAAAACGGCTCTCATTTATGCGTTGTGGAAAGGTCACTCTAATGTAGTGCGTGCGATTTCGAAAGCGCACATTAGTTTCAACATTTCCGATGACGGGGATTCAGCCTAACACTACGAGCGTACGTCCGCGTCTGGTCATTTGCAGAAGTGCGACTACTCTTGGCTCCGAATGCGGAGGTAAATGCAATACACAAAAAGGAAAAATTGTCGATTATGCCTCTCAAGTTTAACCATGTCCGTGTAAGACAAGAACTACAAAACGTAGTATTTTTCAAAATGACGAACCATAAATCTGACGTCCTCTGGTACTGAAGACGAATTAATTTTCAGTGTAGCTTATTTGCAGATGATGTCGACTTTGTAGTGAATTCCGAAGCAAATGGAATTATTAAGACAATATTCTAGTCATAAAAAACAAACTTAAAATATTGTATTGACATCTGCGTATCAACACAGAATATCAAAGAGCATCATGTAATATGCTAATATTTTGTTGATGTAAGTTGTAAAACGGTAAGAGCGAAGTTTTGTGATTAAATTGTATTTTTTGTAGTTGAGACAAACATTTCTCGTAAGAAGTGATCATCGGAAAGTTGACGTGTTTGTGTCTCTGACGGTTGACATGTTACACCTTGAGTGACAAAAAAATCAAGAACCGCCCAAGCGTAAAGAACAACTTAATAGTTCACTTTTTCGAATCGAACCAAGAATACGAGACATTTTAAGTTTGTCTTGCATAAAAATGAAAGAACGCTATTAAAATTATGTTATCAAATCAATGTGGCCTCAGACAAAAGTGTGTATCTAATAATATTGAAAAAACGTGTAACTAATAATACTCTATACTCCCATTTTGTACGAATAAACCTGCCCAACTAGCAAGTACTACTCTCAAATATTATTATTTTATTATGGGAACAAACCTGCCCAACTACCAAGCCCTACTCTCAAATATTATTACACGTAGTAGTAGTAGTATTACAGGAACAAGGAACAAACCTGTCTAACAAGCACTCTGCTGTATTTCAGTAATAGAGATAGGAGTTTTACGACTCTCACACGCAACAGATCTTTATAAATGAGGTCTCTCAAGAAAGAAAATTTCACATAGATTTGACGAATTGCACTGAAGAATTTTTTCAAAACTAAACATTCATGTCAAAAGCAACCCGCAACACTCTGCAGCATAGCTGAAATCTATATAATTATATAACTACCAAATTTAGATATGGCGCCCAAAAGGATTCTGCAATTCACATAAGGCTCACCGGTGAACGCAAAAGATGCTGTGAATAGAGGAATACGTCACTATGCAGCAGAAAAGGAGTTTAGAATACCAAGGACAACGCTTATGGCCAAGTATAGGAGACAAATCTCAGTAGACAAAAATATTGGATCTCCAACTTTTCTTCTGGGGACGAAGAAATACTTGTTAACTGGGTATTGCTCTTGCAGAAGACAGGTTTTCCCGTTTCCAAAGCTTTTTTACATTCAGTGAGAAAGTTGGAAATTGGAAAAAGCTACCTGTGAAGGAGTCCTTTCCCAGCAAAAAATTATAACATGTATTTTTAAGGCGTCATGATAATTTAAACATCAGATTATGTCAAAATCTCACAACCGCAAGACAGCAGGTTTCAGAAGAACAAATACTTAAGTGGATTGAAGTAAAACGTTCGTTTGAAGAAAATTATCTCACGACAATCCTTCAAGATTCAAGATGAGTATTTAATGCAGATGAAACTGCTTTCATTTGAAATCCTAAAGGAGGGAAAGTACTAGCAGAAAGAGGGCTCTAAAACCATTTACCAATGTTAGATTATAGATACACTCGCATTCCATCTGCAATAGCCAGTGGAGTTCCTGATGATTGGGCTATAGGTCGCTCTGAAAACGGATGGAAGAATCATGAACAATTCTGCGAGAATGTGACAAAAATATTTTACATTTGGTTACTCCAAAATCAAATTGTGATGCCAGTAGTTGTGTTTTGGTTGAGTATACTTCTCATTTCTCTTCACCACTCTTCCAGTTTTGCTCAGAAAAAGTGATTGAGCTTGTAGCATTATATCCCAATTCTACACATCTAAATCAATCTATGGATGTATATTCTTTCCATATACTCAAAGATGTCAGGAGGCAGAGGGTCATTTTACGAAAGGGAATTCCTCATTCGCTGCAGAATGACTTTCGCAGATGTGGATTATATCCGTGGGATGCAACTGTGTTCAAGCTCCTGACAAGAGTTAATGGAACAACTAATATTGTACCTCTTGAAAGCAGAACGGTACATTTAAATTCGTTAGGGGACCAAATTGGCATAGAAAATTAAGGCAGCTGGAAAGGTTGTGTGGAAGATCTATCTTCATATAACCATTGGACACATGTGAAATTTCAAAAAAAACTATTCTAGAAATAGTCCATAAAACATTCACAAAAATCTTTATGTGAAATTACACCAATCAAGACTGAAAATAATTTTCCTTCAACTATGAACTTCAACAGTGATGAACAAATGTTAGGTAACTGCACCAAAAACATTTTTCTTTGACGCTAATGAAATACCTTTCTTTAGTTTTAAGGAGTGACTTCTTTAAACAGCAATTTAATTCCTTCGCCTTTCAAACAAGTTTTATTTTGGCCCAAAGAAAATAAAATTAACTTGCTTAAGACAGAAAGGAAAAAAATACCTTCAGTAATTATGTCACCCCAAAAGAGAGAATATGGGATGAACAAGGAAGAAACGAAAGTTAATAAAGAAGGCCAAAGAGGAAAGAAAAGAATAAAACGATGTTGAAGAAAGGGAGCAAAATAAAAATAGAAGCAGACTAAAGAAACTAAAAAGCTTACTAGTCGAGAAAGTCTGTGCTAATATGTAGCACTACTAGTTGAATTTTATAATCAGCGATCAAAACTTCTTAATGTAAAATAAGTATTTGTTAGTTGCAAGTTAAATCTTATTTCCTTTCATAAGAATATACAGTCTCAGGGTACCAGTCGTCGGGGGACGTGTCTTCAGGGAGCTGAGTGACAGGCATGCACAATTTTTCAGGCAACTATCTAAAGACCTCTTAATGGGGAAAAAATAACGGCGCAGGATACGTATCTGCGTACTATTATGTCGCAAGATCAAAGAAAAAGTAGCAAAAACTTTTACAGTTACGTGAGGAAACCTAAGGACAGAAAATATTGTGTTATTTCTATCAAAGATGTACAAAACAATACGGTAGTGTCAGACTCCTGCAAATCTGAGTTATTTAACAAGTACTTTGCATCTGTATTTCGCAAAGGCCCGTCTGCAGCCCTCTTCGGAGGCCCGTCTATAGATATTAACGCGAAGGATATTCGAAACGGACTAAACAAATTTGGGAAACGTAAATCAGTGGGACCTCATGGCATTTCTGGAGATTTCTTAAAATTAGGAGGCGAAGCCATGATTCCGTATCTTTTGTGAATTTTTCAAATAACTCTAAATAATGCATCTATTCGCGACGACTGGAAAAGAGCAATTGTGGTTCCTTAATTTAAAGGAGGATGTCGCTCAAAAGTAGAAAACTTCCGACCAATTAGCTTAACATCGGTTGTCTGCAAACAAATGAAGAATATATTGTAGAATACTTAAAACGCGAATGGCTCAAAACAGGTTGGCTTTTCGAAGGGCAACATGGGTTTAGAACAGGCTACTCGTGCGAAAGCCAAACAGTCTCCGTACGTCAAGATATTGCTAATTCCCTTGATATGGGTGGGATAATTTATGTAGTCGTCATAGACTTCTCAAAAGCTTTCGATCTTGCTTCACACGACCGATTAATAGCAACACTTGCTAGGGCGGGAACCGAAACTAGAGTAGTATCTTGTATCCGAGAATGGCTCAGTGGGAGAACTCGGAGAGTAAGAATAGGTGTTAAACTTTCGCAAAGTGTCACGCAAAATTACGCATAAAATGCTCATTTTCAAAAATTGAACATGACCTTACTTGAAGATGTTTCTGAACACATTTCATTTTTAAACAAATATCTTAATAATTATGTTATGTTATGTTATAGTATAAATATATACGTATATGCGTATATATATATATAATATATATATATATATATATATATATATATATATGTAGTATGTTCATAGTATGTAGTAAGATATTTATACAAATATCTTAATAATAATATGTAGAAATATGCCGGAAAAATTTGGGTGTTTGCAATTTTTTTTTTAAATATCAGATTTAAACGAAAATGAGACTTGCACTATTCTTTCAAGCGTCCTATATTAGCTATCCGAGGTCAAAATTTAATAAAAAAAATTGGTGCAATATTTTTAAATATTCCACGCTGTACGATACAAATGTCATAAATACGTTTTCGTCAGTTCGGTTTCTACAGTGCGACGAGTCACATCGAGATGAATCTTCTCCACTGGGCTAATTTTCGTGATTATACCAACGCGCATCAGTTGTTGGTAGATGCATTCGGCCGAAGTGTCATACATTATGCCGCCGCGTACAATGATGTAAGTGGACTAATTTTTTGTCTCGCACGCGGCGATTCAGTGAATCGTGTGGATTCCTATAACAAAACACCACTTCACTACGCTTTCCGTGCAAAAGCGTGGACGGCAGTCAACTTTCTAATATTTGCTGGAGCAAATGAAATGTGCGTGGACGATATGGGAAAGACGCCGGAGGACGATGGCCGTCTTCCGCCAGCTTCTACAGACACACTGTGCGTGTGCGAGCCTAACGGATGTGCACTGTGCGTTCGTGCGCCGCAACATTGCATTGTGGACACGCCACTACAAGTGTACAGAGAAGCCATGCGGGAAGTGCGGTCCACGTCCCCTGCACCAGAGACGCCGCCGCCCCCATATGAAGATGCGTCACCTGTGGTGGAACCGTCCTCCACACATGGCGTTGATGCAGTTGCGCAGGTTAGCGTTGACGCAGACGAAGTGACGGCCGTTTTGCCACCAATCTATAGTTTGGGGTCACAAAACATTAATAATGACTTCACGTGTTAGCGGAAATAATTTACTACATATAGAAAAAAAGATGTATCCACTTTATCATAACTGGGACCCGGCAGCTAGATTTCTGTGGAAAATCGACGATTTTTCTTCGCAGAAATAAAATACTTTCTCAGGCTGAGTAAACAGTATACGAATAAGCCATGAAATATGAAGAGTAGGCAGTTTTGGATTAAGTGAACGTTTAAGTCGTAGTGGAGAGATTTGTTTCTTATAAACCAAGGTGCTTTCGTGGCTATTCTTAGAATTTTAGTGTGGTACGTTTGGAGAGTGCAAGGGAGCAACATTCTACCAGACCGGGCTAGCATAAAACAGCACAAGTCGTAGAATGGTTTTGTACAGAAGGATGGATAGATGAGGTAAGAAGCGAAGAATGCCTGTTTATTATGGGGCGAAGTGGGAGTTTATTTGGAGTTTAACAGATGTATTCGTAACGCTTCCCACGAGCGAGCTGTCGATGCCCTTCTTAATTTCCTTCGTCTCCCACTGTGAGCTCGCGAGCCCGTTTGCTTGTTCCGCCTCCCTTTCTGAATGCAGACGTAAGCTTCCGCGGCTCGAATCCATGAATTATTGGCTATCTGGGAGATACCGCGCCGGTCACTGCCCTGAGGAAGCCTGCGGCCTGTCAGGGAAACGTTTGCCTCGCAGCCAACGGCGCGGCGTCTCCCGCATAGCCAATAATTTATCCCTTTCCGCATGTTATAGTTTCCCGACTTGTTTCCAACAATGTTCACTTTTCTCTCAAAGGTTCTACTTTAGTTTTTGAAGAATTACACTTACAAAATTACATACAAATAACTATTCTAATAACTCATTTTTAATCAACATTAATGACTTTTGGTAAGAAAGTGAGGAAAGTACGAAAAGTCTAAAGTGAGTCCCCCAGAAATCCGAGTGTAAACTATACATGTGTTTTCCAGATAGCAAACATTTTGTTATTTTAAAGTATCAATGTTTTTGCCGTGCACGGGAATGATAACGTACATCAACTTTAATATGTTGATGATCTATAGTATCATTCATTTTGAGATTATTTAGTACACATAGAATCCGTTTGGAACAGTTTCAAAATCGTATCTGAAATGAGTCGTCGAAAACCGATTGCTAACCCTAAATTATTTTACTAGTGAAACCGGCAGGTTATTTAAAACAGTTTATTGCATTAGTTTTGGCTTTTCAATTGAACGATATACTAATAAGCTTCTGAATATTGCTTTTCGTTGTATATGACTTGTGTGGGTCAGAAACCCCACAGTTTTAAACTATTTTTAGAAATTATATAACTAAATAAAACTACACACTCAGCGACGCCTAATTGAAGAGCTTATTTCCAAAGACGTAATTTCGTTTGTTTACTAATTTTACATAATATATTAAAACAAGATACTTAATTACACCATATAATAAGACACTGTATCCATCATGCTCCCAAATGTGTTCAAAATGACACTTCTTTTATGCTAAACGATATTAGCCGAAACCACTTGAAGCATATAAGTAAATTGGAATAATTTACGTTCCTGAAAATTTGTATTGCTTGGGAATGTCGCTTTGGAAAACAGCTCTCCAGACTGTGAAACGGTAACGCCCACACTGCGTACACAGCAAAGAGATGGCATTCAAAATGGACTCTTAAAGCTACAAGGCACGACAGAAAGCAATCTCGCCCGGCACGCCGACGCTGACCGTGTATTATGTACCCGCACATGATGAAAAGACATGGGCGAGCTGTGGTCCTTGCCGGTGAGCTTTGCTCGCTCTGCGCAGCACCACATACGTCACGAACCACGTGACCGCACGGGCACTTCGAAAAGCCAAGTCAGACGCTAGCTGCCATGCTGCATGCAAGTGAGAAATGCGTTTGTTATTAATTCTTCATATATCTTGCTTTACCTGTTAGTAAAAGGTGATAATTTTGGTATCTGACTGCAATTAACATCTCTCCTAATATTGTGACGCAAACTAGTGCATGAAGCTCATTGGCTGAAGCCGGAGAGGCTGCATAATAACTCACCCATGAGTTTTCATCATCTATACGCAGTTGATTGATTATTTCGAGTTTGCAGGCGCGTCAATGAGTGAAAAATTACAAACACTGTGACATTTATTGAAAACGTCATTTCAACTAAAACGTATAAAGCTACTTATTATCTTAAGAAAATTATCAATCATAACCAAAAAGGAGGGTAGGTTGGAATAAATAATTATAGAGGAATATATAATTATTAATCCATTCTTGCCCCCACCCCTGAAATCTGCAGTTACTGCCCTGGGCGATAAGTGACATTTGAAACTCCGCCCTGAACCTTTCAATTCGCAGGCTGAAGTTTCAGTTGCACACCGCGAAAGACTAGTCATTCGGATCTGCTTCCCCCTCGGCGCGCGCCATCAGTGGCCGTCTCCTCGAGTGACTTTTCATGTGCGTTGCCAGGTGATTCTTATACCCGAACGACCGCTTGCACGTTGGGCACTCGTACTTTTTCGCGCAAGAGGTGTGGGTCAGCATGTGAATATCCAACGCCTCCCTTCGTGGAAACCTGCCCGCGCAGACTGAGCACAGATGCGCGTTGTCGCCGGCGTGGCCCTTCGCGTGGCTGACCATTTCGTCCTTGGTCGCGAACCGCGTCCCGCACTCGAGGCATTCGAACGGTTTCTGCCCCGTGTGGGTCCGCAGGTGATGGTTCAAATGCTCGCTCCTCGCGAACTTTCTCTCGCAGAAGCTGCACTCGTACGGTGTCTCGCCCGTGTGGCTCCGCAAATGCTTGTTCAAACTCTTCTGCCGGGCGAAGCTCAAGTTGCAGTCTGTACATTTGAAGGGTTTCGCGCCCGCGTGGCACTTTTGGTGAACGTTTAAAGAGCCCCGATTGGCGAAGCCTTCGTGGCAGACGCGGCATTCGAACCGATTGACACCGTTGTGCTTCCGCGAGTGAATCAGCAGATCTCTCTCTCGGACGTACTTCCGGTCGCAAACGCCGCACTCGTACTGCCTGCTGTGAAAGTGAGTTGTCATATGTCTAACCAAGTACGCCTTGCTCGTGAACTTCCGTTGGCAATCAGGACAGGAGAAAGGTTTCTCATCCGTGTGAGTCAGAACGTGTTTGGCCAAACTCTCCGTTTTCACGAATGTCCGCAAGCACATTTCACACTGGAACGGCCCCTCCCCAGTATGGGTCCGCATGTGAGCAACCAATGTCTCCTTCCTTTCGAATCCCTGTTTGCACACCAAACATTTGAACGACGCTACGGCGGGGTGGGTCCTCATGTGATGAGCTAGAGCTATCTTCTGAACAAAAATTTTCTTGCACTGTGGGCACTCGTACGGCTTTGGGTCGGCGTGAGTCTCCATGTGTATTTTCAAGGCTCCCGAACTCGCGAAGTTCTTTTTGCAAACGACACACTCGAACGAAGTTTCGCTTGCGTGTTGTCGCATGCGGATATCGGAAGTAGACTGTCGAGAGGTCTTGCAAACCTCGCACACTAAAAAGCCCTCGCCCGCGTGGACCTGCACGTGACTCTCTAGAGAGCCCAATTCTCCAAAGCCCATTTCGCAGCACAAGCATTTGTACCACTTCTCGACAAAGTGGGTGCGCTTGATTACACTCGCGTGAAAAATGTCTTTCTTGCATATTGAACATCCGTACCGTCGACTCCAACTATTACCAGGCGCGCCAACCGCTGCAGAATAGTCTCCTGCAGGGTCCCCTTCACATTTGGGATGGCGGTGTAGTTTCAATTCTCGGTGCTGCTGCTGCAGGTAGGCCTCTGCTTTCGTTTTGTTTCTTTCACCTCCTGCTGCACTGTGGACGTTATTCGGATCTGCAAACAGAACACACCATCAGCCTTCCACCCCATTCCATATTTTCAAGCCAAGCCGGGTGCACCAAATTTTATGTAGGCGTAACACAGTCAAAGGAGTTCGAAAAGGTAGCAATGAGTTCAATGTACCCTTTTTTTCGAAGCCACCTTTGTGAAGTAAACGACGAGTGAGGCAGCGGGCCTATGAAAATTGGGTTTGGAAAAGAAACTGTACAGAATGTAAAAAGGTATTAAACCACCAAAACCAATACCTTCAAAGAAGATATCGTTGGCTTGGTTCACACTTATTGTACGTCCAGAATTCAAACATTTGTAAAGTTGCACTATACAGTAAATGTTACTAGTATGTAGACAATATTTTTTTAAAATTGTGTTTACACTGTAATTTAATTTTCAAAACAAACAGAATTATAATAATTATAATAAATTTATCAGTAGTTGAGACTTTCAACATTAGAGACTGATAATCAAAATCGATGATTTGGGGCTTAAACATTTGTAACAAATGTAATACAATATTCAGTTTTTTGGTGTTTGTTCACGCAGAGCATGTTTTATTGTTTATGAATTTCATTTAATTTTTATAATAGGGATGCTTATGAACCCTTTGTTAGTAAAAAATGCACTTTAAAATTTGTTTTCAGAAAATTTTATTTTTAAGTTCAAAAAGGGGGATTTGCTTGGACATGTAAAAGCTATTTATAACTTGTATAACAAATGTTACAAAATGACAATATTTTACTGTATAAAGAGGCAGAACGTTAATGCCTTTACGAGAGAAAGACGTACCCCTCTAACGCATTTTATTATCACTTTTAAACAGAAAATATCTCACGAAGTATTTCATTCAGAGGGTTAATTTTTATTTTATTTAATATTCAAACTCTGAATAATGAGAGTCACTTCAGAAATCATCTGGCCAAAACATGTGCGTAACAAAAACAACAGCTCAAACACGTAACATGTGCACGAGATACAAGATATGTGTATCATGGTAATGTAACTAAAACCTTGCGTGGAGTAGTATGTCCGGATACACAATACCTGTCCACAAAATTAAAATGGCAGTGAAGACCATGTGGGCGGGCGAGCTGCGACCTGGTTTCGTGCAGTGGGGCCTCAGGTTGAAGAAACAGCTGAGACAGCCCCCTGCATTCTGGGTCGCAGGCCTTGCCTCAAATAAGGCACCACCCTGGAGACGCAAGCCCCTCTTTGCGCTCGTCACTCCGCCTCCATCATTCACCTCGGCAGTCGCCACCCATGACAGCGTAGGCTGCCGCGGCCCGAGTCAATAGCTGCTTGGCTGTCCGGGAGACGCCGCGTCCTACGCACAGGCGCCAACGTGTCGGCCGCCATTCTGTGACCTTCCTCGCCCTGAGGAAGCTGGCAGAATGGCGGCCGAAACGTTGCCACCTGTGTCTAGGACGCGGCGTCTCACGAACAGCCAAGCAGGTACTCGCCACTCGTGTCAGGTGATATAACGTTCTAAGTCGAATATGTTTCAATGTTTCAAATATTTGCGACCACGCCACCTGCACCCTCCTCGTCTCGCGTCTAATAGAACGAACGCGACAACATACAACACACATACTTAAAACAAATGAATTTCAAGTGATTTATAATGTGTGTACTGATTATGTCACCAGACGGTGACTTCCAATCCTATGATAAATCGCCTTCCCTCCTCCGTGGACATACGATAATATGAGACCTCAAAATATGGTATTCACTTAACAAATATGGCCGCAAATGCACACACAATGTTTGTGCACTAAGCCATAGATGTAACATCAGCGATGATTTGGAAAGATAGGACGAGGATTGACTCATCGGTCCAAATTCCTTCTTAAAGCTTAAACTGAACGCATGGACTTAAAGCAGCGTCCTCTCCCACGAGTAACTCACTGATCACGGGCTGTACGGTAATAAACTATACTAATTCGAGAGAACCAATCTTGCTCAAGCGGAAGCAGGGTTCGGACACGTGAACATAAAAATTTGAGTGTCCTTTAACTGCCAAAGTTGCGACCGGGATCGGAAAACTTGTTCGCGAATATCAACCTGAAATATCTGACCATTGTCTTCAAAGATAAACGTTTTCGCAGGACTTTCATGGAGGCGATCGAGGGAACATTAGTTATAGCATCCACATTTACCGCCCATTTCCAACATTATTTCATGCTTTACTAGAGGGCGAGGCCCTTAGTTTGAACTTCGGCTCCTATTCGCTGTGTCGCTGTCTATTCTTTTTTATGGTTGGCTACACCCGCCAATACGCTATCACTGTAGAAACGCATAAATTCGACCGAAGACGCGTGGCAATAGGCCATCTTCCTGCCGACACGAATCGATGTCAAATTAAGGCGACACAGTGTTACTTCTTTTTGTGGATTAAGTCACAGTGTAGCGAAATGAGATGAGTGCGAGCCCGCCCGCAAAACTTTTATCCGACCCCCCCCCCCTGAAAAATGTAGATAGCAAACAAGTTGTGTTAGTAATAATAAAAATATCCCATACAAATAGGCCCCCCTTTTACCCGGGCCTGCCCGAATTGCGGACCTTGCTGGCCGAACGTTCCGCCGCTGTTATAAAGGTAGCAGCGTTTCACTTTAATGGCAATTTAAACGCTAAGTCATATCACTATTCGTCATGACTTAAGTACGTAGAGAGAAAGCACGCCAGTAAGGTAAGGTTGGCAAAATTCATCTATTTTTCATTATTTAAAGAAGCATAGGCGAAAGCGCTTGACTCTTTTGTAAATTGAAGACTCATCTCCTCAGTAATTCTGAACACCCTAGAATAGGCCTTAGGACTATAGATGCAGTACGATCTAATTTTTTGATATGACTTATATTTCGGCCATTATATTATAAAACTAATATAAAAACACCTGTGAGATAATGTAACTATTTTTGTATACCAATAGACATTCTGAGAAATGCGATTATTGCAATCAATTGTTAACACTTGTTATTGGTGTTAATCCATTTAACAATCAAAGAGAAAAGGAAATATTTAGTTTATTTAATTTATAATTATTTTTCATCTAAACTTTAAAAATAAACTAGTGTTATAAAAACTTATCCTGACAGATCATTCCGCATTATTTCCTAAGCTAATTTTTAATACATTTCAGCCAGCAAAAGTAGGTCGAGGGGTGATTTCATTGGTGGACGCAAATGGTCCCCCCCCCCTTTCTTACACACACCACACATTTCAGCTGCTGCGTAGATCAGTGTTGTCTAATTGCAGCCTTAATTTTGTTTGTACTTGCCCATCTTACTGAATAAAAAAATTAATAAAACTTTAGGAGAAAAAAGCATATAGTCAGCATTCTTAGTTTCCATACTCGTATCAATAAACAAAATGTGTCATCAGCCACTCCTGGACTTCAACGCCCTAAAACCAGAATTCGCATTGTTGAAGATGTATGGAGATGGGAGGGAGGTTCCCAGCGGCTCTCATATAGAAATTGTGATCGTCAAGCACACCCATTCTACCAGAATAAAAAGTGTAATGCCCCTAAGCATTTCTGGAAACTGATTTCTAAGGAACATTTTCTCAAATTCTCGCTGCAAATGTTATCGTTGATTAGCAATATGTATGTCTGAAAGTGCTTTTCACGCTGCGGGGGAAAAGCTGCGAATTTTCAAAATAATTATTGTATGGACCTAGCAACGAAAAAGTGTATAAATCCAGTTGCTAAATTTAGGAGAAAATCCTCTAACACATGGTGTAGCGAGAATCCATGTTTTATGGGACCTCGTTACCGAAAAATCGATTGACGGCAAAACGTCTGCCCGTCCATGAACAACGGTAGCGACTAAACCGTTCAGCCGATTTTCTCCGAAATTGACATTCCCCAATTGATCTGGCTGATGTCACGGTCTAACACGTAGTCTAACCAGAATCCCTGTTTCTTTACATTTCTTGTAAGAATACAATAAAATAAACATACAGATTACATAGGTCAGATTTTCACTGTTAAATGAATTTTCGTTAAATGCAAAAGTTTGAATTTTTTTCGGTGTCTTCCTACAACTACAAAATTAAAGATAGAGATTTTTCCTTCATATGCAATTAGTTCTCTACAATTAGTTCTTTCATTAAGATCATGTACATTTTTTGAAAATTTTAGTAGTTTTCAGGCTACATTGAGTGCAATAAGTTCAATTTTTAAAAAAATTTACATAAGCAAGATTTTCTCAAAAACGGCTCCAAATTTTTCTTTAAACTTTTGTCAGAAATAGTGCTAAATGTACTCTATGAGATGACAAACGCCATATTGCGTTATTCTTTTGGTTTTCCAAAATTTGCCAAAACGTATTTTTAACTTGCCTCTGGCGATAAAATTTAAATTATAAACGTATTTCATTGTTCAATGCATTTCTTAACACATAAGCTTCAAAGTATTTTTAATGATTATGGACATTTAAAAAATCGTTGAATATAAGGGAACTGAGAGTGGCGAATTTTCTTAAACGATCGATCGAACCTAATTTTCTTCAGAAATATGAAAAATGTTTTGCCTAAATTCTTCACAACGGAAAAGAGTTCTATTCTCTCCGATATTCCAAAACGTTGATTTCGGCCAAGATACTTGAGGCCCTAAAATCAAAAGAATGCTGAAAATGTAAGCGTGTTTTAATCACACACAGAATAAAAGTTATCTATTATACAAAACTAAAAGTAAACTATCGCGTCAGCTGAAAAATTTTCTAAATATTTTGTTTCACATATTCTCGAATTATTGTAAATATAATCGCAAATGTGAATTTTTTGTATTCGTACGCTTAGAGAATTCGCCATTGGCTTGAGATTCAAATTGGTTACCATGACAAGAATGTTATTAAATAATGGTTTTGTTTTCATCCAGTCGAAAATACCAACCTGACAGTCACTTATCAGTGGAATATTGAAAGAATATTACGCATAAGTGTGTGAATCCTTTAAGTGTCATCGCAGTGTATTACTTACGTACTGATTCTATTTCATGTGCATCCGATGGAATCATTTTTTTTTTTTTTTTACTGAAATCGATCATTTCGATGTTTGTTGTAAAGATTATACCCATTACTCTTGCGTATCATGTCAGCTTTTAATTCGTGTGAAAAGAATCGCTCAATAGTAAGAAGTTGAAATGTGAATGATGAAGCTATATTTTGCGTTCATTATTTTTGAGTTGTTTGTAGTTAAAATATCGTGAAGAAGGCTTGCTTTCCTTGTTTCAAAGTGCTTAAAGTAATGCCTGAGTAAAGTTAAGGCGAATTAAAAATGTTATTCTCAAAACCAGCTCCCAACTTTTCTTTTGTTTAATCGGATAGAGGAAAGAACACTTAAAAAAGGAACCACCTTTCATTTTCCTTGAACACTCTAAGTTTTCGAAAATTACATTAGTTAAGCGCAAAAAATGTTCTACTGCAGCATTATCAGTTTTATTTTACAACTAGGGGACCTAAAAAATTAATAAATTGCAACAAATGTTTTTTGGCCGATAGGTAGCAGCAGAAAAGAGTTGGGGATGGGGGGGGGGGCAAAGCCGAAAACCAAGACGAAAGGGATTGTGAAATTAACTAGTACAAAAAAGTCTGTGCCATTCTGTAACTCCACTTGTTTTTACATTCAAATTGGTGTTGACCGCGGAAGGGTGCCTGCGCTGGACGCACTTTCACGACTATGAACCTTTCGCGGGCCGCAATAAATGGCACCCATGGGCTGCCAGTTCAATAATCATCACTTTCCGCACGAAAAGTTTGAAGAAATAATTTAGAGCCTATTTTGACAAAATAAGAGTTTGAGCATTTCTTAAAATGCATGTTTTCACAGACATTTTTGGTCTTCGTGAAAACGTTATATGAGCAGTAATGCGAACAAATCGCCGATGATGTAAATATTAACGACGTGAGTGGCTAGTAACAAAAATATATTTTTGTAAATTTTGAAAAAATAATTTTTATGTTTATGTCATATCAAGAAGTACATTTAACACTATCCCTACTAAAAGTTTAAAGACAAAATGTAACAGTTTTGATAAAATCTTGTTTTTGTTATTTTTTAATATTCACGCAATATAGCGCGAGAACTACTAACATTTTCAAAAAAATTACATGACCTTAATGAAAGAACTAATTATTGAGGACAAATTTCATTTTAAGGAAAAATCTCTATCTTTAATTTTGTAGTTGTAGGGAAGGTGGGGAAAAACTTCAATTTTTGCAATCATCGAAAATTTAGAGTTAACAGTGAAAATAGAACCTATTACAACTTTGTAAGTGCATTTACTTTCTAAAAAAGAAATTTAAAGAAAAAAATTTGGAACAGTTTTTGAGAAAATGTTGAAAATGTGCTTGGGGCTTCATGTAAAATACCCACAAAAATTAATGAAAGTTATTCAACATCACTGAGCTTCGACTCAGGCAACATCATCAGAGGTTTATTTACTTTGGAAAAAATCGTACCCCAAGTGTCGGTCACATACACCGGACGGACGGTCGTTCTGCCGTCAATCAGTAGAGGATTTCTGTATTCTTAATTTAGCAACTGGAATTATCCGATTTTTCGTTTACGGGCCCAGCAATTAATTTTTTTCTGCGAAAATCCGTTTTTCCGCTCAGAATTACATAACTTTCACAATAATACGTATATTACTCCGTATATGCGTACATATACAGGAAAGTAAAAACTAGTTCGCATCAAAGCATTAAGAAATAAGCTTTCTTTTAACACAGCGCTACGATAGTGCGAAAGAGCGACTCTGTGTACGATACGTGTAAGACTCATGGCGCGTACGAACTCTGTCGCTCGAGGTTCACATAATTCCCTTTTCACTTTCTCCCGTACTACGAAAAATCCTCGCATTTGAGGGTTTCTAGATTTTGAAAAACATTTTAAATTTGGGGGTACTTCACATGAAGCCCCTATGACATTTTCAAAATTTGTCAAAACAGCTCCTTTTTTTCTTTAAATTTCTTGTAAGAGTAGAGAAAAATATACATATAAAGGTGGCATATATCACATTTTCACGGTTAACTCTAAATTTTCGAAAATTGCAAATGTTTGCATTTTTTATGGCGTCTTCCTACAACTACAAAATTAAAAGTTGATATTTCCGTTTCAAATAAAATTTGTTTTTCATAGACAGTTCTTTCATAGATCATGTACATTTTTTTGAATTTTTTAGTAATTTACGGGGAATATTTCGTGCAAAATGTGCACTTTTAAAAAATAAAAACAAGATTTTCTCAAAAACTGCTCCAAACTTTTCCTTTAAACTTTTGGTAGGGATGGTGCTAAATGTATAAGATGACAAACACCTTATTCATCTATTCTTTTGTTTTTCTACAAATTACAAAAATATAATTTTTTTAATTGTCTTTTCACTTTATTATATTATTGAGTAGTTGTGCTTTAAATCATGTCAAAGTTTCTCCAAAACTCGACGGTTTTCCGTGAAAACTAGCTCAACATTCCGTATTTTCAGAATAGCATAAAAGCAATTTTCTCAGTAACCTCCCCAAAAATGTTTCTTCAAACTTATCGAAAGGGTAGTGCTAATTGAACCATTTACCAAAGTGCATTTTGGGGTATTATTTCATCACAAACAGTTCTTGAAACGAGGCCATATTCAACATTTCGAATATATGACTTTTTGTGTAATTTTAGATGAAACACTGGCGCTTTCAAACCCATTTCAAAGAATTTTCTTGAAACCCCATGTGAAATTTGTTATGACAAAACGAGTTAGCATGCTTCACAGGGGCTAGTCCAACACTTGTGAAGCGTCCTAAACGTTACCCCTATCCTTATTCCTTCCAAATTCTGGCCGATAGGTAGATGGCGCAGGGCGCGTGCGAGACGCGAGCGCGAAGACACTACCTATCGGCGATTCCCTAACAGACTGACGTGACTACCCAGCGGCCCCTAGAGGATGCTGGCTATGTAATAAAGGACCAATCTGCGCTCAACGCTCTTAGGAACTAGGAGACGCGTTGCGTGTAGAGATGCAACACATAAAACTGCTTCAAATTTTTTCTTTCATTTTTAATTTCGTATGTAGCAAAGAACTGTAAAGATTGTGGTGATGATCCTACTTTTGGCGCACTCTGCATTTTTGAAAATTACAAGTTCGAAATTGTAAATTTGAATCTCGCGCGATACGCCTCAGGTGTTGCCAGTTCGGAAAATAGCAACCCACTGGTTTCAAAATTTTCGAATTCATCCCATCGTTGTCGGTCAAGATGACTGTATAATGTAGATAATATTTTTATGAAAGGAAATAAATCGAAAGAAATAAATTTTTAACTTAGAACTAACAAACACACCCCTTTACCTTAAGAAGTTTTAATCGCAGATTATAGTATTGGTAGTTCAATCGAGGTAGGCTTGTGTGAAATTGTTTTTGCTTTTCTATATTATGATGTTTCTTAACGAAATATGTTCATCAAAAACAGATCTTCAAATAAGGTCATGTTGAATTTTTGGAAAATATGTGTATTTTTTGTGGAATTTGGCGACAAACATAATCGCCCACACCGAATTTGAATAGGAACTGTCGGAATCGCTCCATTCTCGGCAGCACTGGCGGATCCATGGGGGGGCCCCATGGGCGGATCCATGGGGGGGTCATGTAGAGACTTACAATATGACGATCAAATACAAAGTTTATGCAGTGTTGTAAATACATACATAATCTTCTCCGTTTACGTTTTTATCACAATACCAACAATTGAATAATATACCATTTTTCAGCATTAATGTAATTATAAACAAAGGTATTTATAATTTATATTTATATAATTTATATTAAATAAACCCTCCCCTTTCTTTGCATGCTTTGGCCAAGTTATTTACTCAGTTACAAAAGTATCTATCTTAAAAATTGAAAACACAACTTGATCTTCCTACATTACTTTCTGCTAACAAATTTGCTAACATTGTCATTTTCCTTTGAGCACAAGATGCCACAAGCAGGGGCCGCGACATCCGCCAGACCAATTGAACAATCTCAATTTTGAAGAAAATCGGCTGTACAGTTTAACCGCTCGCGTCGTTGACGGACGGGCAGACTTTTCGCCGTCGTTCGATTTTCGGTATAACAACTCGCAAAATATGGATTCTGGCTCCACCATATGTTACAGGATTTTTTCTAAATTTAGCAATTGGATTTTTTCACTTTTTCGTTTCCAGGGCCCGGCAATAAGAGTTTTTATGGCGAAAATTCACCGATTGTTCCCGCAGCATTACAAAACTTTCTCTTCTTAAGAAGAACGTTCTTAGGAGCGAGAAAGTAAAAAATATACCTTCACAATACTGTAGTAGTGGGAACGCTTAATCTTTTTTTTTTTTTTTTTTTTTTATTTTGAAAAATCAGGCATTACAACGAACATGAGACCTGCACTATTTTCTTAAGCGTCCTTTGCGCTAACTAAGCTCGAAATTTAATTTAAAAAGTTTGTGCAAGTTAAAAAAATGGTTTAAATAAAATTAAAATAGCCCGTTTGACACAAAATTGCGCAAAAAAATTTGAAATTAAATTGAACATGACATTATCTTTAGATCTATTTTTCAAAATTTTGAAGTTTTGCAATTTTCAAAAAATTAGTGTTTTTAACCAACGTGAGACCTGCGCCATTATCTTAAACGCCCTTTACACTATCCAACAACAAAATTTAATCAATATCGATGGAGCCTTTTTTTGAAAATGTCCAAGTGGTTTCATGTAAAGTATCCCTTAGAATTAAAATTTCGATTTCAAAGTCAAGAGCATCAGCCACATCAGCCAGATCGATCAGGGAATATCTATTTTGGAGAGAATCAGCTGAACGGTTTAGCCGTTAGTATTATTCACGGATGGACAGACGTTTTGCCGTTAATGTTCTGGTATCAAGGACACACAAAACATGGAATCTGGCAACACCACGTGTTGGAGGAGTTTTTTTCTAAATTTAGTAAATGGATTTAAACACTTTTTCGTTTCCGGGTCCAAGAGTTTGTCAGCCGAAAATTTCACCGTGTTTTTCGCGCAGCATTCTATAACTCTCTGCTGCGTAATTTTATTAAACATTAAGTGGTTGTACTGGACAGAGTAACCTTTTATTTCACATGTTCAAACATAGCACTACAACTGAAAAACGGTACGAGATATCAAAAAGAGTGTAAGGTCATTTTTATAAAGAACATGTTATAAGAGATTCAAATCCGCGACCCTTCAAGCCGAGGCAGCTAGGTCCTTGGGCCTTAGCGGCCTTGGCTATCCAGGCCAGCACTCTTGATTTAGTTTCAACAAGCATACTACAATAGTTTAAGTTATAGATTGTCTTATTGCATTGAACCACTTATATAATGTTGTTTTTATTACAATCATAATTTCTTTAAACAGCTCTCAACAACAAAAAATGCGCTTTTATCTTAAATCAATGGAATCAAACAGAAACCGGAATGTGTTTATGAAAAATAATAAAGATGTTTCTGAATTATCAATTATGTTCTACATTTTGCATCACAATAACTATATTTGAGAATATTGTTCATTAAAGACAGCAATGATAAAAGATTTTAATGATGAAAAGTAACCATTTGCATTGTTGCTATGGAAGTGACTGGTGTCAAAGTAATTTGAATGCCTAGTTTCCATCCTATAAAGAACATTAAGGCCATGTAGGCAAAAAATGGATTTTTAGTTTTATCAAATTATAATTATATTACAGCCCCTCAGATTTTCAGTTGTTTGCTTTCTATGAGGTGATTCTGGGTTCGATTTCCAACTGGGACAAAAATGAAGCTGTAGCTTTCTAATAGAAAATCTGATTCTATAGCTGTGTGATGAAAGAAAAGGCTCAAGCACGCCAATGACAGGAATATATCATGCTTGCCACATGTCTCCCTTACCCTCAGGCGTTGATAATAAATAAATAAAAACAGGGCCCAGCACTTGGAATCACTGCTATTTGGCAAAAGTTGGATTAATATGGCCCAGGAATGCCAAATGCATACATAATTATACTACATAACTGTAACATTTACAAGTAGTTTAGTCAAGACATTCATCCAGATGAGAGAGGGGTTTGATGCAGGTGTACATAAGTACATAAATACTAAGTCTGCGAGTTCAAAAGCAGCATAAGATGTGAATATTTTAAGACATGTTTGTGGCATGGGGAGTTTTCAATGTCCCTCCTGCTTGCATGTAATTGCTCCCTTCATAGTGTTTATATAATCTCTTGACCTGACAGATACAGTCTGTGTAATGGAAGAAATAGATCCTTACACCCAGAACAATGATGAACACACTGAGATTGGATACATGGGCAAAGTACATAAAAGTCCAAAGATATCAAGGTAGCCCTGCGTATGTAACGTTCAGGGAGTGCAAAGTTGTTTATCACTGGGAACTTTCCCAGAGGAGCGACACATACCATGAAAATTCAGGCCCTGGTGCATTTTATGTGACAAGAGATTCTGGGAAGAGGGTGGGACAAAACCGAAAAGTTAGTCCTGACTCAAGAACACAGGAAACTAACTGCAATGAGAACATCTATGTCACTCTGTAGTTATTTTCTCACATGTGTACATATGTGCAGTGTAATATACACAGTATAGACAAATTTATGCAATGATGTGGAAAACGGATGTTGAGATTTTAACGGAAATGCGAGTTTAGTGATCCCCTACTTCTAACAACTTGTCTGTGTCCGACTCTGTTTGTCTATGTCTGTCTGCATTAGCACATCTGTGAACAACATTATTTGTAGTTGTTGTTTTTTCCCCAATTGAAGATTCCCAGAGACATCTGACCCTGTTCAACGTCCTATGACTTCAAAAAGAATTATTTGAAAAATCAAGAGTGATCAATGGATCAATATCAATCACTTACAAAATAATTTGATCAATTTGATGAATCCAATAAAAAATTGTATTACAACAGATGTTTTGATCTCTCTGTGTATTGTAAATAAATGAATAAAATAATTGTTAAAAATATTTCTGTAATTTAACTTTGAATTTTCAGAAATAAAACATTCCAAAGAGGATCTCACGCACAGAGAGTGAAACATCTATATTAATACAAAATTATGACTGGATTAATCATTCATTTTACAGTCGATAAAATTACTCAAAGTTTGAGAGAACTTTTAATGAAGTATGTTGGAAGAATCAGCCTCTTGCCTGTTATTTTTGTTAACAAAAAAACTGATACGCTTTTTATCAGAAGTAAATAAGGAGTGCGATAAATATTTAGACTCTCCTACACTCCTTTTTTCCCCCTCACAATCTCAGAATTTTTGAAGCTGTAAGAACAGAGATTGTTGTTCATTGTTATTTTAAAAACATCTTTATTATAATTCATAAACACATCCTGCACCAATTTCCAATATTTTTTGAAAAATGGCTCAAAATGTTTTTTTCTAATTTATTGTAAGAATAAGATGGGATATATCCAATTCTCAATCTTAACTCTGAATTTTCAAAAATTGGGAAAGTTGAATGAAGGGCTCCAAATAATATGCAACTACATTATGGATGAATTTGTTCTCCCAAAATATTACTTTAATTTACGTCATGTATATATTTTGTAAATATTAATCTTTTCACATTTAAGTGAGATGTAATCAATATTAAAAACAATATTTTCTCAAAAACACTGCAAATTTCTTCTTTCAATTTTTTGTATTGTTAGTACTTAAATGATACTTTTGCAAAAAAATAGTTAAAAATATTGTCGTAGGCTTCCGTGGCCAGAGTCATGATCTGGGCTGTCCGGGTGACGCCGCGTCGATGGCTGATGTGCCAACGTTTCGACCGACATGTCGCGGTCCTCTTCAGGGGCTCTACTGCTAATAGCATGCCTCGCAGTCGCATTATCCAAAGTGGTCCAATCCGTAATGTTTAGTTTTGCTGCTAATTCCAGGTGTAGGTGGAGTAGTCTCTTCTCCATGTGGACAAGTTCGGATCTGGTTTGTCTTATCCTCTCACGGAGGAGCGCAAAGCCAGATGAGCACAAAATGCGTTCCGCTTGTCGTGTCTTGGTATGATGATTTACCTTTAGAAAAGCCAGGAGGATGTCTTCATCCCTGCAGCGTAGGAGAAATGCAAGGTGGCAGAGATTGCGACTACGTTTGTCACGTAGTTTTCCGAGTTCTTTACAGGTTCTGTATGTGTCCTCCCCGTAGGTGTGTTAAATGATGTCGTAGGCTTCCGCGGCCAGACTCATGATCTGGGCTGTCCAGGTGACACCGCGTCGATGGCTGATGTGCCGACGTTTCGACCGACATGTCGCGGTCCTCTTCAGGGGCGGACAGCCCAGATCATAGTTAAAAATATGTCAATGAAAATTTGCTAGTATTTCCACATTTTACTCTTCCATTAAATTCTTAGTTATATTGAAATTCTACTATTAGGGGACCAAGTGCAATCAAAGGATCAAGTGAATTGCCAGATAACAAAAATAAATATAAACTAGCATTCAAGTGCGAGAACTCTAACATGCTAAACCCTACCCACTTCTCTATCCTTCCATTTCCATATTAAGAAGGAAAGATGTTAATGAAGTACATTTATTTGCTTAAAAAATATACAAAGGTAACTTCCAATGTACTTACAAAATATAAATTAAAAATAGAGACAATGCAACTTAAATTTTTGGAACAAATTTTCAATAAAGGTTTATCTAATATTATAGACAGATGTTCTTGGAACAATTCACAACACATCCTTAAAAATAACATTTGAAGTAATTATACAATCTTCTTTGACAGTCAGCTTTTTGCTTTCCTCGATAATTACAAAAATTTTAGAAAAACATTTTACTTTTGAAAAAGCTATGCAACGTTGGTCATGTGAATATGCAGGATCAGCCAAGTACAAGTACCTACTCTTTGCAATTTTATTTAACTTCATTGCCATCAGAAAGGAAGACATGTGCAATTTAATTGCAAAGAAAATAAAGTAAGAATTTAATTTTACATACAGTAGCAAAATCTGAAAGCGTCTGAACAGGTGGGATAGTACTCAAAAGAGACAGACAACCAAAAATGTAACAGAATATCCAAATGGATAATATCCTGAAGATTATATTGTAAGAAACATTTCTTTGAGGTCGTTGGCCTCAAAATTCTCGATTTTAAGGTCCTAAAATTCTTCATCTACGAGTTATTTAACAATATATACATTTTAAAATGATGCCCGAGAGTTGTTGGTTACATTTGACACGAATATTTAGATTCTTTACGTCCCACAAATCCTTCACGTTTTTAATGTCAAAGTGCAATTTGCCACATATCCATGAAATTCTTATTTATAGAGATTGGTTGTGTGAGAGTCACAAAACTCATCTGTACTACTAAAATAATACAGGAGGCGTTTGTTCCAAAGGAAATTTAAGATATAATGCAAATTTTGTCACTCTGTTAGAAGCAGCGGACATGCTGCCTCTGACTAATATAAAGACTTCAATTTTATTTACAAATTAGGGTGCGTAAAATCTTTGAATGTGATGCAAAAATTACCTGTATTTTTTGTTAATCATCACATGAAAATTGACTTATTCCTATGAAATGTTTCATTCCACAAAATTATCCCCAGACAAAGTTACTTATCACTACTCACCTGAGATCGAAAAACTTGTATCCTTCAACGCAGCTTTGTCATCAATAGTCTCACTACATATTGCCAAGGGGTCCTGAAATAAGATAATGACATCATAGAACAGGTTATTGAGTAGAAGGAAACATTGTTTCCACCTTTCTCCATGAAGAGAGAAGAAAATCAATAATTATCAAGAACTTGTTTTATAGAAATTTCAAAAACATTTGGATAATAGGGCATATTTCACAAAAAATTATTGCATTCAAGTCACATTCCAAACTACTAGTGAATTTAAGACAATTCTGGTTATTTAGAAAGAACAACATCAAGTTATCAATAAAACATATTCACAGATAACCAAATAAGGAAAAAGTTGTAACACTAGAAAAATTCAAATGCAACTTCATCATTCTCAATTTTTTAAACTGTTTCCAAACCTTTCAACTTTACTAATTTAATCCTTTCTTAATATTTATCTTGTTTGGGAAGTTCTACACTTAAATTACAAGAAATTGTCTTATATATACTTTGAAACCCACACAAATTCTTTGAAATCCATTTGTATATGTAAATAATTATTTGTATGTAACAGCAGATAGAATGTGTACTGTTAATTTTTTTAATATGCATATGTTTGGTATATTTAATAAAACAAAACACACACAAAACCTGTATTTGGCATATGGGAATGAAGTATCATCTGCGCACATTTTCTTGAGCTCCTGAAACTCTTCCCAACATTTTAATAAACTATAAATAGTTGAATAATGAATAAAAGTTCCAAGAAAATGAAGACAGCAACTTTTGAAAACTAAACAATTTTGCTCCTGAGTAATAGAAAACATAATTTACATCATTAAACAAACTGCGGATTTTTATTTCTTTGCAATGCTAACAAAATAGTAACATATCCTCGGCTCTTATCCAACCACTACTAGTAAAAGGGAGCTCAACAAAACAGGCACCTGGTGAAGTTACATTTATGTCCAGAAGCCAAACAATGAGACATTTCAGCATTTGCTCAATGGATCATGGAAATTGGATGAAAAGCATGATTGAGATTGGGGTCATTGACTTGGAAGCTTGAGTAATGCATAGAACGGTTCCATACAGACATAGAACGTCATAGTACATCAGGAATCATTGTTAAAATATATATTATTTTTCTTTTTGATATTCATTATAGTCTCTACCACTACTTTAATTGTCTAGAAACAGTTATGCACCACAAAAGATTTTACTTTTAACTTAATTTGTGGACCAATTTTAATTGTTATTCCATTTAGTTAACTAATTATGCTTATTAATTCCGTGAAAAATTATTATCTCCATGTTAATAGCACACTTGCCATTAAAATTCCACTGTGCAATTAAAACCCAACACCTACCAATCAGAATTCACAAAAAGAGCCATTGTTTAATTAAGAAACTATAACCGAGACATAACAGAGGTATTTCCAGTCAGCCAGAAAACATGAACAAAAATTTACATCACAGATACATACCTACAACAACTACATAAATACAACGATTGAATAAAACTAAATATGGGGAAAAAAGCCTTAAGCTTGCTGACATATGGAACAACATAAAATATTTAACGTGAATAAATTAAATATTTTACATGTAAAACATTGTCTTAGGATTACAAATGTAAAAAATATTAACGTCAGTTGTGTTAATCCATTCTAAAACTTCGGCTATATCAAAATTCTGTCATAAGTGACAATATCCCCTCCAATATTTATACATGTCATATTCTCTCTCATACCTGTCATTACTTTTTCGAGGGAAGTTATCTTTTCATGACTGTCAGCTTCTTTTTAACATTTTATTTTGCAACAAAAGTACCATACATTTTCAAATATTTTGTGCAAACAAACGAAACAGGGCCCACTAAAATAAATCTTATTCAGAGGCAATACATCATCAAATGTATGCCTCAAATGGTAAAGATATGCTTGAATTTCTCAAAATTTAAATTATTATTAAATGGAAATGAAAAAATATTGAAAGTAACATGTGAATAAAGGGGTATAATTCCACTCATAGTTAATAAGAAAACGCGCTCCTTTCGTCACTCATTTTCTCAAACATACCACTCATGCAATTATACCCCTCTTTATACACCCATTTCACTAATTACTATAATGTCATCTAGCAATGTGTTGTAAAGTAAAATACATGTATTATATATGAATTTCTTATAATTAGCTGTTGATATTGACACCAGATGAATGTAATTTCTACGACTTGTAATTTTAAATATGAAAACTGCACAAAAATACACACAATATATACAAAATAGTATATTGCAGAATCCACAGCTAATTATAAGAAACAAAGAGGTAAATTGAATGTTTACAAAGGAGGTGACAATGCACAACAGTAGTTAACCCTTAACTACAAAAAATACAAGAAACTGACATCATGAACGAATAAATGATTCAAAAGACAAACAAACTAAGAATGAATGAATGAATAAATAAATAGATTCAATTCAATAAGGCTGTTCAGCCTGTTCAAATGCTGAAAGGTTTACTGAGCCTCATGTAGGGGGGTTAATTTACATTATCCTTATACTATTAACCTTACAATTACCTCCTTCTCGCATATTACTGACGATACACTACATTCAATTGTTGTACCACCTGCAACTCACTTCAGATTCATCCACAAATTCTTGAGTGTCCTCATAAGCCTCAAGAAAAACTGTGGCTGGAAACTCCAGCTCTTCCTGCAAATTGAACAAAACCAATACATTTGGAAAAAGATTCCTCATTGCCGAGTTAGTTTATCAGGGTATAAGAAGCCATCCATATAAATTACATAACACAAATTTGGAGTATTGACAATACTCCCTCTCTCCCCTGTAACACACCCGTAATGAGTGCTTGAACCCTAAAAAATTAAGTAATGCCTGTGAACCCCCCCCCCCTTGTAAAAGAAACGAATGAAAATAAATTATAGCAAAGTGAAAACAATTTGAATTCATATTAGTGTTAAAATTAAAATGAATGATAATTAAAATTGGAATTAGTTGGTGATGCTGACTGCAACTCACAATAGCATAGGTCAGACAATTTTTTATCACAAGCCGTGCACACTATGTCACGGATGACTCATGGGTGTCTACTGTGCCAATTTAAATGGATTCTAGAACGTATTACATATCAGTTTTGAATATCTATTTCATAATCATACTGATTCAATGAAAAATGGATGAAGAAATATTTTCATTTATTATAACACCTTACATCTAATACCTTCAATTTATTAATGCTTTAAAACAAATTAATTAGGTAATATTTTAATGTTTTACTATAAGATAAATAAAGGAATTGGTATTTCAACAAATATTGAAAAATGTTAAAAAAAATCAATAAACTAATAGCCCCTACCCCTATTGCCTCAAACCCCCTTCCCCTACTTAGCATTACACAATTAATGGAGCCTAGTCTTCAATTAAGCAAGTGAAGAAATTAAGGCATTAATATTTGAAACAAAAATATTAGGGGAGTAATTGATATGACATGCTTACCTCTTCATTATCTTCTTCTTTTACATCACTAACAAATGTGCTCAGCTTATTTAGTGCCTGCAAATTACAAACATTAATTATCTCAAGAAAAATGATTACTATATCCTATTATTGTTTTATTTTTAAATTCTCAAGTTATAGCCATGTATTAGCAACTCGAAGGGCCTCCTCGCCCCTGCCAAGAATTATTTTTTTGAATTCTTAGATCTTTCCTGTAATAAGTACGACCCGGATGTTTAAGACATGCCATTTTTTCCTTTGTGTTATTTGCATGGAAAATGTAAGATAAGCATGATTTGTTCTACAACTGAAATTCTGCAATTTTTACATCATATACACATATCACATTTTGGCTTTACGAATCAATTTTCACACATTTGCTTGCAGTCTTCTCAAAGAGATTTTACATGTCTCCTAATTATCTAATTTCCTACAATTGTATATAATTGTTGCGTGTCTTTCCTATAAAAATACATGAATGTGAATTACAAGAGTAAGCTATGTAAAGGGAAAAAAAGAAAGAAAAAAACACCAGATGCAAAAGAAGTGTTAGTTTAGTTGTGAGCCACAGTCAATGGCTTCTATAAAATTTATTTAATAACTTCAGCAAGTAAAATTGTCTTCACAAGGTGCCAAAGGAGAAGGGGTGAATTGTGAAGGTGCTTTTTTTTAAGAGTATATTTTTAATGTAATGATTATTTAAACAAGGGAATAATATTGAAGGTATCGAAAATGCCACCACAACTTTGTTAAGTCATATTTTCATATTTTTTAGGTCAAAGGCTTGCATATTTCCAATATTTTTAGGTCATACACATCTGGCCCCTAGTTATAAGTAAACCAGCCAACAGATTTGGTTCCCTTGTTTATTAGAAAAGGATACGTTCAAGGGTATGTGGTCACAACTTTGTTGATCCTGATACAAATTTTAACACAGAAAAGATAGAAAACACTTGTGAACTAGCAAAACGTTGCAACAAGGTGTAATGTGGAAATCATTGTGCACTGCTAGATACTTATTTATGTGAATTTATTTGACAGAGGAGAAACAACAGAAAGGATTTATTTATTGAAATAATAAATGGCATTGCAGAATTTTTGGTCTCCCTCATCATCAAAGTAGAAGTAATAAGCGAGATTTGAAATGAAATTGTTGATATGTGAAATATATACCTACGTAATTGGAAATCATTGCCATTTATTTTCCCAAACAATTAGTTTTAATGAACATTTTCGAAGAATCAAGGAAAGAATTTATTTCATGAAAATTAAATGGTATTAATATGGTAGCAATTTTGGCTTCTCTTATCATCTAAAAAGTGAGTTTTTAAATGCAATTTTTAGAGAGAACTATTAATATAAGGATATAAAATTAGTCGCATTGTGGGATAGCAGAGATTGGGGGGAGAAGCCACCAATAAAGTACTTTTAAATTGTAATAATAATAAAATGTGCATTTTACATAGAATTAATGTTTCGATGTACTATGTGAATGTTGATTGACTTGTCTCAACATTCATTTGTTCACAGTGTTGAGAAGACTCTCTTCCGGTTGTTCATGTCAAAAGAATAATCTTTGAGCTAGTGAACTGGTATACATACAAAAGAGATTGAATTCTTTTAGTTTTATTTAAAAATATATTTTAAAAAAATTGTATGCTTTCTCATATTGCTTGCCATTATATGTTAATGAAATTTATCCACCTGCAATATCCTTTTCATGGTTGTGGTGTTTTTCTGTGCTTCACAAACCAATGAAAACTGAATGACAATAAATTTAGTAAAAACCATTTACCGTCTAATAAAAATTATAATGCAAAAAATATACTAATAAACAAGTGAACATGAATCATGCTTGACAAGCGAAAGAGCTCTTTTCAACATCTTCAATGCCAGATCAGACTTTTATAATATTGATTACAACGGGAGGACCAACTTGAAAGGCCATATTTTCATAGCTCGGGTGATCCAGTCATGAGTTCCCTGTATTGTTGATATTGGCAGTTTACCCAGCTGCTCTAAAGAGGGGGAGGAACCACGCGTGACATCAGATGGTACCATGCATAACGCAGAGAAACACATGGGTTGATTTTGAATTTCTGAATTTACTAGAAAAAATATTCTTAAATCTAAACTTAACCTATTTTAATACTAAGTGGGTGCTTAATATTGATGGCATGTGTGCTAGCCCCCCGTAGTTCTCCTGCCCGACACGGCAAAAAAAAAGGAACGTCATTTTTGCCAACCCTTTCGCATGCCACAATAAGTGGCACCGCGGGCCACATGGGATCCGTGGACCGCCAGTTTGATTACCCTGGATTACAAGAATTCGGTTTCATTTCTTCCATCCTTTTTTCAAATCTTAATATTCTAGCATTCAAATACAAATGATATTGAGAAGATTGTAAATGAAAGAAGCAACTCACTGTGGAATTCTGAAGAGGATTTTCTATCCAGTCATCATGCTCTAGTTTAACCTGAAAGCAAAACAAATGGGATTAACAAACCTTCCAGTAGCCCAACTGTAGCTTTCTCTCTTCAAGAGGTAATGTAAAAAGTGAATTTTAATTTCATACGGGCATTGACCCAAATATTGAACATTTTTTGATTTCATTACATGCTTTGGACAAAATTTACATACAATACCTTGCACTTGTACGGTTCAATGTCGTTTTGTTTCGAAATTTTTATATTATTACAGGACATAATCTTTTTAACAATCGGAAATACCAAGCTATTTTTAAAACTCAAATCTACAAATACACACCAATGTTAAGTATATCGTATTTTAATTTAATAATACTTACTTCTTCATATTTTATGGCACTTCCTGCATCCATTTTTAATTCATCCATTAGTAAATTACTTCGTTGCCGATAGTACAGCACGAACAGATGATCCGCAGACGAACGGCACTTCCCATCCGTCAAAACAAACGGCGGCAGGCCATAGACATCTTAGTCGGCAGGCAAAAGAGCGCTCTCTATGGGAAGAGCGTCGTCACCACAATCCGAGTAGTGATATATACTCCAGAGGGTGTTTATACTCTCTGTAGTGAACCGCAAGAGAAAAGAAGTAAGCGGCGCGGCGAGCGAGTTGTACACTCATTTCAATTACCCCCTTTCAATAATGATATAATATTATTTTCATTATATCACTGTACAGTAATTCAGAAAAGCTCTTGAGTGTGCGGACGTGCAATATTTGCTATTCCTCGACCACTTCCCGTGCTCCAATCATAGAGGAGGGATATCTTTATGACACCAATCGAGACATATGACACGTATGAGGTGTCATTCAACACGTCGAGTCTGTTGGTGGGGAACTGATAATTTGTTTGCGAATCCCGCCAGAAGATATACAGAAATTTCCAAAATCAATTTTTCGTGTTTTAGCGCTGCAATCTTTGCGATAATGCCAGGAATTAAACCAGCGCCTCCTTGAACGATCTATGTAGGTGGCGTTGATTAAATAACAAAACCTAAAGGTATTTTTTGCTTAATATGCCATAATTTTCTTTCACGACTTTGGGAACACTGATGTGAAGTGAACAATTGAATTAAGGTAAACCGCGCTGTAATTCAATTTCAATCAAGAGTCGAATTATTATCGTATTTTAAAAAATTAATTTGCGAATACCCACGAACAATATTGCCTCGGAACTTATTGAACTTCAAGAATTTCAAGTGAATGTGGAGAAAACACAACTGTGAGAAATGCTAGAGAATAAATGAACGTTCGCACGTTTACGTTCTTACATAAGTGTGCAAATAAATGTGAACCACAACTTCTTATTCAAATTAACTGACACCTTATTCACATAAACATACCAAACAGACACATTTTAATGTTAAATTCGCGTGCAACGCTGGATCCGTATACAAAACGATTAATAGAGCAATTGTGCAAGTAGACGTGAACATAAATTAAATTGACTTTAATCCCTTCGACAATTAAAGAAGAGAAATATGGTGTTTAGGTAAATAGTATTAAAGAAATCTCTGGAAAAATCAAATGTAGTTGTAAAATATGTTGCGATAGAAGTTTCGGAACTAATTTGGAATGATCTGTATTTTTGCATTTAGCATTTGTACCAGCTCATATCCCGTATACAGGTAACACATGAGGCCATTGGGTGTTGGGAACTTTGCAACGGGAGTATAACATTATCAGCTACTACGATTTGTTGGTTAGTACTAACTAATTTAATAAAACAGTTATACATTTCTAACTAGCGAAACCTGGCAGACGTTGTTCTGCCATTAATGTCCCTCTTTCTCCGTTAGTCCATGTCTCAGTCTCTCTGACTGTCTCTCTCATACACATGTAGCTGTAGATTGTGCACGTCTCTGAGCAGGCGAGGTAACATCGAGAAGCGCCGGATCAGCAATAATGTAATAGAATATTCTAGAACAACTCATATTATAGATTATGATCTGAGAAACGTTTCTTTGAGGCCGTTGAGCCCAAAATGTTAGTTGTTAATGCCCTAGAACGCTTCGTTAAGGAATTATTAAACGATATGTCAGAAACTGGGTGAGCGAGTTGGAAAGGGCACGCCTGTTACCTGCGATACTGTTGCGCGCTATGTCCGCGACGCGGCGCAGGTAAATGAGGTGGAAGCAGTCAGATAGGGGAGGGGGATTTCTTTTGTTTGAATTTTTTGGAAGAAAGTGTTCGTCAAATGAAACGCGAGGTGTTAATTTAGAATCTATCATTTCATTGTGGAGCTGAGGACGGTACAGGAGGGAAATAATTCGTGCTGAGAAAGTAAATTTCAGTCAGCGGCGACATTTGGGACAGTGTGAGCGAGTGCTACGCGTACACCCTAAATACGCACGATTTCTTCATTGCGGTGCAAGTAACATTTGCACGCGGGCGTAAACGAAATGTCGAGGGGGACGAAGCAGACGAGGACGAACGGCGCCGGTATAACAAGACCGGGACGCAAGAGAGCAGCGAGAAGTCACCGGCAACCAGGGGACACGATCGGTGGCAGAATGCAGCGTGTAAAGGCGAGATTCCGTTGACGCCGAGGCGCGTCACGGTCGAGCGGTTGCAAACGCTGCTGCGTGAGGTTTTCAGCCCAGAGCGCTGAAAACGAGGTCAAGCCCCATGACCAGGGAGAACATGTTAAAAAGGAAATTAGTATTCAGAACGCATCGAGTTATCATTCAGAGATTCTTGCCATTTTAATGCATTTTTGCCTTCAGACTTGTAAATAGGTCAATATTGCTTTACGTTGCATGCGGCAACAAATTGTTATAAAGAGTGTTGCGCATCTGCGCACATTTTTGTAGTAACGTTATTTGGATGGAGTGTTAAATTGTGCACTGTGTCATTGGTTAATGTAAATAGTAAATGTAGCACATTAAAATAGTAAACAAAACAAAGGGAACTATCCGAACAATCATTTGCGCTTAAAGATTAATGAATAACATGCTTCATTGAGAAAGCGTACCAATATTTTTGTTCTGTTTTGTTTCATTTGATTTTGGTGTGATTTTTTTGTTAGTAGCTAGTGGATTTCAAGAGTATTAAACCCAGTTTAATTGATTTGTGTTTTGGATTTGCTCTCAACACCCACAAGTCCCCACAGTTCTGAGTAATTACAAGCTCGCAAGAGTATGATTTCTGCGAGGTTCCCAACAGGCATTTATTTATTTATTTATATATTAGTTATAATGCTAATTACGAGGCGCATTCAAGTTCTAAGGCCTCCGATTTTTTTCTCCAGAATATAATATAATATAAACATGTGAACTGTTTTAAAATGAACGCGCATGCGTTGTTAATACGCCACAGAGATGGCAGCACTGTACGACAGTTGGAAACGTAGCGCCAGCGGCAAGAATGAGAACTGTTTTACATACTTAATATAGCGACGTTTACCTTACTTGAACAGCGTGCAATCTTTCGTTTTCTGAATTTGCGTGGAGTGAAGCGAATTGAAATTCATCAACAGGTGAAGGAGACATGTAGTGATGGAGTTATGGATGTGTCGAAAGTGCGTTCGTGGGTGCGACAGTTTAATGAAAGCAGTATATTGTGTGACAATAAACCGAAACAACCTCGGGCTCGCAAGCCGGTCTGACATGATCGAGAAAGTGGAGAGAATTGTTTTGGGGATCGCCGAATGACTGTTCAACAGAACGCCTCCAGTGTTAGCATTTCCGTGGGCTCTGTGCACCAATCCTGCATGACAACTTGAAAATGCAAAAGTGTCATCCAAGTGGGTGCCACGAATGCTGACTGTCGACCACAAGGCTATCTGTGTAGCATGTTGCCAAGCAAAGTTGACACGCAACGACAACATGAATGGGACTTTCTTTTCGTTGATTGGATGAGACTTGGATCCCATTTTTCAAACCAGAAACAAAGCGCCAGTCAGCTCAATGGAAGCACACAGATTCACCGCCACCAAAAAAAATTTCGGGTAACCGCCAGTGGTGAAAAAATGATGGTGGCCATGTTCTGGGGACAGCGAGGGCGTAATCCTTATGCATTGCGTTCCAAAGGGTACTACAGTTATAGGTGCATCCTACGAAAAAAGTTCCTTCCGGCAAAAGTTCCTCCGACTGCTACTGTTGGTTAACAGGATTATTAGATATCGCTTTATGGAGTAAAATTATCGATCATTATTGCAAACAATAATAGGCTAGGCAAATGTTTGAAATAAAATAATGTTATTTCATAATCATCACCAACAGTATCAAGAACAAAAATCATGGAATGAACTAGCGTAAAACGTGTCCAAACAATAGTGCTTGTGCGAAGTGATGAGAGATCATATTGGAATTCTTTTATTTTCTATGAATCCTATTACTTGCAATATCCTCAATGCAGAACTAATACAAAAATTAGCGCCCAATGGAAATTCAGACCTGAACATGTATTCCAGAGATGTGAATACCCACCTAGACTCTACGAATTAAATAATGTAAGAAATGATTGAATTTATATTTTTAAAATTAGTTTTGATGAATCGACATGAGTAGCTTACGTATTACTATATATTAGTGTTCAGAATTTTGGAAATGATACAGTTTACATTTCCAACATTCAGAGCAGGTGCAACCTCTGCCACTATCTGGTGCCTATACTTTTTGGTCTCAATCGTATGCTAGCCAGTGAATGATGGAAGAGTATTAGGAGTTGAGGGGGTAGTGTTTTGCTTATAAGGTTTCATGTACTGCGATTTATCTAACTCTGTCTTTCAAGACCCTACTTTATGGTGGCGTCTTTCTCCGTCGGTTTGCTAGATGGCGCATGATCGCGACCGTATGCAGCCCTGCTGTACGATGTGGATCGTGCGACATCAGTAAGGTAGAGGCAGAGTTGGAAAAATCGCAGTATTGAGTGGTCTGCCCCTATTTACTCAGCGAAGAACACCGACCTGTTCATATGATTTCACAAATTACTTTGATTACTGTAAATATTTTTTAATATCCAATTTCCTGAACTCAATACGAGGGCACCTCTTCAGTTATCGTCGTAAAGTTGCCCAAAAACAAAGATTTCAACCCCATCGCTTGCTAATCGATCGTGCACATCAGGCCATTCATGACGTTTTAGAAGCAGCTTTCTTTTCGCGAGCGTCCAGTTAGAATGCTCATGTCCAGCTTCACATTATTATACATTAAGAATAAGTTGTGGTTTTTACCATTTCTCTGCTCTACGTATCATTTAGGGTAAGTACTGCCCCTGTTCTAAACTCTGAAGTTTAGAATTTCTTTGTAAAATCTTTTTTGAGAGTTCATGAGAAGCAAAGGGTGTTCGATTCATTTCAAGTACATAAATATATGTAATTGAAGTGTTGTATATGTAAGCACTATTCGGTATTTAGTAATTTAAAAAATGCAACCAGCTGTACTCCTTTGAAAGATAGTTGTTTTAAAGAAACGAATTACTTACAGGACGGATGGTGGCGGAACTTCTAACAAACTCTTCCGAAACATATGGTAACGAATGCATCCCAATTGCATCCAGCGTTCCATTTTCCCCACGTCATTCCTGTCAACCGAAAAGGAATACTTCAATTGAATTCCGTTAGATTTTACTCGTGAGCAGGGGCGTCCTGAAGGGGAGTGGAGGGCAACTTGCCCCAGGCCCCGATCTAATTGGAGTCTCAATTTTTCTTTCATTCAAGAGAAGTGAAAATTATATATCTCTAATACTGCGCGTTATTTCTAGTGCATGGAGATATACATTTTGAAAATGAATTGGGGGAGGGAATTTTATTTGAAATCAAATCAGTTTGCCGTTTCGTGGTTAAGAAATTCCTTCAAACTGATAAGACAAATTCCTTAAAGTAGCATAAAAATAACTTGATCAGATGTGGACTCTGCAACGCAAATGTGAACAGTATTTTCAACGGAGTGCATATGTGCATCAAGACATTAGATTTCGGGGGTGGGGAGAGTTCAATTCAATAATTTGGTGAGGTATTGTAACCACCCCCAACTTATAAATTCCCAGGGGCGCCAAATTTTCATGTAAGGGGAAAAGGCGTATTTTATCCGAGGTAACCACTCACCGGACTTTCCCGTCGTCTTCCTGCAACAGCTTGCCCGGCTGCTCTGAAAGGGAATGGGAAGGGATGCATGCGTGATTCAGCTGCTTGGACAACCACATTGAAACTCAATGTCACTTTATTTGCCAGTAAAACAAAAAGAACAAATGAGAAGACTGAATAAATACCATTTTAACCTTATTTTATCTTATCCTGCCGGCAGTGCTCGTCATCGGCGGGCCTTGTGCGGTCTGCGCACAGCGGTTGGGGTTCCGGATATACTCGCAGCTCGGGCGGATGGACGTCAATGCCCTAGAGGCGGCGGCGGGGCAGACAGGTGACGGCCGCACGCCTGAGCCACAACAAACACTATAGAGACAATACAGGGCACTTCGCGATATATCGAGTAACACTGACGCCAGCGCCATCTAGTGGCAGAACCTGGAGAAAACTCATACAGCCGAAGCTCAGTGATCTGATGGTGTTTGTTTTTTGCTCGATTTCTTTTAATTTGATTGTCTTTCTGGTCAATTTCTGGAAAACTTATTTACCAATACTGTTCTTTACATCCTTCCTTATGGCAGGAAACATTTGTGAAGTTTTTGGCTGTTTTAATTATGAAATTCAAAAACTCGCGTTCGTTCTTCCCGTAAAAATAGTTCATTCAATGTAGATGAAAAGTATAAATTAAGAAACTCGCATATTCTGACCAAGCAGTATGTGAATGCAATTATTTTCAACTCAAATTAATTAGCTATTAGTTCGTTTTCTAAGACTAAATATGTTTAAATTGTTTACGTCACAGCAAACTTGCAGTCAAAAACAATGCAAATCATTAATATTCAATTGGAAAATATTCTGAGAGGAGTGTACTAATTTGTATGATACAGTGCTTTTTAAACAAAACAGATGAAAAAAATACCACATGTACCACTAGAAGCGTTAAGGCAAGGAAACATCTTCCATTTTATTCTTGGAATATATAACACATATCTTTTGTACATTATTATTTTCCGTTATTTGAGACATTCAATAAAATTAAGTCACAGAAAAAGTACGTAAAAATGAGTCTTATTTCGCTAGGTAAATTTAAAAAAAAAGGATTTCTTCCCTTAGAATCATATTAATGTCTTTATTTGGCGCTGAAATACCATCGGTTGCGGGGAAGGACGGGGAAGTGTATTGTCTCTAGAGTATTTGGCCACAAGCCCCTATCGCGTGGGCCTTCGATGGATCATGGGGGCCTTCGCTTCGCAGCCCATGCCCACAGACTCCACGGCCTTATAACTCACACATGACGTGGTGCGATGGTGCGCTATGCTGCAGGATCTTCTTACAGGAACTAAAACACGAACTGCTGCCACGATACTTAAAATTCGCGTGGCTGCTGCATGAGTTCGCGGGTCGCAAGCAGGTCCATAATGCTACAAAACATAGCGCTGATGTTCGCGCTATGTGTATATTGTGAATGATCGAACATTTAAAAGACACTTTTCCTATTTCTCACAAATTAGCCAATTTTTATATGCGGAAGTTTGCGAGGCTTACCTGCAGCAGTACCCAGCGACACTAGCGCCTCCAAGAGCAGCACCCTCGAGCTTTGGCCCCTTTTTTGATGGAGAGTTGCAGGGCCCTGAGAGACTCCGTGGACATGCGAAGCTACAGCAGAGAAAGTTCAGCGGGCGACTTTACAATTTCGAGGCCAGTTTCAAAAGGTCGTGGTCGAAGATGCTCACAAGATTCCGAGGCCACGTAAGGCGTGAACATTTCTGCCTAAGTCGTGGTTTGTCGATGCCTTCTGGTGTTTGCGAGTGGGGATTACTGTCCATCAATCACGTGCGGACGAAAACCATGGCACATATCTGTTGCGACGGTGTTGTTCGCCACGCATAGCAGCGTCCCCTCGAAGTTTGCACCCACCAACTGACCCTAGCTTACAAACTGCAAGATTGCACAATCTATCGGACGAGGCTTTCAAACGAAAAATGAATTTTACTTTGCGAAATCCATCTCGTGTGGGTGGTTGCAATAGTTCCATATTTTATCCTATCGAAATGATTTTGACTTTACACGCACATAGTTTTTTCACCCTTTCTTTTCAATTTTCTGTATTTTGAACATTTTTGGTTTAGAACACATTTATAAACATTTTTTTTCAGATTACCTACACCTGATTTACAATGCTGAGAAATACATGATACCATTTTTAAAATGAACATAGGAGTAACGACAAGAATCCGTAACAGTTGTAGTAATATGAAAACGAACTAGGTGGCAGCCCATACTTTCCTGCATTTTTTCTAACTTTGTAACTTTTGAAAATTCAGTATTCAACGAAAATGAGACTGCGCCATATTTCTGGGAGCCCTTTACTCTAACCGTAATTTTTTTTTTAAACATTGGAGTGGTTTTGATATTAGTTTTGTAAATTACCGTCTTTAAGAAATATACACGCCATTTATTAAAAGAAAATTGCACGAACAAATTTTAATCTGGGGAAAATGTCATTATATTTTACGTCCGCTATTTACGAAAACAGTTTACGAAAGTGGGACCTGCCCCAACCTTTTACCCTTTACTATACGCACGGAAAGCCATTTTCGGAAAAAAGTTGTTTCTCGCAAAAACTACTCACTTTCCAAAGAGTTTAAATGATTATTTCAAGATATGTGATAAGGGGAAAATCTCCATTTTCAATCTTGTAGGTGTAGAAAGAATCCCCAAAACGGTCAATATCTGCAATATTAAAAAATTCAGTTTTGAACAAAAAAGAGGCTTACGCCTATTTTTGTGTTCTTCACCTATCCGAAGAGGGTTAATTAAAAATTAGCACCATTTTTGAAAAAGATGCAAAAGTATCGTGCAATGAACTCCTCAAAATCGAAATACGTTTGAGCCCCGCAGGGCCTCGAGGCAATTTAGATAGCGAAATATCAATTTAGAACACCTGAAAGATTTTGGCATTAGCGCTGACTAGACTGACAAGACATATTGCCCGCTGAGAGAATAAGAGACGGCAAAGTTAAAACGAGAAATCTTATTTGTCCAGCTTCCAATGACATTTCTTCTTTAACGAATTCTATTAGACCTATCAGTCAATCGTGTGAGATGTAACAGGGAAATTTGAAGTAAACCTAACTTGCTTCACATAAGGATTAATTGGAATAGATTTCATTGATGAAGACACTTAAAGTATATTATAAACAATTTTTATTGATTGTATATTAAATATTTTAAAACTCCAGTGATATAAACAAATTAAAAATTATTGGTACCTTAAATACGTAACAAAAATAGGTAAACATCTGTCAAAAGCAATAAAATTCTTAACATTATTTCCACCTACTTCACTTCACTTGAGGGCAATAACAAGTTGTCTTAATTTGAATATTGCCTTAAAATTATCATTTAAAATAAACGAGTTTCACGAACACAAACATTGTCACAAATAAAGGAAATTAGTGCTTTACTATCCTGTTTGCTTTATGTGCGGTCACAATGTTACTGCTACATTTTTACGAGTAGTGCACATTTCACTTGAAAGAAGTTTACGCGCCCAGAAAGAATTGAGGATGAATTAATCGTGTTCAAGTTATCTTGAACAATGGATTGAAGAAAGGCTGGTAGAGTGGGGGTATTAGTTACGAAATCGGCCACTAGATTTTATGAAGCAATACCTGGAGAATCAGTCATGCCTTCACAACTTTCTCAATAATTTGCCTCCTCGCTTTGTCAGGAGTTCGAGGTATCTCCTGTGATGGATTTTAGCTTATTTCGGTCATTTTAATTTTTTTTATAAAAAAACTGACAGAAGTTTTCGTCTTCAACAGAAAATAGCATCTATTTGCGCCAGTGAAGATGTTTGGAATGTTGTCATCAGTGCTCGCTGCGAGCTTTGGGCTTCAACTGTTTATTATGTCAGAGAGGGGGTAAGCAAGGTCATCGTTCAAGAAACGTTGCTCGAGTAATACTGAAACTGGGGTGCGTGGGTGGGAGAAGCGAGCGCGTGTTAAAGAGGGCACAAAGTTGGTTTTTTATGGCGCTCCAGCGCAGAAACCTTTGTCACAAATTTAAAGATAAAACGCGCATTTAAGCTAAATGTAAGTGAAGACGAAATTATTTTTCAAAAAGATTTTCTGTAAGCCCTCATTTCTCCAGATGGAAAGCTTAAAATTTGAATTCAGCACGCCCCCAATAACTTTTAGAACAGATGTGAAAATTGTTCTTAATAGGCCCCCTCAACTATCAGTTGATTGAGCTATAGTTGTTAATCTTCAGCATCTTTATAAATGTTTGGTAGTGAATTTATTTAAGGAGGTTAGTCTGATCATCTTTATAGGGTCATTTCTAAAGTACTATGTGGTAGAAGGAAGCTATTTAATCAATTATTTAGCTTTAATGAATTAATGACAATTTTCGAAAAGAAAAATGTTACTTGAGATTTAGATTAATATATTTTTCATCCATTTCTTGAACCAGTAAGTTGAATATTTGAATCCTCTTGTCATTAGATCTTCATGCGCAATAAATATTGGTGTATTGTCTAGAAATAAATTTCAGAATTCGGACATTAGTAATATCTGAAATAAATTACATTATGTAGAAAATTGTGGAGAACGTTTGCCAGAATGCAATAACCTAATGAATATTCCATATTATTTTGTACTTTAAATCTGTTTAAAAAAACAACATTAATTCGTGATTATACGGGAATCCAAATTTACACATTTTAAACAGTGCATTATGCTAAGGTTTTCCCATATATCAAAATTAAGCTAAAACGTGCTTAAATTTTCGTTAACGTTCGTAGTTATAAAATCAATGAGTCTAATTGATGAATTATAGAAAAATTAAAAACGAACCCAAATTGCACTTCAGAAAGAAAATTTGGAAGGAATTTCGTACTTCCAGACAAAATAGCCGTTTCAAATATTTTTGTAAATGTTAGCAATAAAGTTACAGGACTAAAACTTTCAGGTTTCGAGTGATCTTTGTTGGGGTTGGTGGAATATTAAAGCTATTTTCGGAATGGAAAGGACTTTATGCAACGCTACGTATTGTATATGGCTGTTAAAGAGGACAGTGTTGATTTTAGAAGTTTTTTGAATAAAGAAATATTGCTGAAATATTAAGGCATCAATTCCAATACAATCATAGTTTTACATAACTGATATAAATTATATGAGATGTTCCATTCTCTAGCACACTTGACTTAGACATCTATTTTTGAGCAGTAGTTTAAATTACAATGTACTGTGAAGAGAATGTTGGATCATCACCACATGCACCTCTAGAAGATGGACAATATCACCTGTGGATTGACGTTTGTTCGTTTAATCACTCACACGGATGTACTTTACTCACCTACGCTGACACAAACCAGTTCAATTGAGGAAATTGTAAATCATCAGATTTTAATCAAATTTTTCAACTGAAAGCTCGAGAACGTCTACTTTATTGTTCAATCCTTCCCAACATGAAGAGAAAGTTGTACCACATTTCTCCACAAAGGAAGAGGCAACATCATCTTTTCATTCAAGTAAGAAACCTTTTGATTGGTCAGCTCATTCTTTCCCAGTTTAAAAGTTCGCCATTTGCATGGTTGACATTTTCTCGCGTGAAGTACTACGGAACATATCTCCTCAATATGAATCCAAAAAAGTTTAGAATAAAACCTCCGTATAGGCATATAATTCGAATCTGCAATTAAAAATTCGCACTTAAGATTGAATTTGCTGCTCGCCTTACTCCCAGAAGGTGGGGTAGCACCAATGACCTCCCCCTCTTCGACGCTAAGAAATTTCATTCTAACCTTTTTTTTTTTATGCAGAGTTCGAGATATTCCGATGTCTCAAGATAAACCCAGACAAGGCAGAAAACTAATGAGACAAGTGAAAGTAAATGCGGCAGATGTTGAGTAGGGAATGGAAGAGGGAGAAAAGATGTCAGTGGCTTCCGCGAAGACCATCTGCTATACATGAATTGCAGGTCTTGCTTCCCGACGAGGATCGACCCACTTCAATTGGATGTCCATTGTGCCCAGCAACTTCCGCCCCAGATGCAGAAAGTTCACTAGACCTGTTACTAGATCCACTGCACAGGAAACACCATTTAATAATCACAAATGGAAGATTAATAAAGATTTGAAGACAGGGCCAAAACAAGTATATAAATTGATCTAAATTAACCTGAATGTTGCAAAAAGTAATACCATTATTCAAAAAAACGAACGAACTAGAACGTATATTGTAACCTGTAAAACTATAACGTAACATTGCACGTGCAATGACATTTTCAAAAAGAATCCTTTCTAATTGGATGATGCTTAAACTGATACAAGTACTTACCAAGCAGCAGAGGCAACAAATCGTAATCAATACGTCTGCACAAGTGGGTGCCATCATCTTGACCTTTCCACGCTGGTGAGAAACCTTTTCATTGGCCCGTCAACTTTCGACCAATGAAAAAGTTCCCCGCTTGCGTAGATGACAGCTTTTTTCTTCTCTCGTGCGAAGTCTTAGAACTGCTCTGTCCATTGTAAGTCCTCGCAGGTGAGGGGGGGGGGGCATCCACCGCAGTTGTGGGTGGAACATTGTAAACGGCCACCTGGACCCCGATGGCGGCACTCACGTCGTTAGCGTAAAGGTGGGGGCACTGAGTAGGCGGTGCTAGGCTCCGCGTTGCCGGTTCGCACGGTGATCCAACAGTCGCGCCTCGAGCTCGCCGACCCTTGGATGAAGGACTTCTTCGGACTACGCCCGATCCCACACTTAAGTGGTGACGGAAAGAATGACCCCCACCCGTTGGGTTGCCTAGCTTCCGGGGGTACTCACGTCGATAGCTTCAAGGTAGAGGGAGTGAGGAGAGCCTTAGCCCGGGTGGCCAGCAGTCGGGGCACTTCTTTCGTCGTGGCAATGGCCCGATACTCTGGACGAAGAGGGGCTTGTCGCAGTGCATTGTTTCGACTGTTACTGGCCTGGATAGCCAGTAGCTCAGAGCTGGTAGGGCGGCCCGGTCCAAGTTCTGAATGGGAAGGATACCGAGAGGGTAAATTGTGTTCTGGGGGAACCCAGTTACCAACCAATCACAGAATCATTCAACCAATCCATCCCAAAAATCATACCGTCCTCCGCCAACGTAGATGCAATGCAGTCTTCTCCACACGGGTGAGAAACCCTTTCATTGGCCCGTCAATTCTCGACCAATTAAAAGATTCCCCTCTCGCGTAGATGAAGTCTTGTGTGAAGCCTTAGACAATTTCTTGAAAACTAGGGAAGACAATTCTAGAAAACTTTTACATTGAATACGCACCAAATTTTTTACCGAAATCATGTTATTACAACTAGGACTGTGTAGGTCCACACTGCAGAGAAAGCTTCGGTTTTACCTGTGCTTTTTTAGGATTTTGCAAGGCCTTGTAAATTACTAAACAATCGGATATCCAACTATTCTTTCGCAAATGAAAAACTAGGCCTGCAACATTTTACTTACCGACTTTACAGAGCAAGCGGCCAATTGGAGAAAAGATAACCAATCGGCTACCAACCAACGGCAACGAGTGAAAGCTTGGGAATCATTCGTTGAATCATACCCGCTGAATCATTCGTTGATTTCTTCTCACCATATTGGAAAACTGTAACAAGTTTCTTCACTAAAATAAGTCAAAGTTTTCGTCTTGTCTACTATGCTGAGAAACCTTTCAATTGACCCACCAATTCCCGACCAATCGATACGCTCCCGTACGCATAAAGTCATCTGTTCGCCTCTTGCATGAAGCCATGATCTATTTAATTCTAGTTCATTAAATACTCAACCTTTTTATCAATGCACAATTTGCAAAGCACTCTTCTCCAGTCGGTTAATCAGTCCTTTCAAATATGATCAAAATATTCATTTCTACGCGAAAGAAGCCACCATTCAGTCTTTTCCACACAGGTGACAAACCTTTTCATTGGTCCGTCAATTCTCGACCAATGAACCGATTCCCCGCTTGCGTAGACGACATTGCCTTCTCTATTGGTTGACTTACCAATGCCAATACATTCAGTTCTAATTCACATTCCCAACTATTGTTTATTTTTATTACGAATTAAATAATCAAGTCGCCTAAAAATTAAGATCATTGCAACGATTAATAGCTCGAAAAACCACTTCGAATCACAAATACTGTAGTCAAATTGACAACTGAATAAAATTAAACACGAATATAAGATAATTAAAAGGGTTGCTAAAAAAAGACGTCCAAATCCCCGAACCCTTCGAAAAAACATGTTTTTCCCTTTACCTTTACCCATAACCTTTCGAATGGTCCGTCAACTCCCAATCATTCAAAGATTCCTCGCCTTCGCGCAAACATATTTCCTTCTCTCAAAAAAGCCAAGTCAAGGATATGTCTAATCTATTTATTCTTCTCCACCATTTCCGGCAAGCTCATGATTCCTCCCACATGGGCGAAAATGCCTACGACTGGTCAGTTCAATCCACGACCACTCGAACGACTCCTACCCCGAAGGCATCGAGTCAGGCCGCCTCCAGCAGTCGCCTCAACTTTCAAGTAAAAACCTCCTTTGGCTGGCTTCACAAGGGGTCACTGCGAAGAGCCTAGCACATTCACACACAGCCATCGCGGAATGCCACTGACCGTGGGAAAGAAGGGATTCGAGTCACGCCACTGTGGACCAGTCCAAAAGGAAAAATACGTTCCGTGGTTATCCGCGAGGGATAGTGTGACGACTGCCATTGGATGCCTTGCCCAAGGGTGGTGTTCTGGCGGTGGCGCGGAAGAGCGACTGAGCTGCTGGTATCGGGATTGCGTCATTAACCGCCAGGGCAGCGCCATTGAGCCGCTCTTCTAGATACTCCACACATATCAATAGTGGCACTTCAATGTCACGAGCTGTAAGAGGAGGGGGCAGACGTCCTCCGTTAGGGCGCACCAATACCAAACATTTAGAAACGCAAGGAAGCTCCTGATTGGATGACTGCCCCCTCTGCGTTTAGCTCGTGAGCTTGAAGCGCTGAATTTAAATCAGAGTATAAATCAACGTTTTGCCAGCAGAAGCGCCGCTCGGAAACACTGCTAAGTGGCGCCGTGTAAAGGAGATTTTCGCCGAACCTTCACCTCCCGAAATATAACATGAACTACTCTTACGGAACTAATGACCTCAGTTAACATGCCCACAGTCAAAGCTGACAATTTTTTTAAAGGGTTGCGCAAAACTTCAATGTTTACAAACTGATATTTCATTAAACGCCCTCAAACTATAGATGAATCGCGGAGGCCCGTAACAAAATTGTGCCCATATAAAGTGCTTGTTTTGCTTCTTGGAAAATGCGTGGCTGGTACCCCTCTCAAAACCGTTCGCCCGTGATGTGGACGCGTCCAACGGCGGCGAACAACCTTATGAATGGCCAATTCAAAGCCCGACCACTTATAAGGTTCCCGCCCTCGTAGGAACGTCCTCCAAGGACTCAGCCTCGCGGAGACAACAGCACTCTTCTTCGGCACTCCATCGACGAGGCGATTACGACAGAAAGAAGCAGGTCGCGGTTACACGCACGCGGGGCTCGTGGCGTTATTAAACATGTCTCCAACACGTTCATCCTCCAAACAGTCGCGTAACCTGCGCGTGTCCGCCGGTTACAAAAGTAAACACCCTTCCGGTCCATCCTTTGGGACAAACGAGGTAATTCGCTGCTTCTCGGTCAATTGTATACGTTTTTATATTATATAAAAAATAGTTTGATACTTAATTCATATCAATCTTGTATATTATACACCTCTAAGACTGAATATGCTTGTAGCAGATCTTGATACCTGCATCTAGTTCAATTACATTTTTATCGGGATTTTCGTCGCTCTCCTTTATCCACTGAACTAATTCTGAAGTGGTCCCTCGCAGTCTTGCTTGAAATAATCGAATGGAGATGTGATGTTAACAGTTTTCCACCAAACCAAAAATAAAGTACCAGTACTGACCATCAGCCTCGTTACTTCCAAGGTCACTCCATTGATCAGCCACGGAAAGAAAGGCTAACCGCACCAAATCTATCTAATCGGTGGAGGGTACATTAGTGATGACGAAGTGGTTAAAATCAGGGCAAGGGAATTTGAATGCATTTTCATGTATAATCCACATTTCCACATACTGAAGAAAAATTTTCACATCGTACCATATTAATAATTTTATTTGCGATATGTAGCGAATCCTTTCAAAATTATTCGTGGATGATTTTGAAAGTTTTGTTCGATTTTAGGCTATGATCTTATTTAGTACCTAGATTTAGCTTTAACTCCAAAAGATACTGCGAGATTCACGACTGTACCCATTCTTCTGATGTTGAGTGGAGCTCTTGCCAGCACAAAGCAATAATACGACGAATTTCACAATTCAATTTAAGACAAAATTCTTTATAACTCACTACTTTGTAAATGGTGAATTGTCAAAAAAATAAAGCATTTTCATAGCAACGACATAAATGTTAAATCTGTTTTAGAGTAAGAAATAACTATAAGGGTAATATTATTTTAACTTATTTATGAAATTTAAATGTTACATTATTTTGTCTATTTATAATCCAATTTTGAACATTTTCTTATTATGCACATTAATTACATGTAAATTCAAGTCGTTGGCCTACTAACTCCAAGTCGCAGGTTCAAATTCGGTCGCAGTCCTTGGATTTTTAATGTGCGAAAAATTGACGTCGGGCATGCAGATCATAGGGTGAGCGCTGGAACTAGTGTTTCAATACGTCCGTTATGTCCTAAAGCAGAGATCTCGTGTTCTACCAAATATAGCACGTACAATTAAATTAGACCAATATAATAAAATCCAATTAAAAATAAAATTGTCATGATTTGATAAAAAACATTTACTAAGGCTTTTAGAATGGGCTTGATAATGATAAATTGTTGATCATTTGCATCAGGGTCTATCTTGAGAGTATGTTAATTACCTATCCGAATACACACGGGTGACCGGAAGGAGGGGAGGGGAAGCTGTGGCAATTTGCCCAAGCCCCGACTAGTTGAGGCCCCGAATCTCTCTCCACTCAAAATTCGTTTAAAAAAATTATCTCTAATCCAAATTTAACGCTGTAAGTTATTTCTTATGCATTGAGAAATTAATTCGTTGATGAATCGGATGAGGAGGGATTTTGTTTGAAACGAGGGGCTCCAATGGATCAACTGCCTCAGGCCCCTGGTTTTCTCTGGACGCCCCACAGCTAATACGTGATGTATAAAGCGGCATCAAGAGAATAGTATTAATATTACTTGTAACCATAACAGCAGCAATAATAATAATAATAATAATAATAATAATAATAATAATAATAATGGTCGGCCCCGTGGCGCAGACGGTTGCGGCAGCCGTCGTCTGTGCCGAGGAGGCTGCAGGTTCGAGTCCTGCGTAGACATGGTTTTATTTGTGACTGTCCCTTCACCTATCATCATCATCATCATCATCATCCTCCTTTCATCTCATAATTCACACTTCAAGGCGCAACAACCTTTTGTAATCCAAGGATACAGCTGAAAAGCTGATCCTGGAAGAATTACACACGTTAATCGTGTAGCGTGGTCAGTAATGGCCTATACGCTAATAATAATAATAATAATAATAATAATAATAATATAATTATTATTATTCGGTCCCGTGGCGTAGACGGTTGCGGCAGTCGTCGTTTGCGCCAAGGACGCTGCATATTCTGAGTCCTGCTTAGACATGGTCGTATTTGCGATTGTCTCTTCACACATCATTCTAGCATCTCATAATTCACACTTCAAGACGTAACAACCTTGTTGTACTGAGGGATACAGCTGAAAAGCTGATCTTGGAAAAATTACACACAATCGTGTAGAGTGGTCAGTAATTGTCTTCACCAGCCCACGGCGTCACAAGAAACTTTTATTCATATTTCTTTCTCTCTCTCACTCAGAGAAAACGACCAATGTCAAGGATCGCTCTGAGAGTAGCAGTGATGAGGAGTACATGTCAGTAGATGTACCTCGAACAAAGATACCGTTGAACTCCTCCCCTCTATCTATTAAGTGTCGGAAAACAGTGCTATATGCGACTGGTGCAGTCTGTCAGAGTTCCGTTACGAGCGACAACTCGAAATCCGTACTCTACCATACTCGTGCGGGATACACACACACATATATTCTGAAAGCTTGATATTTGACCATGTATACTAAAATGGGGCTTCAAGGGCATCAGGCCGCCCGAACTATTCTAAGTATAAAGAGCCTTTGTAGGGTACTCGTTGCTGGCAAACAAGCGCCGGTATGATACTATGTCATAGAGCATATGCTCCTTTACATCTAATCATCAGATCCTGTATTAGTATTATTATGCTGAATAATTATCTCACTTATCTTATTGAGGACCGTTATAATTGGATTTTTTGTTATAGAAAATTTGGTAGGTGGTATTACTGAGATCTTTATGTACTTACTATATGGTTGGAACATCAATACTATGATTCCTATGATAAGGAAAACATACGTATATAACTCAAGTATTTTGAGTATATTTCCGAAACGAAGTGCGAGATTTTGATTTGTTGCAAGACCGAGCTGCCATTTGATGTCTATGTGCTCCTTATTGATCGTTTAGTTTTTGATATCGTTGGCATGTCCGGATAAAAAGCGTGCGTCACTGACTACAGACTGGATCGATCTGGGTAGAATCATCCTAAAGGTGCGCACTCGTGTATGGATGTAACCGGCTAGAGACGCATGCGGGTCCTAAGGATGTATAGCCAATTAAAGAGGTATAGTGCTGTCGATGCAACGCTCTTGCGAAGAAGAATAACCGAAGCGGCACGGCTAACACATATCAATAGTAGCACTTGTCAATGTCACAACTGATAGAGGAGGTGGGCGGCGTCAGCGTCCTCCTGCACCGTAGCGGGCGCCCAGCGAGGTTATTCAGACATGAAGTTAGAAACCGCAAGGGAAGTCTCCTGATGGAATGACTGGCTCCTCGCGTAGCCGATTACGCTGAGCTGGCACATGGTCGTGAGTGTGCTGAATTCCTCGTTCATGAGCGAGTCAGAAGCCAGAACGGCGTTCGTTGGGCGGATGGGGCCGCGTCGAGTTTGCCCGGCGTCGAATACTGTCCAGTCTTGGCGGCCGAGAATGAGGCCAACGTCGCGAGCGAATGGCCAAAACGTTACGCGGTCGCGCGCGGCTCGCCGGTAGGTCGTACACACGCCACTCTGGTCGTCATACTGATTGCACCCGCTCATCAATTTTCGCTTCGTACACGGGGCTGTCAGTCCGTTCCGACTAAATTGCCAGATGGCTTCGACAGGAATAGCGCAAACTATTGTCCAGTCTCACATCAACGAGAACGCTGCAGAAAACATAGGAAGACACTTCACCGAGGAAGGAGCCGCTGGCTGTACGACTGCTTAACAATCGTTTACCTCTGTCATTTTTGACTATGAGCGTACTTATTATTTGGCTAATTGTTAGAGAGCAGATAGAGACCACGTTATCAAATAAGGGACTTGGTAATCTTACTCGTCTTCAATATCAGATATTTGGAGCCAATCACCTCAGACTGATATTGGGTGATGTGGAAATCACGGGAAAAATATGTCATGTTTCTTATATGGATGCACGGTCGAATCATTGAACCATTCATAAGGCCCAATTCAAGGATAGGCCCTGCCCACTTTTCACTAAGGTGTAACCCTGGCTCATCGACGCGAATCGTATCCTCGTTTTCAGAGGCGACATTCTATCCTATGCGTAAGAGCCGAGCAGCTAGGACACTCGCACTTTCTTTACGTGACATCGGTCTGAGGTGCTTCATGCTAATTCTTCTGAGGACTAATTACCGACGAAATAAAGGCAGCAGGTCGTGAGAGTTTGTCTTACCGGCACGGGGGCTCCAGAGCGTTAGTAACACAAAATAGAGCTCTCCACATACCTAGCGTTGCTGTCATACAGAACACCGTTGCTAAAACACTAGAATCGCGTAAACGCACGTTTAAGTCGTTGCAGAATCCACGTTACAGAAGTTTAAACGACCCTTCCACTTTTCAAAACTCGGTCCATGCCCATTTTGCGATGAGTTAGCGAGGAGCGATAATTCGATGTCTCTTCTCGGGTTACATAGTCTCTGTGTATATATGCATTACTATTTTGAATATTATCATATTAAAAAATAGTTTGATCAGCTTAATTCATGTCAAATTCTTGGTATATTGTACCAATTCTAAAAGCACTGAATATGCTTGTAGCAGAACTAGATATCTACATCATAATTTCAACTTACATTTCTTATCGGGATTTTTCGTTTCGCTTTCCTTTTCATCCCTCAACTGGATTCAGAGTAGATCCATTCGCTAAGTCTTAGCGGAAATAATCGATAGTCGAGGTATGTTAAGTTTTCCACCCAAACCAAAATAAGAGTACCTGGGTGATTGGGTCTTCCCACAAATTATTCTAGCATCTCACATTTCCACCTTCAAAGAACGTAACAACTCATGTTTTGCTACGGCGAGTACAGCTGAAAAGGCTGATCTTGGAAAAATTACCACACAATCCGGTGTCGGGTTGCTAGTGAAGCTATACGCCCGAACTGCAATAATCAATATGATAATAATAATATAATCAATATAGGTTCAATGGATCGTTCGGCAATTCCTTCCCTCCTTCGCAGCAAGAGCTACATGAATCGCTCTTCACCGGCGATGGCAGGCGCTCGCAACGGCCGTGAACATCCTCAACGTAATGGCCACTACGCGCACGAACCACTCGTGAGAATTGTTCGCCTGGCGGGATGCGAGATTCAAATGGCTAGGCACAGTAGATGGCTCATTGCGAAATGCTATAGGAAAGCGAACTGCCTATACCAATTAGCCCAAAACCTCGGGGGAAACGAGCAACACCTTAAATACAAAAAGCTCCGCCTCGGCGCTACGTTTACACCAGCCAAACCAATATCTAGCAAACGCAAAACACAGAACTTATCTCGTGGATCTTTCGTGGTTGAAAAGGAATGTAGCGAATTGATCGGGCGGGAAACGTTGTTGGGATATCTCCTCTTGCGTGGTGATGACCCCCTGCAAGAAGGTATTAATTCAACAATACGGATTGTCCGTTCGATCTGACCTTTGAATGACCCGCCTTTCCTTTCTGCGTTATTTCCAAAATGATCTTTGTCGTTATTGGCCGAACGTTTACTTAGGGTTGGCGCAGTCCTCCTGGAATGCGACTCCCACCGTTTTCAAAATATCTAATGTCATTTAACGATGTTTGACGCTCCGATCCACACTAGAAGACTGACTGCCTTGAAAGGCGAGCTTATGAATGGGTGTTAGGTATGATCTCGCCGTCGTTGTCACAGGACCACAGGTAAGCCAATCTCCACGTAGGGTCTCTGACAGACAGTCGCCGCCAGCGTTCAAAAACTCGACACAGTTGGGAAGGAACTTAGAACCAGGGGTGACCGGATTTAGAACACTTCACAGAAGGAGCTCCGACTAGACCTACGAGCGAGCGCAATAAGTGTTTCTAGTGAATCAGAAAATTTCACAATGTAGACACGAAGCCACATCTGGCAAGTACCAGTAGCTTCTACGTTTGAGAATTAACAACATAGTAGTAGGATTACATAATAGAGTGACATATACTTTGGATTTAAGTGCGGCCTCAAGATCAAACGCTGGGAAGGAGACTAATCCGAAATTTAAATCGAACCCAAAGCTTCCGATGTGAGTTTCACTCTCTCCTTCCGGCTCGTGGTCCAACGGACGGCGATGGTGTACACCGGTTTACGCGTCTGACTTTGGGACCCAAGTTGAGCGGGTTTCAAACCCATCGAAAGCCCGTGGATTTTTAAATTCCTTCAGTACGCCTTCCTTCGGAGGGGAAGTAAGAGCTGGCTGTCCCAATGTTCGTAATTACTTGCCATTGTAAAAGATCACTCAAGCCTAAATACGATCGCCTCTGAGCTAAAAAAAGTCTCAAATCGCCTGTTCTTCTCGCCCAAGAATTCCTTTCTCTACTAGATGGTGCAAAGGACTAGCGCAAAAATTGCGTGTCAGACGGGAAGAGCGGGCAGATGCCGAGTCTCGCCACGTAAATAAGAGCAAAATTCAATTACAATTCAACTATTAAATTCGGGATACACGAAAAGGTTCAGTTGAACTTCACCCTTATGAAAAAGTCTGACAGTTATATCCTGTTATCACATTT